>CM071934.1:93448059-93936277 GCA_016081115.2 Rehmannia glutinosa | reverse complement strand
GCTAAAAATTCAAACATAAATCATGTTGACATCATCAACTCACCGTGCATCATCAAACAATTTGCAAATCCTGCAATAGTATTTTGCCATGGAGAAGCCATTGCAAGATTGGCTCATACATTTCGGGCTATTGGCTGAATTACCAGGCATTTCATGCACATCATTTTTGTTATAGCTTTTCTGCAGAAAGAATATCAAGAATGAGTATGTGTGTCAGAAAAATGTATTAACACGTGATTTGAACACAAGCTAAATTCATAACAGTCTAACCTGTCCACAGTATGGTCAGTTAGATCATCATGGCAACGTATGCATGTGTAAAGCTTATTGCAGCATGGAGCAAGAAGCTTACAGTTCCTCTTGTAATGTTCACAACCAAAAGTTAATTTGAGAGGGTCTCGATAAGATGGAGTTTGACCTGGAATTTCTCCTTATGATTTGCTACAGAAGCCTCCTCTTGAGACATCTTTTTGCGTTATAATCCAACGACTGCAATTAAGAAAACAAAAAGGTGTCAACCCAAAAACAGACATCCATAAAACAAACTGTCTGTGAGACTAAATAAGTAAACTATTAACTAGAAGCTTCCAATGATAAGTGATAAATTTTCTGCATAGAAATGTATCAGCAGTATCCAAAAATTACAAGCAATTGAATTGTCATTTACTGATGATAGTACCCTTTGTAGCATTTTGTGGGATTCCATAGAACCTCACAGAAAATTGAACAAAAAACAAAGTATTATGTTTATTGTTACCTCATTAGCAAATTCTGGATTATGTATGATTTCTTTTTGACTATCCAAATTAGAGTCACGAGATACTCTTCTTATTGTAGCTTCCAGATCCTCCTGATCCATGCTTAGAGGGTGTTCCTGACGGCTCAACTTCTGACATTGTTGGCATCTCTCATTCGCTTCATCGGATCTCTTCTTGTCAACCTCACCTTGATATTGGCTTAAACCTTCAGATTGACATGCATCTTGACCTCCACCGCAAATGCTGATTCATCAACATTGCAAGACCCAGAATGCTTAAAATCGACAAAAGTCAACTCCTTTTGTATCCTCTATCATGACCAACTTTTTGAGTTTGCGTATCATCTTTCAATAGATACATTGAAACAACTTCCAGAGGGTCAGCAGCCAATGAAGGAGAAGGTCTCGATTCCTCTTCCGTTGCGGATATATTATATCTGGTCATACCTTCCCACCACTCGCGTAACCATTCATCAAACTTCGATATCTAGCGACCTTGAGCCATAAAGACATCACGCATTCTGCTCCTCGGAGGTCAGGTATGCCATTAACCAGGGAATCTTTTCTTGTAGAATTTCTGCTCTTGTCACCCCAAGCATATGTCCTATAATCTTTTCTTCTTCCTCAGTGGAGAAGCATCCTCGGAACAAAGGAAAGATTTCAACTTCTTCACGGTGTATATGGTCAGACAGTACTTTATGCATAGACAAGCATGTATCATGGAGCTTAAACATAACTGGTATTGCTTTAGCCTAGTCTCGTTGCTCCCGTGATCATGCAATTCAGAGATTTGATTCAGAATTATGGAAGTTTTGCTGAAATGTTTGGTTTCAGTTTATGGTCAATGCAGTAGGAGTGGCTTATGTTTTGAAGCGCTCCCTTTGCTTCCAGTGCTGGAAAAGCAATTTCATCCTCTGAGTCGCTATGAATTTGATAGATTTTATTGAGAAACTTGAAGCGGTTCTTAAACTCAGCAAGATATCCAAAGTTTGTGGCCAGCATAGCTGATAAGCTGACTAGATATTCCATATCTTTTATGAGAGCTCTATGGATATAAAAGACAAGGTCCATTGGTCTAGACTCAAGAGTGAGAAAAGTAGCACGGTCAGATTCTGTGAGATTCTTTTGAAGGGGTGGCATTCTTTTAAACATCTGAGAAAAGAATTTGTGATGATTCATCCCAAAAGTATAAGATATATCATGCTCTTCAGTAGTGATAGATATAGACGAAGAGGGGATAGCCACACTTTTCTTCATCATCATTGCTGAGTTTGGTTTGAGCAGCTGACCAGAGGATACATTGTTCTGCCTATTTTGCTCAGCCAAGTAAAAGCTTCTACCGTTGAACATTTCTTCCAGATTTTGTCTAAATTTGTCAATGGAGATTTTCCTGAACAACCTATCCGAACCCATTCATATAGAAGAGATGCAAAGATTTATTTATTGACGGGCATCCGAGTTTCATGTTCTTTAGAATTGAATTGGACTGGTTCTCACTTAAGTGAGCGGAGAACCAAGTAACAGTGCACCTTAGCAAACCAAGTGGCATCATATGAAGGCTAGTGTACACAACCACAGTTGCATTTCACTGGTGCAACTCTCGCTAATAGATGGGAAAACCTGAAAAAACTGAGAATAAAGTTACTGAGGCAACAAAAACTAACTTCAACCAATAGAAACTTAAAAATAAGTTACTGATTAGACATTTAGACCATTCAAGAGGTTGCATGCACATGAGTGCATGTGTAGATGACATTTGTGATTGAGTTGTAGGTGCTATAATTAAATTCACATTTGCTTTTTCACAAGAAAAAGACAAATGAACTCTCAAACTTAAATAACAAGATAAGTCTTTCACATAAATGTCGGAACAAACAATAATCGAAAATGTTTTGAGAAACGAACTAAACATAATAAGTTCGTATAATTCGTGTCATAGTTTGAAGCCGTCAGTTGACTGGAACTTACTATGTTGAAATTACAAGAAATACGCTTCTCAATATATTTTATGCAGCATCTAAATATAAAGTGATCGGTTTTATGAAATATCTTTGCTTGGCCTCGATTTCCATGAACTTTGAACGTACTGCAGTTTCTTATGAAACTCTTTCTGAAATATATGAATTTTGAAATTCTAATATCACTTAACATTTAAATTCGCACGACTATAGCCTTCCACCTTGAACAGAAATATCAACTTGTTACTTATAATTTGATTCAAGGCATGAGTTGCATAAATCTACCCGCATCATTTCAGTAAGAACTGAAACTAGATTCCGCTCTTTACATTCAATCAATTAGAGGTAAACTTAAAATAATGAGAAACAATTAAGAGTTCATGTACCGATCGAAAAACTACAAATCCATGCAATCCAAAAGAAATGAACATCGTAGTTCCAACACCTAACTTTCGTCAGTAAAAATGTTCTCTCCTCTTTCAGGGAAAAAAAGAAGAAAGGAAGAAACAAAAACTGCAAATTGTACCTCTGTTTCAAGAAACATCAGATTTTTTTGACAAGCCCCCTTACAAGGGACTCCAATTCCTGACACAGCGTCTCTATAAAGCTTCTTAGTTGTGCCAAACTTTCACGTTCATAGAACAGCAAACTTTGAAGACATTTAATATGGTATTCATCAATGAGTGGGCTGCAAGGAGACAGGGTGTTCTTGGCAAGAAGACTTAGCAATTGGTAAACAAATTTGTCCAAAGAATTGCTGCAATCAAATGAGAGGAAAATGTCAACAAGCATCAATTGTCTATGCAAATACAAAAAGACAAAAGATATCACTTACAAGCATGAGTTTTCAGTGGCTACATTTTCTATAACTTTCCCATGTACATTAGTTACAAAACAAGATGCATAGGGCCATTGCTTGAAACATGGATGAATAAATTTTTATTAATATTTCTGCAAACCAAAATAGGGAGCATCAATGGGGAACGCCATGATTAAGATAAGGTATAATGGTATAGCACTCCATTATTAGTGTCTTATCTCTCTCAGTGAAGCAATTTTTTAAGATAGAGAGATCTAATTGATGGCTTGACGAAAGTGTGGGTGCATTGTGTCATATGAGTAAAATTTGCTCAACCTCAATCAAGTTGGAGAATTGAAATAAGAGAGTTCTTTAATCATCATGGTGGTTACCTATAGAAGATCAGGACATCTGTAATAAATTTTATCTGAAAATGACTGAAGATAAGCTTGAAGAACAGTTCGAGCTTCTTATTTGATATAATTCCTCTATAATTTGATCGAAATCTCTTATGAGAGCAGCATGCCAAAGATAGATGCCCTTGATGGGGCCCTCAACGCCACTTATTTGCACTGAACATGCTTTTTGACTTGCTCTTCTCGCTCATAACAAATCTGAGGTGGACATAATTTATGTATATCCTTGGATCGACAGTCCATTTAATAGTTGATACCCTTTTGTACATATATTGTTGGTCTCCGAAAGATCTCTCTTCATGCTGAATCCAGGAAACGACCACCCATGGAGATCACACAGTTAGTTCCAGAAATTTATCTGCGCATGGTTTTGGAATTTTATCTTAGGATCTACCTCTTGAAGTATTTTTCTTTAGGTGTAATAAGCTTTATGCAATGTAGAACATCTAGGTTTTCTTCCTAAGTAAGATGAAGAGTCATCCATGGAAGAAATTCCTCCAGTAGTATCGTGGGAACACTGCACATATACTGCCAGACAAGCTTAGATTGTTCTTCGAAGTGAAATTCTGCATCAGTAAAGGAAACACCTGCATCCACATGACGTATAAGGAATATCAGTGGAGGGAAATCTGGTTTTGATGGGAAAAATATATTTGAGCTAGTATTCTGATAGCAAGAGCAACCGATAGATATTCCTAGTAATATGACCTTTTCGCACGAGCAAATTGATTTGTACATAGTATCTTATTTTACTACAAAGAAAATTCTAATCAAGCTTATTCAACTATGGTTTGGAGCTGCAGTTGAAGTCAGTTACACATGATCAGCTAGTTATGCCATATTCTCGGCTCCAACTGTCTTAACCCGGGACTCGAGATATTTATCCTGGGACAGTTACCAGAGCCTCTTAAAGTTTCATGTATCTGGCGGGAAGTTCTGGGTGGACATGGAGCAAGACTCCAATTGGAAGTACAGAAAAGTAAATCCATGAAGTACATCATAAAATGACTTCATTTGGCATTCAATAAATAAAGCCAACTAATCCACTCAAAAAAAAAATAAAAAAATAAAGCCAACTAATGAATAGTAATTCTTTAAGCATGTCTGATACACGATATGCGTACACAATGAATACTTACATTTCAAGCAACTGATTTCAGACATTCAATCAATTGGCACTCGCAAAAAAATTATTAGAGTAGCTGGTTGAAGCATTTATGGGAAAAGTAAATTCCAGTTGGGAATCTAAAAGTTTATACAAATCAATGTATTTACATGACCTTGTTACTCACCCACCTAAACTGCTTTCCTTTTTAGCAAGTGAGGACAAGGTTGTTATTGAAATGAGTAAAGTTTGAGCAGAGATATGTAGATTTATTTAGTTGATAAAATTTCCAAATTGATGGCCAACTTCATAATCATCACCAGAAAGACAGTTCTTTTTGGATCACCATGTTATGTCTAATTTGCAAGATAAAGTTGCAAGAGATAAAATTTCCAGATACTAAACCTGAGAATTAGAGAATTTAAAAGGCACAATTCTACCTACAAATGGTATCTTGCTGAATTGTATCCACACTCTTGGTCCACAACCAGTATGTTCTAAAAGAATCTTTGAAAGGGAGGTGAGGGTACTCATCATTCATATGAGAGGTCTCAATAAATGTAGAGAAAGAGGCTGATGCGTTTATGGATATGAAAGCCTACAAAGACATTTATGTGTTTGTCAACGGAACTTAAAACAGCCATAACTTTTGATCGGGAGGAGTTGCGGTACGATCTACATTGGGTGTACTCATTCACGAGACAGACATTTTGCCTTAGTTCTCAGCACTAGCCACTAAGGCCATCGATCAACCCAAATTGTTTCAGCCCCCCAACCCAGTTTTTTTCAAAAAGTTTCGTAGTTTTTTTTTTTTTTTTTTTTTTGCTTTCATAGTTGTATTTTGAACTAGGTACAGTTTGCTTGGTCATGTGTGTTCGACCTGGGTTTGACTGTTTCATTTAACTAGATCTATGCCCCATCTTTCTGAGAAAATTATTGTGTTTTCATATCGTTGGAGATTTAATTCTTTGTTTTTAAGAGCTTGAGGACAAGCTCTTCATATTCCATTCAAATCCATCACTTCTGCTCCGTCACTAAGCCGATAAACTAAAGGAACATCAGGAAATTTGGAAAATGCCTCTCTATCAAACATATTATTTGGACTAGGAAAAGAAAACAGAAAACTTCTTTAAAAGTTGAAGTATTTAATAGGTACCTGTTCCTCTTCTTTATGCATATGTTGACAAATCATGGTCTGGACAGTACCTATCGAAAAAAGAAGCTCTTGAAACATCTGAGGAGCATCTTCATCTTTCTTCATCAAGAGATCCAAGTGACGGAAGATGGAGCTGAATTTATCATCAATAGATTTATGTTCAAGTGCATACGTTGGCACCACATTCTTTACTAGTGCATCTAATGCCAGAAAGATGACCTGTTGTAATTTAAGAATTAAATTTGGAATATTTGAGTCATCGCACACTTAAAAGCTGCAAAGTTTCAGCAGATATGAGCAGATTAGAGATAAACTTTTAAGGCCCAAATGCTACGAAAACTCTCTCTGTATAGACCATATATATAAATGTACACGTGAATTTTTTTCGTCGAACATTAATTCCTTCCTTGCCAAAAGAAATTTGCGCCAAGAAGTGAGAGTGGGGAGGCTTTTTTATCATTTAAACATGTCTTTGAATCTATCTGTCTAATTTTCCACATCAAAGGCTTCTTAGTTTTATGGATTTCATGTAATTCTACAAATTTTTGTTGGGTGTAGTTAGAAATATGATCAAGTTCACAGTAGTCACTGATGCTCATCCATTCCTTCTAGCATATCATGTGGAATCTATCTGTCTAATTTTCCACATCAAAGGCTTCTTAGTTTTATGGATTTCATGTAATTCTACAAATTTTTGTTGGGTGTAGTTAGAAATATGATCAAGTTCACAGTAGTCACTGATGCTCATCCATTCCTTCTAGCATATAATGTGGTGAAATACTGATTATAACAAAACAGCTATAATTCAAACTTGCGTCCATGAGACAGTAAAGAGAAGCAAAAACAACACAGATAAAAAGGTGATAAAGGGAAGTACAAGAAATTAGAAATACTAGCAAACACAAAGCTAAAGTATATTGCGTTAGTCCAACTACAATTCTTATACAGAAAATTTTAGATAATTTGCCATTTTAGACAACTGTGACCGTATGAATATTGATGTTGCTGCAACTGGCTAAGAAAAGGTATGGTAAATTATTCAACTATGTCCCATAGTCAACTCACTCCATTCTTCTGCCCCAGAAATGAAAAGGAAAATCCACATTCATTTTTCATAATTGTCTCATAAACACCCTCCTGTTCAAAATCCTCTTCAATAGAAGAATACCACAGCTCAACCTACAACTCAAGAACTTCCAACTAAAAATTCCAACTTATTTCCAAAAAAGGAAAAATAAAAATATCATAATTACAAATAAATCAGTAGTTGATTAACTCCAAAGTAAAATCTAACCTCATCCTCAGAAGCAGAATGGTAATTATATACAAGCCTCAAAAACTCCAACCTCCGATCAAGGTCAACGACAAGTTCACGGCACGCCGCCCAACTCTCGGCGGCCTCAGCCGCCGCACGGTGGATGGAAGCGAGCTCCGCCCGAAAAGCCTTATGAGTAGCGACAAAGAAAAGAACAGGTGCATCAACGAGTCTGGCTCTGGCAACCGAAGGCGGCGCCGGCCATTCCTCCTCCTTCTCGGACTCTCCGCCGGCCATTATGTGACGCGCGACCACCACCACCACCACCTTTCATCAACGGCGCGAGAGACCAAAAAGGGGAAGCTCCAGCATTGGAAATCCAGCCGGAATTTAAGGGATTCTCCTCCTCTATGGTGGTGAGAGCCCTCGTCATGAGTTCAAACTTCAAACATTATTATTTTAAGTGATTTTTTTAACATTTTTGCTTAAAAAATTTATCTGATTTCGACGTTGTACCAAACGGTGTGTGTGGCGCCAGAAGCCTCTTGTTTCTTGTTTAGATATCCGTACATGGAAGAAGAGGGTGGGGCCCAGGGGACCAATGCGCCAGTGCCACGTTGACAGATGTTTGGCACGTCCGATTGGGAGGGTTTTTGGAAGTTGTGTGACTTCGTCGCACCAGATCTTCCTGTGAATTCCTGACCCCAGCCTTTGTGGGGAGCGTGCGTGTAACTCTCCCAAAAAAAATTTAATAGGTTGGGAGTAAAGAAAAGAAAAGATACATGTTCAACTCTAGTAACATCCTTACAAAAGATAAGTGATATCACGTGAGCTACAAACTCGTGGTTAACTCTCCCAAAAATTACAACATATGATTTTTAAAAGACCAACTGCCAAATATTATTAGAAAAATCATTTAATTGTATTTTTAATACTATACTTTATTGGAATTTTTGGGAATATGATTAAAAACTACAGATTTTAAAGATTTATAGGATATCATTATTGTCTCATGCATCATATGTTAACACTGAATTAAGTGTTGGAGTTGCTATCTGCAACAAAAATATGTATTTCTCTCCCTTTTCGTATAATTTTCTTTATATTTGTTTTTCTCATTTATTACTCGCTATTTCTTTTTTTCGGTTCTCCCTTCGGTGGGATCGAATAGATTTCTCCCTTGTAGGGAGTTGGTATGTTTTTTTTATCTATTCAGATTTGTGTATATTCGTATTTCTAGGCTTCATCCGAGTTATTCATCGATTTCTGAAAATTTGCAAATTTAAAAGAAGTCAGATGAAACCACTTATCCAACTAAGAATCATAGTCCAATGTGCTTGACCTGAAGTTTAATAATCTATTGTTACTATTTAGATTTTGTTTGTCTCCCCCCATTTACATTGTTTTGAAACGTAACACTTTTTTGAGTTTTATTTATTAACTTCAGGATCTTGTATCCATGTTTGTATCATGATTATTGATAAAATTATGTCATTTCATTCTCATTTAAATTATGTCTGATTTAAATAATTTAAATTAATAATTTGAAATGATGATAACAAAATATGGCTTGTTTGGACAATTTTAAACTAGAACCAATTTAAAATCCCTCTTGAGTAAATTTTTAAGTTATTGTGACGAATATCAAATAATAATGAGTAATTTGAAATTCCAAATGGCAAGTTTCTGCCTCATTCAAAATTCCTCCATCTAATCCTCAATATTGGTTTTAGCAAGACCTATCTTACTATTAATATTATGTTTGAATTAACAATGGCATCAAAGAATTTCAAATATATTTCTAAATTATTCCTATTTCTTCATAATTTATAATCATTAAAAAAATTTCAATACTACTTTTCCCCTCTTTTTTTTTTTTTTTAAGAACTTTTCCCCTCTTAATTTAGAAGTTATACACAATTCAGTATAATTCTCATTTCATACTCTCGCGAGTGTAAACAGAGCTGGTTGGCATGGTCCAATAGGAAAAAACAAGAGCAGGGAGGTTTAGTTCACGCCGGACATAGATTTATTCGTCACGCGATTTTTAGAGAGTCAACTTTCGTCGGGACACGTGCGCGTGGCCGTCTCCAGCATGGCACGTGCCTACCCCATGCTCACACACTCCCCTCCGGTATTTGACTTTAGGCCCTTGGGCTCCAATCTGGGGCCAACTACTAATTTTTAAAAGAAATATTGTCTTAAATTTAAATATTATAACATCAAATATATGTTGTTGATTGATTTAGCAGAGATGATGAGGCAAGAATGTAAGATTGTTTAAGAATGTACAAGAAAATTAGTGACATCATTTCAACTAAATAGTTCAAGTCAGATAATATAAAGAGAGGGGTTAAATGACTCTTACCGAATGGGGCATAATATTGGGTGATTATTGAATTTTAAGTGGCCCTAAATTTTTGGATGTGTTTGTAAACTCTGAAAAAAAATATTTTTTACACAGGGAAGATGAGAATCAATTTTTTTAGAGTTTGCAAACACTTAACTTGTCACACATCGTTTAATTGGATTGACTTATTCAATTCAATTACTATGCCCTTGCCAAAGTCTGATTTCTCTAAGCCTTCATTTGGATTGATGGATTTGGAGCGAAGGATTTCAAATACATAATAACAAATCCATTGAGGATGTTTGGATTAAGTCATTCTACAATGGATTTCAAATCCTTGAAAGTCATTTTTGGAGTCATTTTGGAGGATTTCAAATTCTTGTTATTTGATCATTTGAAATCCTCTTCCCAAATCCAAATCCTCCCATTCAAATGCAACCTAAGATTTTGATCAAAACATTGCTAAATTCTAAGCCAATTGAATCTATTGGCAAAGAGCTATATTAAACCAAATGCTAGTGTAATTACTAAACCTCGCATGCCACTTTTTTTTTTTTTGATAAAAGAAAACATAAATGAGTTTTATTATGTAATAGAATGAGTACAATCAGTAATCCAGCGATTGCTTAGGAAGTCAGGAATCTCCGACCAAAATATGGGACTAACATATGATATGGCCTCCCTGGTGAGAGTGCGAGCAATCATATTTGCTTGTCATTTTACAAAACTCAAAGTGAATATGCATACGTTGTTGAGAAGTAAACTTTTGGAGCTGGATACTAAAGAACCAAATTCAGTTAAGTCGGAACATGATATATAAATGTATATGGCTTCCACCCATAGTTATGAGTTCGATTCAAAAATGACATCCTTGTAGCCCAAATTATTCGTCCAGTTAATCGCTTCCAATAGATCTAGGATTTTAGCTTATTTAATTGATTCAAATGAGATTATCTTCATGCCACAAATTACTTCCCTATCGAATCACATAATATCATGCGAAGGCCAACAAAGTTGATATTTGAGAAAATGGCCTTAGTGTTGCATTTCAAAATCGGACTTCGAGGTTTCTGCCATCCCATGCATGCAGAAGTGCAACTGTTGATACTGTGGTTATTAGATTTTTATCAGTTAAGGCACAACTAACCATTCATATAAGTAGTTGATGGATCTTCGAACTAATTATTAAGTTGTTGTGGCAGTTACACTGTTCCAGAGTTTATCATTTCTGAAACGCCAAATACTCCAAAAAATCATAGCAATTTTAGATTTCTCTAATTTTGTGTGCACTACAAGAAAAACAATCAAATTCCAACAAAATAATTCCAACGAAATAGAAAACTGTTGGAATTTTTAAAATTCCAACGAAAATTCCAATGCTACATTATACCGTTGGAAAATTCCAGTGAAAATTCCAACGGTAAACAAAACCGTTGGTATAAAATGTTAGAATTTAAAATTCCAACGAAAATTCCAACGGTAAACAAAATCGTTGGTATAAAATGTTGGAATTAATCGTTGGAATTTAAAATTCCAACGGAAATTCCAACACCACAACTAACCATTGGAAAATTCCAACAAAAATTCCAACTGTAAACCAAATGTTGGAATTAATCGTTGGAATTTATGTTGGAGTTTTTAAAATTCCAATGGTACAACATGTTATTCGAAAATTCCATTGGAAATTCCAATACCATTGGAAAATTTCAATATGGGTTAAAAGATTTGATAGTATAATCCATATCAATAAAATATATATTCTCTTCTCGAGTCAATCATATTAAAAACTACATGGTTAAATGTGTTTGACTTGGGACAAATTGATGATTGGTGACCTCTTTGGGAAGTTGAAGATATTAGATAATGAGATAAATTAATTGAATATTCCAATATATATATACTATTGGAATTACCATTGGTCTAAATTCCAATAGTATAATTTCATTGGATAACCGCTTGGAGTTTTTTCTAATGAATAAATATATTCCAATGGTATAACTTTGTTGGAATTAGTGTTGGAAAAATATCGAGTTCTTTCCAACGGTTATATATTCCAATGGATAAATAACGTTGAAATTCCGTTGAATATTTTTCCATTGGAATTTCCATTGAATTTAGCCATCCCAATGGCCATTTTACCAACGATGCATTTTATGTTGGAATTTCCGTTGGAATCGATAATTCCAACGGTAATTGGCTGAATTCCAATGCATTTTTTTCCGTTGGAATTTCCTTGTTTTCTTGTAGTGGTGCTTTAAGGAAAAGAAAATCTATGATGCTATTTAATATCGGAAATCACTCTAATGTAAACGATGATCTAACTTCTTCTTTGGAGCTAATAGAATCTGTATTTGAGTGGTTTCTTGCTTACAAGAAATGACTAAGTGTTTGGATATTTAGGCTAAGTCGAGGCCTGTATTTTATACAATCTCCGCAAGACGATATCGCCCCATATATGTAGTGCTTACGGTTCCGGCGATCGTCCCTAAGATACAACGACTTTACTGTTTCGACTTAGCAACACTTGCAAAAGTCGAAACTATAGCGAACTTAAGTGTTTAAGGCTTTCAAGCTATAAAGGTAAGGATATCAATATCTTTGATGCAAATGACTTGATTTTTAGGCAAATTTCGTACCGATTTCATATGCAGGGGTTCGTATATATAGGCATCAAGGTGCCCGATGGAAAAGATATGTCTTTTGGCTCGAAAAGACATGTCTACAACTAAAAATGCACCTGGTTGCTCGAACATGTACAATATTTCGACATGCGCGTTCGCGTACACATGTCTTGCCGCTGCATAATTTCTATCATTGTCCCGGTGACGCCAAGACACACGCCAAGCGTTGGCCAACCAAGCGGGCGGTGCGCTCCGCGCCATTACCGTGTGCACGCCCGTGCACTCCTCGATTGGAATTTTAATTAATTAAAAATAATTAATTACTTTTAAAGGGTTTTAAATAAATTTGGTCCAAAAAATATAAGGGCCAAGAAGCCCGTGCCCACGGCCCAAGCCAAGCCGGCGGCCGGCGGCGGCGCGCGTGTGTTTTAAGCCAAACCCACAAGCATGTAGGTCCTCACCCCTTTAAAAACTTTGGTGCCCCAAGGGCCCAAACCCAATTGTCCATCTTGGGATTTATTAATTGAGCAAACTTTGGCTTTTCCTCATATGTGGGATAGAGCTTTTTTCCTTCCCCACATTTTCCATTTTTCATATCATTTTCTAGTTTTAAGTGGCTAACTTCTGGTATTAATTTCTCATTCACCCTTAATTGGTTTTGAAAAATTCCAAATGTCAATCGCATCTACTCACTTAGTAAAATTTTATCATATAATTTAATTTCTTTTTTCACTAATGGAAACCACTTAAATATTTGGTCAAGATTGGGTCAACACCCATTTTATCAAACCAAATTCCAACAATCCCCCACATGAATGAAATTAATGCATGTGTGTATGCAGATTCGCTTGAAAGTCTCGGAGAACTGTTATTGCATCTAGATAGGTAGCTTGTGGCTTTGAACCTTCCTTAATAAAATACTATCGAATTTACTAGTTGCTTAGTGACACGATGTCTTGAACTACTCAACCGTTTGTGCAAACCGAGACAACAGTACTTACACAATAACAATTCTAAGACTTATTGTTCTTACGTTATGTTCATTTCGGCCCTGGACCATATCTTAGATTCATAAGTGTTTCTTTTAAGCGGCCATTACTTCTCACTTATATAGGTGATCTCCTATTGGAAGTTCTGGGAATGAGCTAATACATTTTTCAAGTGTTCAGCTGAACATTCATAACTTAGTTGTCCCATTGAACCAAAAACTTGGGATCTCCAATTCACAAGGTTGGGTTACCGCTATGAATATTCTTTATTTTGTGGATTTTAAACCCATTCCCCCTAACAACTGATACAATTGATCTCGATTTATACCTTTTGTAAGCGGATTCACTAGGTTTTCCTTTGACTTCATGTAGTCAACCCAAAAAACCCCATTCAAAATCAATTGTCCAATGGTATTGTGTCTTGACGAATATGTCTAGACTTACCATTATACATACTACTTTGTGCCCTTTCAATTGTTGATTGACTATCACAACGTATCAAAACAACAGCAATCGCTTATTCCAACAAGGAATATCCTCTAAGAAGTTTCTAAGCCATTCTCGCTTTTCTCTAGCTTTATCTAAAGCAATGAACTCGGATTACATAGTGGAACGAGCTATGCACGCCTCGCTTAGAAGACTTCCATGACACCGCTCATCCACCTATTGTGAAAACATATCCACTTGTGGACTTGGAGTCTTTTGTGTCTGATATCCGATTGGCATCACAATATCCTTTTAATACTGTTGGATATCTCGTATAAAGTATTTCATAGTTCATGGTGTACTTTAAGTATATAAGTACCCTTGTCACGGATTTCCAGTGATCCTTACGCGGGTTACTTGTGAACCTACTTAGCTTACTCATTGAATATGCAATGTCTGGACGTGTACAATTCGTTAAGTACATCAGACTACTAATTACCCTTGCATATTCCAGCTGAGAAACTGGTTCTCCTCTATTATTGGCCAAGTGTTGACTTAGATCTAAAGGTGTCTTAGCCGGAGGACTACCAAAAGCATTAAACTTTCTAAATATGCTTTCGACACAATGGATTGTGACAAGACAATTCCATCTGAAGTTCTAGAGATTTTAATCCCTAATATGAAATCAGATAATCCCATATCTTTCATGTCAAAGTTCTTCTTTAACATGTTCTTAGTATTCATGATTAAATCATGACTACTACCCATAATCAACATATCATCTACATAAAGGTATACTATGATGTAATCATTTGAAGTACATTTAATGTAGATACACTTGTCACATTCATTGATCTTGAAACCGTTTGACTTCATAGTCGAGTCAAGATTTTCATGCCATCACTAGGTACTTGTTTTAGTCCATAAAGTGACTTAACAAGTTTACACACCTTTCGCTCTTGACCGGTGTAACGAATCCCTCGGGTTGTTCCATATAAATCTCTTCTTCAATCTCACTATTCAAGAAAGCAGTCTTCACGTACATTTGATGTATCTCAAGGTTATGGAAAGCTGCAATAGCAATGAGAACACAAATGGACGTGATCCTCGTAACAGGAGAATATGTATCGAAAAAGTCATATCCCTCATTTTGTTTGAACCCTTTAGCTACCAAACGGGCTTTGTACTTAATCTATAGATCCATCTACTTTATACTTCCTTTTAAGGATCCACTTTGCATCCTAAAGGTTTGCAACCCGGTGGGAGATCAACCAACTCCCAAGTGTTATTTTGCATGATGGAATCTATTCCATTATTGATAGCTTATTTCCAGAGATGAGCTTCTGGACTAGACAAAGCTTCTTGAACAGTTCTAGGTTCATTTTCTAACATATAAGTTATAAAATCTGGACCAAAAGACTTAGCTACTTTTATCCTTTTACCGCGTCTTGGTTCCTCTTTATCATCTCTTTGAGGTAACCTTGCAGTTTCATAAGTTCTTTTATTCGAACTTCCTACTTTCCTTTTTTTATTCGGAAAGATATTCTCAAAGAATACAACATTCTTTGATTCAATGATCATACCTTCATTTATGTCGTGAATAGACTTGTGCACTAAAATGCACTAATATTATTGGCATATCCAATGAAAACACAATCGATCATCTTCGGACCGAGTTTAACTTGTTTAAAGCAGGTACTTCGACTTTGGCCAAACACTCCCACACTTTGAGGTATTTATATGATGGTTTAAGTCCATTCCATAACTCATATGGAGTTTTATTTTTACCTTTGTATGGGATCTTATTAAGAATGTAGTTTGCGGGAAGTATAGCTTCCCGCCACAAGTTTTGGGGGTAAGTCGAAACTTATCAACATCGCATTCATCATCTCTTACGAAACGATTTTTATGCTCGCTATACCATTTGATTGAGGTGAGTAGGGAGGAATCGTTTGATGAATTATACCCATTTTCGAGCAGAATTCTTCAAACTGAGCAACATACTCTCCGCCTCTATCATTTCGAATCATCTTAATTTTCAAATTAAGCTGATTTTCAACTTTATTCTTATAAGTTTTAAAAGCTACTAAAGTTTCATCTTTGCTTTAAAAGATATACATAACAATATCTTGTGCAATCGTCAATAGACGTTATAAAGTACTTTTTGCCACCTCGAATTTGCACAAGTTTTAAATCACACACATCTGTATGAATTAACTCAAGTGGTTTAGTACTTCTCGTTACCGAATGAAACGGTGCTTTTAGCCATTTTGCTTCAACACAAACCTCGCATTTGTCTTGTGAATCGGTTTTAAACGTAGGTACTAATTCCAGATTCACTAACCTTTTAATTGTGTTGAAGTTTACGTGTCCTAATCTATCATGCCATAAATTAGAATAATCCAACAAGTAAAACGTAAGTAACATTTTATCTTTTCCTTTTGCGGAAAAATGTACATTTTACGAGCCGTTTATCAAGGTAGCCCACGTAAAACCCGACCATTATTGTCATTACAAACTTGTCGGACTCAAACACTAGTCTAAACTCGGCCTTACTAAGTAAAGGACCGGAAACTAAATTCTTGCGGATATCCGGGGACATGCAACACATCCACAAGCGTAAGCTTCTTTTCCTAAGTCATCTTGAGCACAACCTTCCCAAGCCCCATGATGTTGGAAGTCGAAGAGTTTCCCATGAAAAGCTTCCTTCCATTTATCGTAGTGTAGGAGGAGAACATCTCTTTGTCGGCATAAATGTGACAAGTAGCCCGATATCTATCCACCACTCCTTGGTTTATCCACCATATTGGCTTCAAAGACAATGGCGGTGAGATCGAGTCTCATGTCTATCGGGATCGGAAATGACTTTTCTTCGGTCACATTAGATTATTGTTGGTTGCCACGTTGATTGCGCATTTTCGGTGTTGGCAATCTTTGGCCATGTGGTTCGTTTTGCCACAATTATAGTAATTCCCTTGAATTTCTTGGCCTTTCCTTGTCTTTTTCCATGCTTTCGTTTCTTACTAGTGCTCAATTCAAGATTGGCCTTGGCCTCCATTCCGCACTTCTTCGACTTCACCTCGATTTTTGTTGTCTTTCTCAATCCGAAACCGAACTATTAGATCCTCAAGCCCCACTTCTTTTCGCTTGTGTTTGAGGTAGTTCTTAAAATCCTTCCACAATGGCGGTAATTTTTTGATTATTGCAGCCACTTGGAAAGACTCATTCAGAATCATTCCTTCGGACACTAAGTCGTGAAGTATGATCTGAATCTCTTGAACTTGGCTGATCACGGTCTTGGTGTCAACCATCTTGAAATCTAGAAATCTAGAAATGACAATAAATTTCTTTGTGCCAAAGATCTTCTTTTTTTGTATTTTTCTCCAAAGAGTCCCGCAACTCTTTGAAAATTTTGAATGAACTATAGACGTTATAGAGGGTGTCATCTAGCCCGTTCAAAATATACTTCCGACACAGGAAATTGATGTTATGCCAAAGATCCACAAAGATTCTCGGTTGGTTGTCGGATTCTTCATCACCAATGGTAGGGGGTCCTCCTTCAAGAAACGAGATAGACCCAAGGTTATCAGGTAGAATAACATCTTTTGTTGCCAGCATTTAAAGTAGACATCGGAGAACATTGCCGGCTTTTCACCATGAGCAGGAGCAACAACCATTGGAGTGAACAAAATGGATGCCATTGTCTTGAAAATAGAAAATTTGATATCGTCTTGCGATTGTTGTTTGGATGGTTTACTGTTTACAAGAAATGGCTAAGTGTTTTGATATTTAGGCTAAGTCAAGGCATGTATTTTATACAGTCTCCGCAAAACGATATCGCCCCGTATACGTAGTACTTACGGTTCCGGTGATCGTCCCTAAGATACAACGACTTTACTGTTTTGACTTAGCAGTACTTGTAAAAGTCGAAACTATAGCGAACTTAAGTGTTTAAAGCTTTCAAGCTATGAAGGGAAGAATATCAATATGTTGATGCAAATAACTCGATTTTTAGGCTTAACCTCTTCTTCCCCAAGCCACCGATAGTCCAGTAATTTCGTACCAAATTTCATCTGCAGGGGGTTTGTATATATAGGCATCAAGGTGTCTGATGGAAAGGACATGTCTTTTGGCTCGAAAAAACATGTCTACAGCCAAAAAATGCACTTGGTTGCTCGAACAAGTGCAACAGTTCAGACGTTCCCATCCGCGCACACATGTGCCCACGTACAATCTCGATCACTGTCCAACGGTGTGTGCCGTGCACCGGTGCACGAGCACGCACGCTGACTTCGTAGCGCGCGGTGCGCTCCGCGCACAGCTGCGCTCCTGCGCACTCCCTCAGTTGGAATTTTAATTAATTAATTATAATTAATTAATTTTAAAGGCTTTTAAATAAATTTGGTCCAGAAATATAAGGGCCTTGAAGCCCAAACCCAAACCCACGGCCCAGACCCGACCCACATTTTTCTCCTATGTGAGATGGAGTTTTTCTCCTTCCCCATATTTTCCATTTTCTATAGCATTTTCTAGTTTTAAGTGGCTAACTTCTAGCATTAATTTCTCATTCACCTGCACTGGTTTTGAGAAATTCCAAATGCCGCTTTCATATACTCACTTAATAGAATTTTATCATATAACTTAACTCTATTTTTCACTAATAGAAGAACTTAAAGATTTGGTCAAAATCGGGTCAACACCCATTTTATCAAAACAAATTCCAATAGAATCTTCGGTTGGGAACTAGGCCGCAACACGACGTAAAACAAGGTTAGGGGTCGCAGTATGGTCGTTCCTATATATGTTTCCAAAGGTCCTGCGAAAAAAAGAAACGGGGGCCATTGTATTCATACAAATAAAAGTTAATAAAATCTAATTAATCAATGTTATGAAAATAATTTCATTGATCGAAACCTAAAATAATAAAATAATTGTATTTCCAATTCAAAGTTTCCAATTTTATACTTTTTTTATACAAATTTGATGGGCTATGTAGTGATAAAATAAGAACTATTGGGCGAAATTTGCCACATATTATTTTTTAAGTTGTTCTAAAATTTGAGAAGTGAATAAAGGGGAGTAGGACTGCAAATAAGTCAAGCCGCTCGTAAGCTATTCAGAGCTTGATTCGATAAAAGCTCGTTCGAGTTCGTTTAATGAGGCTCGTTAAAATAAACGAACTAAACTCAAACTTAGAGATATTTGGTTCGTTAGCTTGTGAACAAGCTCGTTAGTAAGCTCGTAAATATCCTCGATAGCAAGCTCGTATAAATTAAACTAATAATTTGACTTCAATTTTAATTTTTCATATTTTTATATAAAAATATTTCAATAAACTTATTTGTTTGAATACAATTATACGTTTTAGTAAATATATTGTGTATTTTAGATATATATAATTTTATTTTTATAATAAATTAAAAAATAATTTAATTTATAATTAATATTTACTAAGCTCGCTTAGGCTCGATTAAGCTCGAAAAAGTTCGTGAGCCATCAATATGTTCGATAAATTCAGGCTCGAGTTTGACTCGATAATAAACGAGCCAAACTCAAAAGCTCATCTCGGTTCGGTTCGATTGCAGCCCTAGAGGGGACGGGGGTTTGGCAACAACATGATGGAACATGTCTTCAAGAAAAAGAGGAATGCACACACCGCTCGGCTACAAACTCTTTTTGTTACATGTTCTTGTCTTATTTTATGATATTAAAATATTTTAAACTATTAAATTTAAAAAAAAGTTCCTGGGGATGGGGCCCGTGCGACGGCACCGCCTCGACCGCCCCCGGGATGGCTCTGGTCCTAGGGAGGCCCCTCTGATGACTATAGGAGAAAAATCCAGAGTACAAGAATCTAATTCACAGTAATTAATTGAACTTACTTATAGTTAAGACGGAGGGACCATTTTATACTTAGGTTGATGGGCCGCATGAACTTTGTAGGATAAAGTGGGCCACATGGACCAGATATAGCGAACTGAGCCTCATGGACTGTTCAATAATAGTTTAGACCTTATGAGCCAATTGACAGTATCCTGATCTAATGATGAATATTCGTGGGAGAATAATTAAATAATAACGTAATTAAATAAAAGAAATACAATTTCGATTTTACCTCACAACAACTTAAGATCAAGTCATCAACCAAATTCATGAGGGGATTGATAAGATCATGTGCCTTAACAAAACTCCAAAAAAATTTGGCAAAAGAACATGATAGGAATGTTTGTTAATTATTCTCGATTTTGCCACCACAAAGCACACAAGTGAGTGGTACTTGGACTCCACGTTTCTGGAGATTCGAACGATTAAGGAGACAATTCATACTAGTTCTCCATATGAAAGAATTAACTTTTGGAGGTACTTTAAGCTTCTAGACAACATCCTTGTTGGATATTTTGGCCCACTTAATGTATTGGCCCATTATATCCCCAAAAGCATATGTGCCATGCAGCCAGCCCATTTGGCTTAACCCGAGTTTGAGGTGTTTGGATCCCGGTACCTGTTTAACAGTTCACGGATCTTTAACTTACCTCTCAACCATTGGATCTTGCCTCTTGATCACATCCCTCAGTTAGCCTTATAAAAAGGCTTCTACAGTAACCATAGGTTCATTCTGTGATTTGTTTTCTCTTTCTTCTCTCGATTTTTCTCTGTGATTCTCGAGTCTCTCTCTTTGTAGAAAATTCTACCTCTTGTATGATTTTTCTATGAGTTCTTGGGAGATCTGTGGTGATCTTACTGTGAGTGTTCTTCGTTCATAACCTTTGTGTGGGATACGAAGATTTGGGGTTAGGGTTTCTCTAGGTTTGAGATCTCTTGTTCGTCAAGTCTAGATCTAGGGTTCCTAGGTGGAAACCAGTGGTGTTATTGGGAGGTTGCTTTGGTTCTTGGCTTGTGAGGGTTTTGGTGGCCTGCTGATGGTTCTGTGTGACTTGTTGTTGGGTGGTTCAGCAACGTGAGCCGAACTATTCTCAGATCTTGAGATTAGGGTTTTTGCCCTAATTGGTTTTGCAGTTTTACTTTCAATTTTTCATTTTGCTTTGTTATTTTCTTTTAGTGTTTTGGTAGATTAATTTGTCATCTTTGTTTCTGTCTTACGATAGATAGATACCCAAAGTGGTATTAGAGCACCTATCTGTCGTTCGGTGGGTTGGTGCTTTGGTTCGGATTGATTGGTTCTTTGTATTTTGGTGATTAGTTTTGGAGAAAAATTCCCAGAACTTTGATTCTGGAAGTGAGATTTTCTAAACCCTAACTTTGTGTGTGATGGTGTAATAGTTAGTCTCTATTTTTCCTTTTTACTCTCTTGAAATAGAAACCCTAAGAGCACAAGTCTCTTGACCTGCACCATGGGTGTAGTGGAATCTTGAGGTGCAAGGGGAATCTTGACCAAGATTTCTATTGTCCTTTTGTTTTCTGGTGTTACTGTACTTTGATCTTGATATACTGCTTCTTGATGTGTATTTTGTGGTCCTAAATTGTGCTTTTGTGTTCTTTGTGATTATCTTGATTTTCTGTTATATACTTGGCTTTATGTGTCTATTATTATGACTGGATTTTCTGGATATCACTTGGAACCCTTCAATGGGAAATCTGATTTCTCCATTTGGCAACAGAAAATGAAAGGCATTCTTATTCAACAAAAAGTTTTTAAAGTTGTTGAAGGAAACTTTTCTAAAAAAGATATCGAGAATGATGATATACCCATTCCTCTATTATTTTGAACTTATCTGATGTTGTCTTGAGGAAAGTTGGTAAACAATCCAATGTTAAAGCTTTATTGGATAAACTAAAGGAATTGTACACTGAGACATCTTTGCCTTCTAATTGTTTCTTCTTGAAAAATTCTTTAGATTAAACTGGATATGTCCAAAGATATGGATGAAACTTTGGGTGTGTTTACCAAACTAATTCAAGATATTAAACTTACTAGTGACAAGAACATAGATGATTATTCTCCTATTGTGCTTTTGAATGTAATACCTGACACTTATAGTGATGTCAAATATGCCATTAAGTATGGTAGGGATAATATTACTCTTGATACTGTTATTAATGGGATTAAGAGTAATGAACTTGATTTGAAAGCTGTTAACGGGAATAAAAACAATAATGGTGAAGTCATGCATGTAAGATGAAGGTCTCAAACAAGGAAACATGGGAATAATAACAATAAGGATAAGTCTGATAAGAAAGGGAAAAAGGGCAGGTTTAAATCTAGATCAAAACAAAGAAATTGTTATAACTGTGGTGAACAAAGTCATTATGTTAAAGAGTGTCCTAACATGAAAAATGGGAATCCAATGATCATGTTAACTTGGCTACTAGTAATGAACATATGGGTGATGTCTTTATGGTCTCTGATGTGCTTGATTAGGTGAATTTTGTGCCTTCACAATCTTTCTTTGAATCTCATTGGATTATTGATTCTACATGCACCTTCCATATGTCCCCTTTTAGAAATTTGTTTTCTAATTACTCTGAAGTTAAACATGGTATTGTTTCTATGGTAAATGAGAAAAAATGCCAAGTGTTTGGAATTGGCGATTTGAGCTTGAAATTTGATTCTGGTTATGTGATTACTCTGAAAGATGTAAGACATGTTCCAGACTTTAGTAACAAATTGATGTCATGTGCTGCACTTGAATCTGGTGGTTTAGAAGGTAAGTGGGACAAGGGGGTCATGAAAATTTTAAAAGGTTCCCTTGTTGTTATAAAAGCTGAAAAAATTGAGGAACTTATATGTTTGATGTGTTGAGTCTATTTCTGATGTAAATACCCCTGTGAATTATGTGAATCCGTTAAAGAAGATAAAACTGAACTTTGCCACAGAAGGCTTGGTCACATAAGTTCAAAGGGACTTGAAATTTTAGATAAAGATGGATGTGTTTTATGTGTATGATTATTACATGGCCTCAAATGTGTTTTCTGTGTATGATTCTATTGATAATACTGAGCCTAAAACTTACAATGAAGCTTTAAATCTGAGCATGCTAACGAGTGGTTAAATGTTATGATTGATGAAATGAACTCTTTGATAAAACTTAGATTCTTGTACTAAAACCTGATTACTTTTCTGTTGTGGATTTTAAGTGGTTGTTTAAAGTCAAGAATGAAAATGATACTGTCAAATTTAAAGCCAAACTTGTGGCAAAAGGTTTTACTCAGAAACAAAGTATATATTACACAGAAAATTTTGCACCTGTTGTTAAGTTTACTACTGTTATAATTCTGCTTGCTTTAGTTGCTCAATTTGACTGGGAACTTAAACAAATTGATGTTAAAACTTCTTTTCTACATGGTTACTTAGATGAAAATATTTATATGAGGTAACCTGAGGGGTTTGTTGAAAAGTCTAAGTCTGATTATGTTTGTTTGCTCAAAAAATCTTTGTATGGCTTAAAACAATCACCTAGACAGTGGAATAACAAATTTGATGAATGCATGTTATGTAAGTCCAAGCGGCTACGATAATCTAGAGGGGGGTGAATAGATTATCTCCATCTTTTCGATTTGACCCTCTTTTTCGAACCGAATGCTCAAAGACAATAATAAAGGTGCGGAATGTAAACAACACACATAGATTTAAAGAGGTTCAACCCACCTAGGGCCTAATCCTCTACCACCCCAAAGATATCCTCAGGGATGGATTTCAAAAGAAAAAGAATTTTATTAATTACCAAAATTAATACAAACTCAACTTACAACACCTTGAAGAGCACCACACTCTTCTTCAACAACACCTTTAGAGATTACCACAATCTCCCTTTGAAGATCACCACAATCTTCCTTCAACGGTACCTTGTGAAGATTACCACAATCTTCAACCTTGAAGAATACCAAATTCTTCAATACCTCAATAAGAAGATCACCACAATCTTCTTGCACCTATCACCTAGATCATCCAAGTGTGTTCTTACCACAAGAACACTCACAAGGATATCTTGTGTTGAATGATAACCAAAAAATAAAGATTACAACTCAATAAAGAATATTACAATTTGAGTGCAAACTGTAATCAAGAATAGCCTAGACCTCAAGGATGTGAAAGTGATAAGCTAGGCAATTTTACAACAAGAATAATGACAATGAAAGACCTAGTATTTGCTTGAAGTGTATTTTGTTGTGTTGTATCTCAATTGTTATATCTGGTTGCTCCAAAACTTCCTCTATTTATAGGAGATGATTGATCAAGCATAGGCTCCTCTTGGGGATTGAAAATCTACAGAAAAATACAATTAAAATCAAGAATATAGCTGTTAGAAATCAATCCCACAATTTAAGGAAATGTGTCTCATTTGTCAAACGGTCATATTTTTCTTTGTCAAAGCACGGCGACCGTCATACGAAATAAGAAAATTTAAGAACACTTTGAAAAATACAACAGGGTGACCGGTCGACGTGTATCTCGACCGGTCGACCCCTGTCTCAACCGGTCCCGTAAGCATTTTGGGGAGAAAAGAAAGTTCTGTTTCAGAAGAACGTTCGTCTGCCGTCGACCCATAGGGCGGCCGGGCCGGCCGACGCCGAGCGGCCGTCGACCCGACCAACACTTTTCACTCGTCTCATTTTTGTTTCAAACTCATCTTCAGTGCACGGTTGCCTCCGCAGGGCGACCAGGTCGACCACGATGAGATGAAATGTTGTCCAATTTTAGTCGAAAATAAAACTCAAGAAATACTCCAAAATTTAGTAAAAACATTTTAAACCAATCGGGAGTATTTAGACAACATTTAGGAACCTAGTTTTTAGACGTAACAACTCATTGACATAATGTCATTAAAAGTGTTGTCCAATATTATCGAAAATAAACTTGAGGAAATACTCCGGAAAATATTAAAACCATTTTAAATCATTTAGGAGTATTTGGACAACCTTTAAAGACATTGTTTTGGTGACAAAATAAAATCATCAAAATTAAGATAAAAACATGTATCAAACATGTTATCTTTAAAATTTAAAAGTAGTAGCTTTGACCACTACTCGTATTTTAAAGAGAGCATCGATTCTCCTGTTTGCTTGCTGATTTATGTGGATGATATGTTGCTTGCTAGTCCTTGTATCAAATCAGTGGATCATGTTAGATCTTGTCTGAGTGATTAATTTGATATGAAGTACTTAGGAGATGCCAAAAGATTTTGGGTTATTCGCCAAAAATATTTTGGCTCATATAACTGCAAGTGTACAGTGTAGTTTATAGAATAATGGCAAGCAAGGTCATATTCCTCAGGGATTGAAGCTCGAAACACTTAGGCTATAATAACATCGTATTCCAATTTTATTGAAACGACCGAAAATCAAGTATTTTATTCTAAGGAAAAAATTGAAAATAAAGAAAATAAATAAAATAAATTTGCGAACCCCACAAGTATTTTCAACATCTTTAAGAGCAACCTTAGGCACATAATCTCAACATGCTTCTTCAATATTAAATGCGAATAAAGTTTTAAAAACGAATTCATGCAATTTTATGGGTTCAAATTCCTAAATTCATTTACTCCCCTGGTCAGGTGATGCGTAAATAGTTGATTAATAATAATTGTAGTTTGGTCAGATCGTTACAATTCTTATTAACTCCAAAAAGATTTGTAAATTGAATGACTCCCCACAAACACGCCTGTCACACATGTTTCATGTCTGAATTCGATCTCCGCTTTGTTAGAACTCATCGTCCGAAATTTTGCAATAACAAATATGACATGCAATTTATTGATCAGATAAAGAGTAATTATAAATAAGCAGTCGAATTCATAAAATAGAACGCATGAAGCAATTAAGAAAACAAGTAATCATATTTAATACAAATCCACAATTTTGATTATGCCCCTAAGATCCGAAAAATATGCCAAAGATTGATTACAAACTCATAGACAAATCCGAATCAATATTATGACATCATATAAGCACAGACAAGAGTTCTTTAGACATAGAAAGAAAACTCCTTCTTGTCAGGATGGATTCCCCTTTCAAGCCCTCGAAGCTCTTGTGCTCCCTATATGCGAAAGCCATGTGGTGTTCTTCCCGACCTAGCCTTTTGCTCTCAGAAGCTCCTCGATTTCTTTGTTCCTGTGTTATTTGATGTGTTTTCTATGTAGAGAGTGATGATTTTTCGTGCAAGATTTGGTCCCCTTTATATAGATGCTTGGAGAGGTCGCTTGTAGAGTTTGAATGGGAGAAAAACTCCAAAAAATGCATCTGGCAGAGTCCCACACGGTTGTGTGGATTTCTGCCCTTTCCCACACGCCCGTGTGGTCTCACACGGTCGGGTCGTGTGGCCCTGTTTCCGTCCCCTGTTTTCATCCCTTTTTCACATTGTTGTGTCATTCCACACCGGCATTTTCACACGGCCGTGTGATACCACACGGTCCTGCCGTGTGACGTGTTTTTGACCATTTTATTGTCTGAATGGGCTCCTGGGTCTTCATGAAAGTTGTAGCCCTTTCTCTTAGATTTCTATAGGACTTGAATCACCTCAATAGCAATTTTGTAGAGAAAGTTATGGCCAACATACTAAACCCTGCTAGTGTCGGAAACTGTTAGTGCATTTGGACGTTTTTTAGGGAAATTTCATTTTGTTCGATCGACCATGCTTTTATCCTTCACATATTTGCTTGTATATTAGAGCTTGACCTATATACTTTGGAACGTGATATCTCTTTTCATCCAATTTAGCTCCATTTCCTATAAGAAGTTACAAGAATACGCAGTATCACGCCCAACAAAAGAAACCAACCAAAACACACTGAATATACGTGCAAATGCATCAAATATATATCAAAATAAGCCCTTAAATGCACATATATTTTACACGCATAAGTATCCCCCAAACTTAAAGCATTGCTCGTCCTCGAGCAAATTTAGAAAAATAATATAAGGGGTAAAAATGAAAGAACACCCAAAAACACTATAAACATTAAATAGCACTCGCCTCCATACTCAAGGAAACCATGTAACTCATCATTAAGAAGTCATTATTAATAAACTCGGCATCATTAATACTCCTTCTGGTACTTGACATCGCAACTCACAAGTAAATAGTGTATCACTCTACTCCCAGAAGTGTATGGTAATTGTTTACGCTCAAATTAAATTCAGTAAAAGTAGAACTAACATAGGCTTGCAAATCATCTAACATCTCGACCATTTTTGTGTGCACAATCTAAGAATCAAAAAGGACTTTTTATTTGGTTGTAATGTAGGCTCTTTGGTAAGGGTAGAAAAATTTGGATTAAGTGACTTAACCTGAGCAAATAGAATTTAAGCATACAGACTTGCAATTCACTAACCCAATTTCAACATGATATCAATTTTTCTTTTTCAACTCAGTTCCACCCTTATTTCTCATTTTTCATTATTAGGCCTTTTTGCCTTCTTTTCTTTTTCTTTAACCTCAAACTCTCATTTTTATCACAATTTTCAGAATTTTTTTTTGCTTTGCTCGATTTTTCTCTTCTTTTTCAGAGATATATATATTTTTTTCTTTTTCGAGCTTCATGTACATTTACCCAGATACTGCTCATCCCTCTTTCTTTTGTCAACTTCTTCTCTTTTTTCATAATTTTCACTACATCTCTCCCAAACTTATTCATTTCTATAAGCTCAAGAAATTTTTGGAATAAAACATATAAATTTTAAAAGATCAATGTGGCTCAGAATAAAAGTTTTGGCTCAGAATTGGTTAACTAGGGAATCATGAGTTCATAGGTAGGCTTTTTAGGCTAAGTAGGCTAAACAAATATGGCTAGATTATTTTCAAAGATTGTACACACTCATGGCTTCAATGAAGATACCAGAGCAAGTTCTAGAGTTCTATCAATCATGAATGACACACTCAAAGAAAAAATAAGTCTGCATAATGTAAAGCAGTTTAAGGCACAAAAGCTCACAGGCTTATTTTTCGCAACATGTTCAAATACCCAATTTTCTTAACACATGCCAAGTAAATAAATAACTTTCCTCCTAATAATTTATTACCTTATTCCTATAAGTATGTTATCCCATGCCATAAAATATTCATAGTAAAATCATAGGGAGCTGGGCATATGAACTGAATTAAAAGTTACACACAAAGTAATTAAACGTGCTAAAACAAAAATAAAAATAAAAATAAAAAATTTAAAAAAATTTAATGCAAATTTTTATACTCTACATGCAATGTAAAATATGCAACAGTACTAATTTACGCATTCTTGACAACACCCCCAAACTTAAAATATGCTTAGTCCCGAACATATAAGGAAATAATCAAAAGAAAAGAGGAATGCGTAAAGAGTACTTACATGGATAGTTCCAATCCAACTTTCTGAGAGGTCACACGACCCATGTGATGTCGCACGGACCGACCGTGTGGGCATGTGCATCCTGCTATAGCCCACACGGGTGTGTCGTGGCCACACGGTATGGTGTGAGATGATTTTTTAACCCCAGAGTTTGTCGCGACGTTTCTTGGGTTGCCTCCCACAAAGCGCTAAGTTTTTCGTTTTCAGCTAGACACAGATTTCTAGCATCAATTTCGTTGAACCGCGTCGGATGAAATCCTTGAGGCCTCATATGTTGTACCATCCATCAGACGAATGGCGTTGCACTGTTTTCTCGGATTAAGTATCACCTGGGAATTTTCCCTTTTGATGTTGGCCTCCCATTGAAGTAGCGATTTTGGGCTACTTGTGTCTCCAGAGATTTCAATCTCGCACTCAACAAAAACGATGTTAGAAACGAAGAAGAGAAAAAAAATAAAACAAAAAAAATCGAAAAAAGAAAAAAATAAAATATTTACAAAAAATATGCTTCAATTAAGATTGGACTACTTATTACTATATCTAAGTAGAATATAATCAATCCCCAACAACGGCGCCAGAAAACTTATTCGCCAAAAATATTTTGGTTCATACAGCTGCAAGTGTACAGTGTAGTTTATACAATAATGGCAAGCAATGTCGTATTCCTCAGGATTGAATCTCGAAACACTTAGACTATAATAACATCGTATTCTAATTTTATTGAAGCGACCGAAAATCAAGTATTTTATTCTAAGGAAAAAATCAAAAATAAAGAAAATAAATAAAATAAATTTGCGAACCCCACAAGTATTTTCAACATCTTTAGGAACAACTTAGGCACATAATCTCAACATGGTTCTTCAATATTAAATGCGAATAAAGCTTTAAAAACAAATTCATACAATTCTATGGGTTCAAATTTCTAAATTCATTTACTCCCCTGGTCAGGTGGTGCGTAAACAGTTGATTAATAACAATTGTAGTATGGTAAGATCGTTACAATTCTTATTAACTCCAAAAAGATTTGTGAATTGAATGAATTCCCACAAACACGCCAGTCACACATGTTTCATGTCTGAATTCGATTTTCGTCTTTGTTAGAACTCATCGTCCGCAATTTTGCAATAACAAATATAACATGCAATTTATTGATTAGATAAAAAGCAATTATAAATAAGCACTCGAATTCATAAAATAAAATGCATGAAGCAATTAAGAAAACAAGTAATCATATTTAATACAAATCCACAGTTTCGATTATGCCCTTAAGATTCGAAAAATATGCTAAACATTGATTACAAACTCATAGACAAATTTGAATCACTATTATGACATCATATAAGCACATGCAATTTTAGACATAGAAAGAAAATCCCTTCTTGTCAGGATGGATTCCCCTTCCAAGCCCTCGAAGCTCTTGTGCTCCCTAGATGCGAAAACCTTGTAGTGTTCTTCGCGACCTAGCCTTTTGCTCTCAGAAACTCCTCGATTTCTTTGTTCCTGTGTTATTTGACGTGTTTTCTATGTAGAGAGTGAAGATTTTTCGTGCAAGACTTGGTCCCTTTTATATAGATGCTTGGAGAGGTCACTTGTAGAGTTTGAATGGGAGAAAAACTCCAAAAAACGTGTCTGACAGAGTCCCACATGGCCAGGCCATGTGGAACGACACGGTTGTGTGGATTTCAGCCCTTTCCCACATGCCCGTGTGGTCTCACACGGTCGGGTCGTGTGGCCCTGGTTCCGTCCCCTGTTTTCGTCCCTTTTTCACATGGTTGTGTCATTTCACGCCGGCATTTTCACACGGCCGTGTAAGACCACACAGTCCGACAGTATGCCGTATTGTTGATCATGTTATTATCCGAATTAGCTCTTGGGGTCTTCATGAAAGTTGTATCCCTTTCTCTTAGCTTCCCATAGGTACTTGAATCACCCCAATAGCAATTTTGTAGAGAAAGTTATGGCCAACATACTTAACCTTGCAAGTGTCGGAAATTGTTAGCGCATTTGGACAATTTTGAAGGAAATTCCATTTTCTTCGATCGTCATGCTTCTCTCCTTCACATATTTGCTCGTGTATTAGCTCTTGACCTATACTTTGGAACATGATATCTCTTTTTATCCAATTTAGCTCCATTTCCTGTAAGAAGTTACAAGAATACGCAGTATCACACCCAACAAAGGAAACCAACCAAAACACACTGAATATACAAGCAAATGCATCAAATATATATCAAAATAAGCCCTTAAATGCACGTATATTTTACACACATCATGGGCATGAATATTATTAGAGATAGAAAACTTTGTGATTTATTTGAACCAATCTTCTTATGCTGAAAAAATCTTAAAATATTTTTCTATGTCTAATATTAAACCAGTGAATGTACCACTTGTTGTACATTTTGCATTGAGCACGGAACGGTCACCAAAACTGAATATGGTTTTCAAACTATGAAAAATGTTCCATATGCTAATGTCATAAAATTTGTCATGTACCTTATGGTCAGTACAAGGCCTGATATAGCCTATGGTGTGAGCTGTTTGAACAGGTATATGGAAAATCCTGGCATTATTCATTGGAATTTTGAAAAGTGGTTGTTGAGTTACTTTGTTCATTCTGTTAACTATGCTTTGTAATTTTCAAAGTGTAAATATGGTATTATTTTAAAGGGATATGATGACTAGAGACAATCGAGAATCTACTACTTCTTGTGTTTTTACTATCTGTGGATGTTCCATTAGTTGGAAATCTCAACTGCAACATATTGTAGCTTTATCTACCACTGAGTCAGAATATGTTGCAGTGACTGAAGCCTTAAAAGAGACCTTGTGGTTAAAGGGCCTGATTTCAGAAATTGGTTTTTTGAAGGGAAAGTAGTAGTATTTTCAGATAGTCAGTCTAGTATTCAGCTCTGCAAAAACCCTATTTTTCATGATCGTACTAAACACATTGATGTTAGGTTTCACTATATTAGAGACATAGTTTCAAAAGGTTTAATAAGCTTTGAAAAAATTGAATCTGAATACAATCCAGCGGATATGGTTACTAAATGTCTACCTGTATCCAAGTTTCAAACTTGTTTAAAAATCCTAGAGATTTTGACAATGGTGATTAGTTACTCGGTGACATAGTTCCAAGTTTCAGCTGCTTGTATGTTTGTTGTTTACTTATATTGAATGTTTTAAGTTTTGGCATCATCAAAAAGGGGGAAACTGTTAGGAAATTTATTTGTTAGATTTTGATGATACCATGTAAAACTTAAACTAGGAAGTTGGCACCCCATTTTCCTTGTAATTTGTATTGTAATAGATAGGATGGAAGAGCTGAGTTAAGTCCAGTTATGTCAAAGATTACAAGAAGTCAATCATGGATTTGGGATGAAGACTTCAGTGTGTCACCCGAGTATGGCCTAGAAGGAAGTCAAGGACTCGACTGAAGGAGAATCAGTTGAGGAACAGCTGTGTGAAGTGTAAGTCAAGTCAACTTAAGAAGCCAAGTATATCAGTTGAAGTAATAGTTGAGTCAATCCCATGATTGGAGCAGACTCCAGTCACCTGGGGTAAAAGCAGCAGTCAAGTGAAGATATCTGACTTAGATCCATTGGAATAAATTCAAGAATATTACTCAATATAGTAATATGTCAAGCTGCCAGGTCTTAAAGTATTTGGCCCAGAATTATGCAAAAGGAATGAGCCAATGGGAAACACTGCACCTTGTGTCAGATACCTGCAATGCTGGAATGCCATTTAATACGAGGAAAGGTCAACATCACCAAGGTTGCAGACCAAGACAAGACAAGCCAACGAACGCAAAGTGACATTTGAAACTAGTTTATCTCTTCAACGGGCAAATTTCAAATGTGCACTATAAAAGGCTGAGGAAGCATTTGAGAATAGGTGACCTTAATTACCTAAACCACGAACGAACAAGCAATATTCAAGCAAGTAACCTGCAATATTCTCAAAGCAATTCCTCAAGCATTAAACTCGAAGAAACTCGATCCAACACAAGCTGTGAATGAGAGATAACTTCAACCAGTTGAAGAGGAAACTTTTGAAGAAAACAAAAGGGGTCTATTTTCCAAGTTGAAGGATTGTAGAAAGGTTCAAGGTCAAACCAAGTATCAAGTTTGTTGGAGGGCTTCGTGATCAAATCCAAGAACTTGAGAAGTGAGCTGAAGTAGCAAGGCAACTGCCCTGTGAATAAGTTGAGTCGCAAGAGAAGCCAGCTGTGTGATCAAGGCTATCTCCAGACTGATAACCGCTTTGTAAACTGATCTGTTACATAGTGGATTCCTCCAAGAGCTGGAGAAGAGAGGATTAGAAGAATTACCCCATCTTCGAACCTCTATAAAATACTTGTGTCAATTTACTTTCAACAATTTACATTCCTGGATATTTACTTATATTTGCTGTTAGTATACATTTGCTATCCAATAGATAATTAACTAAGTGCTAAAAATCAAGTGTTTAAAACAAGCTTAAAACAAATCAAAGGGTGTTAAATCTTCTGCTGTTAAAAACTAAATCAGCCAAGTTAAGTATTTAGCTTAAGCAGCCGAGTTATACTATCAACATCTCTATTGAGTCTGTTGAGTGGGTAACTTAGCTGAATAGCCAACTTAGCTGTCCCCCAAGGAAATAACTGATTTGAGTCAACTCTGTTGAACTATTTAAAAGGACTAAAATCGAAAATTTGGTAAGGTTTATTCAACCTCCCTTCTAAACCTTACACCATACCCCTTGGACCTACAACTTATATGTTTGATGTGCTGAGTCTATTTCTGATGTAAATACCCCTGTGAATTATGTGAACTCTGTTAAAGAAGATAAAACTAAACTTTGCCATAGAAGGTTTGGTCACATAAGTTCAAAGGGACTTGAAATTTTAGATAAAGATGGATGCTTTGGAAATGATAAATTATCCTGTGTGTCATTCTGTGACTCTTGTGTGTTTAGAAAATAGCAAAAGGTCAATTTCCCACCTCCTTCTATCCTAAACAGTCTTCATGTACTGATATTTTTGAATACTTGCATGTTGATGTTTGGGGTCCTTTCAGTGTTCCCACTCATGGTGGAAACAAAAATACTTCTATTTATGATTGATGATTTCTCAAGTAAAGTGTTTATATTTCTTTTGAAAAATAAATATGATGTTTTTGAGAAATTTAAATACTGGAAGATCTTGATAGAAAATCAAACTGATAAAAAGGTTGAGTACCTTAGAACTGATAATTGTTTAGAATTTTGTAAACAAAACCTAGGCAAACTCTGTGAAGAGTCTGTTATTGTAAGGCACAAGATTCGCGCTTTACACCCCTCAACAAAAACGGTTATTCTTGAGAGGATGAACATGACTATTTTGGAAAGAGTAAGGAGTATGCTTAATTCCTCAGGACTTTCCCAAAAGTTCTAGGGTGAAGCTATTCACACAACATCATACTTAATAAATTGATCACCATATGTACCTTTAAGGGGAAAGTATCCTGAATTTGTGTGATTTGGAAAACCTGTGGATTTTTCAACTTCAATAATCTTTGGATATTCAGCTTTTGTATACCAAAAAACTGACAAACTTGAGCCAAGATCACTAAAAAGTGTTTTTCTGGGATACCCTGATGGGGTTAAAGGGTACAAATTGTGGTCTAGGGGTGAAAATGGTTTCAAAGTTCTAATTAGTAGGGATGTAGTGTTCAATGAAAAAGAAATGTCTTGTTTATTAAAATCCCCAATTGATATTTCTAAAAACCCCACCACTTAAAATGAGGTGGAGACTCAAAATGGAACTCCTATTATTCCTATACATGTTTCTGAATCTAAGAATGTGCATGATTTACCTGAAAATGATAATTTGCCTTCTGATTCTGAAAATGTACTTGATATTCATGATCAACTTGATGTGCATAATGTTATACCTGAAACTAATGATGAGTTGAATGATTATATGTTGACTAGGGATAGAAATAGGATGAACATTAGAGCTCTTACCAAATTTGCTGGTTATCACATGGCCTCATATGTGTTTTCTGTGTATGATTCTATTGATAATACTGAGCCTAAAACTTACAATGAAGCTTTAAAATCTGAGCATGCTAACGAGTGGTTAAATGTTATGATTGATGAAATGAACTCTTTGATAAAACTTAGATTCTTGTACCAAACCTGATTATTGTTCTATTGTAGATTTTAAGTGGTTGTTTAAAGTCAAGAATGAAAATGATACTGTCAGATTTAAAGCCAAACTTGTGGCAAAAGGTTTTACTCGAAACAAGGTATATATTACACGAAAAAATTTTGCACCTATTGTTAAGTTTACTATTTTTTAGAATTCTCGCTTTGCTTTAGTTGCTCAATTTGATCGAACTTAAACAAATTGATGTTAAAACTTATTTTCTACATGGTTACTTAGATGAAAAAATTTATATGAGGCAACGTAAGGGTTTTGTTGAAAAGTCTAAGTCTGATTATGTTTGTTTGCTCAAAAAATCTTTGTATGGCTTAAAACAATCACCTAGACAGTTGAATAAGAAATTTGATGAATGCATGTTATCTTTAAAATTTAAAAGTAGTAGTTTTGACCACTACCCATATTTTAAAGAGAGCACCGATTCTCCTATTTTCTTGCTGATTTATGTGGATGATATGTTGCTTGCTAGTCCTTGTGTCAAATCAGTGGATCATGTTAGATCTTGTCTGAGTGATAAATTTGATATGAAGTACTTGAGAGATGCCAAAAAGATTTTGGGAATGAATATTATTAGAGATAGAAAACTTTGTGATTTATTTGAACCAATCTTCTTATGCTGAAAAAATCTTGAAATTTTTTTCTATGTCTAATGTTAAACCAGTGAATGTACCACTTGCTGTACATTTTGCGTTGAGCAAGGAACAATCACCTAAAACTGAATCTGATTTTCAAACTATGAAAAATGTTCCATATGCTAATGTCATAGGATCTGTCATGTACCTTATGATCAGTACAAGGCCTAATATAGCCTATGATGTGAGTTGTTTGAATAGTTATATGGCAAATCCTGGCATGGTAAAGTGGTTGTTGAGATACTTGGTTCATTCTGTTAACTATGGTTTGTAATTTTCAAAGTGTAAAAATGATATTCTTTTAAAGGGGTATGATGACTGCAATTATGCCAATGATAGAGACAATCGAAAATCTACTACTTCTTGTGTTTTTACTATATGTGGTTGTTCCATTAGTTGGAAATCTGAACTGCAACATATTGTACCTTTATCTACCACTAAGTCAGAATATGTTGCAGTGGCTGAAGCCTTAAAAGAGACCTTTGTGGTTAAAGGGCCTTGATTTTAGAAATTGGTTTTTTGAAGAGAAAGTAGTAGTATTTTCAGATAGTCAATTTGGTATTCAGCTATGTAAAAACCCTATTTTTCATGATCGTACTAAACACATTGATGTTAGGTTTCACTATATTAGAGGCATAGTTTCAAAAGGTTTAATAAGTCTTGAAAAAATTGCATCTGAATACAATCCAATGGATATGAGTACTAAATCTCTACCTGTATCCAAGTCTTGAAAAAATGACACTAGTGATTAGTTACCGGTTATTTACCCTTTGGGCCTGCGAAACTTACTTTGTGTTTGCTTGCAGTCCCAAACCATTAGATTTTGGCTTGCTTTGTGCTTGCCGAAGTCTGATGTAGGTTCAGTTTGCTTTGTGATTTCTGAAACCTAGTTGTCATAATTTTTCTTGTGCTTATTATGACAAAAGTCCTACTATGCAATGTGCTAAGTAGGCATTAAGGCGATGATGAAGCTGGACTTAACCCATTATCGAAGTGATTCAGTAGTGGCCCAAAAGATGGAGAATTGTTGGATATTTTGGCCCACTTAATGTATTGGCCCATTATGTCCCCAAAGCCCATTATCTCACTTACCAAGCCTATGTGCCATGTAGCCAAGACACTTGGCTTAACCCGGGTTTGAGGTGTTCGGATCCCAAAAGACTTTTTTAACGATCTGCGGATCTTTTACTTACCTCTCAACCGTTGGATCTTGCCTCTTGATCACATCCCTCAATTGGCCCTATTAAAAGCTCTGTTTTCTCTCTCTTTTCTCGATTTCTCTCTGTGATTCTCGAGTCTCTCTCTCTCTCTCTATAGAAAATCCTACCTCTTGTATGATTTCTCTGTGATTTCATGGGAGATTTGTGTTGATCTTAATGTGAGTGTTCTTCGTTCACAACATTTGTATGCAATATGAAGATTTGGGGTTAGGTTTTTGCCCTAATTGGTTTTACAATTTTACTTCCAGTTTTTCTTTTTGCTTTGTTATTTTCTTTTAGTGTTTTGGTCTGTAATCACTACGCCAAAAAATAGTTCAGATAGCAGATTTCAGATAACGCTTTTAGATGAAAGTGCTATTGAAAAATTCGCAGATATTTTAGACAACACTTTTGTAGGAAAGCGCTATCACAATAAACCATATAATTGCGTTTTATTAACGAAGTGTTATCTGAAAAAACTGAAGATAGCGCTTAATTAAATAAGTGCTATATATGTCCTTGGAATAACGCTTTGTACAACAAGCGTTATCCTAAAGCGTTATCTAAAAACATGATTCCAATCCAGTATATTTTATTAAGATAGCGCTAGTTAAAGAAACGTTATATATTTTTCTCATAATAACGCTTTGTACAACAAACGTTATCTTAAAGTGTTATCTAAAACATGATTCCAACCCAAGATATTTTATTAAGATAGCGCTAGTTAAAGAAACGTTATATATTTTTCTCATAATAACGCTTTGTACAACAAACGTTATCTTAAAGTGTTATCTAAAAACATGATTCCAACCCAGTATATTTTATTAAGATAGCGCTAGTTAAAGAAACGTTATATATTTTTCTCATAATAACGCTTTGTACAACAAACGTTATCTTAAAGTGTTATATGTGAAAAACAATTTCCCTAGGAAGAGAACATATGCCTTCATTTTTAAACGTTGATATAAAAGGATAAATGAAAAATATCTCCTGCGTACTCTTTATTTTTTTTATAATTTTTTTTTTGGAGCACCATAATTCTGTATGTCACCAAATCAAATAATTACATAGAGAACATATATAAATGCCAAAAAAACATTAAAATTAAAGAAAATCCAACTCAACATATTAACCAATCAACACCAAGCGTAGGGCATTAAACATCAATAGCGGGATGAGTCTTGGGAGTATGAATGATCATATCTAAGAAACAAACCTCCACGGATCCACCACGAGGATAACCATCGATTTCGCTTAAAGCGAGAGGAGAAAAATAGAAAAACAAAAAACATATATCGCGGCGTAGAAGAATTAGAGGTCGAGCTTGAGTTCTTCGTTATGATCCGAGAAGTAGTGGAGAATGTATATTGCGCAACTCGTCGAATTTATGAGCTTTTTTTTCTCAAATTTCGAATTTCTCAACCTGTCTTTACATGCCTATTGAGTGTTGACAAATCTTGGCCCCTTTTCTATTTTGCCCTTCTTTTTCATTTTTTCGAATTTATATTGCGCGATAATATGGTAGTTTTTTGCATTTTATACTAATTCAATTGTGTTTTTTACATGTATGTAGTTTCAATGTATGGAAAAAGTTATCCGATGTAGCGTTCACCAGTAATCGGTCAATGTTGTTTGCGCTTTCTTCACCTAAAACTTGTACGAGTAGCATTTCTTCTCCTAGAATCAAAAGTCCATGTATTAATCAAACGTTTAGCTTCAACAACGCTTTTTCAGCCTCATCGGGCGAGCCCAATGGAGTGAAGATTGAGTACACTCCATGGCTGATTGTTCGATTAGGGAACCATGGAAACAAATATCACGGAACTCGCCACAATGTAATTGCTCCTACTCAATATTACATTGGTTGTTATATGTTATTGGTTTTGGCTTGAGGTTATTATTCAAAAGGGATATACATCTGATTATTATTAAAAATTTTGGGATTATATGAAAACTAGGTTGTGTTTGAAATGGTTGATCGCATCTCTCAAGCGGAAGGCATTTTGATGAACACTGTACAGTCTCTCAGCAATTGTGAGAGGTCCTCGAACAAAACCTCGTGCCCTTTTCTTTATTCACAATGTGATAACATATATTCCATATAGAGAAGTGTCCTGGTATGTTTTACAATAGAATTTGGATACTGAACATAAAGTGGTTGCATTGGACCATATTAATCGCTCACAAGTTCCAACATAGCAGTTTAATAATATGTAAGTTGTATCTATTCCACAACCCAGTCATTGCTCCTCCTCTTTGTTTTATAACAATGTAGTACCTTGGACTTTCAGTTTTTTGTATTGTGTATTTGATTGCTTGTGCTCTGTTGACAGTTGGAGGCTTTTAAGAGGCAATTGATGCAGTCACTAAATGATGAAAACACTCCAGTATGTTTACTGCTACTACTTTTGCTTTTTTTCTTAATTGTGCGCATAACATCAAGATTGTTGTCATTTTTCTCTAATGAAATTATTTTGATCTGAAATTTGGACAAATCTTTAATGTTTACCACACCAGCACACAGAAACTGTAGACATTGGCACATACGACCAATCAGTCCCAAAGGCATATTCCTGAAATGGTAATTTTTAGTTGTGATAGTACATATAATGCGAGTTATAGTAGCTGTATAGGCTGCTCATATTCACAAAACGTTGTGCTTGCTTTACAATTCCAAAGTTGAATCTTTGTATCTGTTTCCTATAGTCGTGTGTGGTTATTGATTTATTTCATTATGCCTCTATATTGTAGAAGAGGAGCCTAATGGCTACAGAATGCAATATTCTAATAATTAGCAAATCATCATCTCATCTTCTTGTTTATGCTTAAATATAACTCAGGTATATGAAAAGCTAAGAACCAACAAGATTATCTTCTTCGTCGTTCAATTAAAACTCCCGTTGTTTTGCCCTTCACAACTTGAGTTTTCTTGACCAGAAATTGCCTCATAAAATATCTTTTCTCTCTTTCTATTACCAGGTTGGCCCCCTGCATATTATCAAGTACCCTTGCTCCACATCCTACTGGTGAGCTCTTACTATGAACTTTTGACACAAAATGCTACTTTCCTTTTGGATTTTTTCAGTAAAAGTAATCAAGAACTCTTATGAATCGTACTTCAAAAAGTTTGACAACTTCTCGGATGATCCCTTTAGGTTTATGATGAAATGAGCTTACCAAATGGAGTATTGAGGCTTCAGCCAAAAGGGGGACACTGTCATCACAATTGGTATTGTTTCTAATAAGCTTGTGAAGAAATTTGTTAAAGCAACTACCCATATGTTTGAAAAGATTGAGTTAAACTTGTTATTTCTGTGTTTAATTTGAGATACTTAATCGTGCTACCAAATATTTCAGCTGAAAATTATAGTGTACACTAAGTTATGATTGACATGAAGTGGGCAAAGAAATGTTTGTTATGTTTCCCAGGGTAATATAATGGGAACCGAAAGAATAAAATCGAAATAGACGTAAGTTATGAAGAACACAAGAGAATGAGTATTATGCATGCACATGACTTAAGTGAAAGTTGATTGATTGGTTGACTATGTTTGAACTGATAATTGCTTGAATTCTAAAACTTATTATATGTATAATGATATTTTAAATTAGTACTTGTTACTTGTCTTATTTATTTTTATTTTTTTAAAAACACAGGCATCCGGTTCTTGATCCGGCGTGGCGAAGTTCGAGAAAATGGTTTCCAAGTGAATGGCGCATATAATGTTCTTAGTAGAAGCTACCTTAGCGTAACTCTTGTTTTAAAACTACCATATAATTGCTTGAATTCTAAAACTTATTTGCTTTATTTTGAGACGCGAGCTACTCTTATCACATTATATTGAGATACTTTTGTTTTAGTTTCAAGTGAATGGTGCAATATTCAATATTTTTATCTTTGTTAAAATAATATTTTAGGATAAATTTTGTCTCTTTTTTTTAATGTTATGATTTATGAATTTTGTTGTCGCTCTCCTATCGCATTTTATTTGCTCTTGTTGGTCACATGATTAATTGGTGGGAAGCATAAGTTTGGTCAATACCGAAAGCGAAAAATCATAGTAAGATAACGCTTCTTTTATGAAGTGCTATCTCATCGAATACAAACATGAGATAACGCTTCTTCCAAAAAACCGCTATCAATTTAATGTCGATAACGCTTTTTTTATGGAGTGCTATCTTATGAATACAAGTATGGAATAACGCTTCCTCAAATAAGCGCTATCAAATATGCATCTCAGATAGCGCTTTATAAGCACTGTCTACAGGATAGGGCTTCAGATAATGGTGGTTCCGACAACACTTTGTAACCCTATCTAAAGGAGAAAAGAAGCCTTATCTGAGTGCTTTTTTGGCGTAGTGAATCTTGAGATTAACTTGCAGTCTTTGTTTCTCTCTTACAGCAGATAGATACCCAACAATCCCATATTTCATGATATGTGTTGGTTGTATGTGGGGCATAATAGATCCATAGCAATTTTATAACTTGATCGGGCATTATAATGTCCATCTTGGCTAAAATGCCAAAGTCGTATATATCTAGTCAAGTAAAGCACGTAAAGGTATACTGAGTATTTGTTTGATATCTCATTCAATGAATAGTTCTTCAAGAAGTTCCCTATCCCATGATTGGCTTGGAGATAAAGAAATTTGATGGATCTCCAAAACCAGTCCCGACTTTCCAACGAATGCCTCGACTTATAACTATTACAGAAGACCCGATACTTCTCCAAATATAGCCTGGATTATGTCCTAAACTTTTAAAATAGTTCTTCATTTTAAATCATAACTATCAACGTTGATTCTAAATTATGCTACGCTTGATTAATTTGTTATACTTTATTTTCTTGTGTCATGGAAAATAAAAATTTAAATTAAAAATTAAATGATTCTTTAATACAATTAATTTTTCTAACTTCTATACAATTAAGAATTATTTGGTTATAATTACAACATAATATTAGAAACTACGAAAAAGGTACTAAATTCCTTCCCCCCGTGAGAATCGTTGTTTAACACTACTTATATATTCTCGATGCATCCATATCTTATATATGAAAATTTCTCATCATTGATTAAACATAATTTGCTGCAATCGAAGTAATGCTATTTTGTCTTGCAATAGATAACTTTTCTAATTATATAATTGCATGTATGATTAAATAATTCTTGTTATTAATTAGCACATTTATATTTATATGAATTTGTTAGCAATTAATCGTATATGCATGTAGGTTGGGGACAGTAATGTAAGTAAGTAGCGAAAAAGCCGTAAATCCCATATAGAGAGACCCAACTAATATTAATATTAAACTGAACTATAATACATCAACTCTAAAAATAAAACTATAAATAAATACCAATTGATAAAGTCAGTGTTAATTCAGTTACATTTAATATTAAAAAATAAAGGGTAAAATTCACTTTACCCCCTTGTACTATTGGATTTGTATCAAATACCCCCCTCTACTATTAAAACCTTCAAATACCCCCCTGATTCAATAAAAGTTATATTGATTGACAAAAATGCCCTTGGTTTATATAAGATTAAGTTTACTTTGATGGATTATAAGAATGAAACAATATTATTATATAGAAAACACGTTAACATTTAATAGAAAATATATATCTTACATAAATTTATATTACTATTACATTTAATAGATAGCTTTAGTAAGTAGGTACGTAGTCGATTTACAATATTAAAATTAAATGATATTATTTAATTTTGCATATATTTCTATTATGTTTGATTCACATATGTAATTGAAATATATTAATGGATTAAATAACAAGATATCATTATTTATTAAATGTGAAAGAGAAATTACTATTATATAATCAATAAGAAAATCTTTCTAAATATTAATGCAATTAAGAACTGAGTAAAGAAGCACAAAAAAATAGAAATCTACAAGGTGTTTTCTAAAACAACAAAATATAAAGTTATTTGAGATAATACCTTTTTTAAATTTTAATATGTTTTTTATGTTATTAATATTATATTTATCTAATTATTTATTTTAATTTAATTATGATAATTTTAAGTAAAAGTTAGATCAAATTATTAATATTTTATTGTTAGAGAGTATTATAGATTTTTTTGTTTAATATTTCAAAAAATTTACTTTGCCGATTCACTAGTAAATTTCTAATTAGTAAATATGTTTTACCTATATTACATCTTACATAATATAAATAATATGAATATAAATGAATATCTAAATTTAATATTCACTTATTAAAATAATATACACATATATAATGATAGTAATGTAAATTTATTTGTTTAATTAGAAAAATTAAATACGCTTCTATACTATTGAAGTTATATTTGTCTTGTTTTATTTATTTTTTAATAAATTGTATGATTAGTTATTTAATAAAATTGGAGTTGAGAATTGTAGGAGAACAAAAATATGGAACCGAATATCTTATTTGTTTCAAGGGTATTGTTGTCCTCAATATATTTTTTACTATTATAGGGGGGTATTTGAAGGTTTTAATAGTAGAGGGGGCTATTTGATACAAAGATGATAGTACAAGGGGGTAAAGTGAATTTTACCCAAAAATAAATAACATATATAATACATTTGTATCAATATACCATAACATTTCTAGTCTATTATTCATATTTTGAAAATGTTGCATAATAGTTTTATTGATAATATTTTGAAATATATCATTTTCAATGTAAGTTATCAAACAATAATTCAATAGCTCATCTCCAATTTGTTGCATAATGAACGCTTGATATTATTCATTGACAAAATACGAGTTCAAATTTATGGTGGAGCCAAAAAAAAAGTACCAAATTTTGAGAAAGTACTACAAGAATTTTGTTAAATGACTACAAATTTTATCTGTTGTCTTTCAGAATAACCAATTGTTGTCATACATGTGTTGTAGTAGACCTTGCTAATAGACAAATATAGTTCTATACTGTTGTCTTTCATGAGAATTAACAAACATGGTCATGCAATGGACAATAACCGACATCTTTAAATGTGAAAGATAACGGTTGGGAATACAATTAAAAACTATTTTCGGATTTCATACTGCAACGATTAGTGACAATGATTTAAAACCATTGTCGTTTTGATGTATTACAACAATGTTTACAATGATTTATGAGCATTGTAATTTTAGACAACAATATTTATATATAATAGTTTGTATATGTTGTCTTTGAGATTTAAGACAATAGACGTCTTTCACAGCAATCACTAACCATTGTCTTAGAATTAGAGTATTATTTTCAATTTGATTTGATTCAAAAATACACAGTAATATAAAATATAAGAAGACATGTAATACCTAATCAAACATGACACGTTTAAATTGATCGCAATCCATGTCTCCAAAGTATCACACTATGAAATTACAACATGTTATAAAAAATATTTAACAAGAGTTTATACAGTTACCACCACCAGTGCAACCATAAGCTATTTCTATATTATAATTCCAAGGATCACAAACTCCATAAAGATGCATGCATGGCTCAATCTGCCAAAAATACTCTGTAGCAAAATAAGAAAGAATAGTTAGCTAAGTACTATATCTAACTAATACTAGCTAATACGGCATAACAAAAAAATACATATTATATTTCTAACTTGATATCGGAGAACACATATTATGAAAGAATGCTGGAACAATGCATTTTCGTATTTTCTGCAAAAAAAAATTAAGGTTATGAGGTAGAATTACCAAAAGATCCCTAGACTTTTTCAGAATTTCAGGAGGTGGGGGGGGGGGGGGGGAAGATGGGACGACAGTGACCCCCTTGGCCCCCATGTGGCTTCGTTCCTGGCATCCTGCTGGTAAGAGGCATACGATCTCCGTTCCCGAATCTCATCTCAAATACTATTCCCGTACCATTCATCATTTTGAGTATTTGGGATGGGAACAGAAAATCCTCGTTCGAGGAACTGATCCCCATTGGGAATCGAGGTTCCCGTTTTGTATAATATAAAATAATTTGTAATATTCAAAATAATTAATTTAAGAAACCAATAATTAAAATAAATAAAATGAACATAAATTCTAATTTGTAAAAGAAAAAATGAAAAGAAAAAGTAAAATTGAAAAACTTTAAGATTTAGTTTTTAGAATTAATAAGATAGAAATTGTAAGAAGAATTTATATTAATAATGGGTTGGGTTGTATGAGGGCAATATGTTGGGTTAGTCCATATAGGCTAATCGTAGCCACGATCAAAATTAGCCAACAAAAGATTAAACTACATAAATAATTATTATTTAATTAAATTATTATCAATAAGGATAATTTTGAAATGACTTCAAAAAGATAACAACCCACAAAAGGAATAGTTACACAATTTATGGATCGAATCTTAATTAATTTAATTTCGTTAGAGATACGTCCAATCACGAAAAATAGGGACGACAAGTTAGAGCAGACGCGTATTCAATCGACCCATATTCTTCTTCTTCGCTGTTCATATTTATACTAAAAATATAAATTATCCAATGCTATATTTTGTTTTGTATCATTCAATACTATATTAAACAATACAGGAAAAAAAGTGTAATGAATGTTCTAAACAAGTATTAAATACGTAGTAGTATGTAAAACATATCAAATAAAATCTATTAGTATATCAACCATGACAATAATAAATAAAAGCATGATGAATGTTATAAATATACATTAAATATATAATAAATATGCATGATGGGAATAAATAAAAGCATGATGAATGTTCAAAATAATAGTAAATACGCCTGAACATATCATACAACTTCATTTGATATATAAACGAAATAGGAAAAATAGAAAAATCATCATGTATGTTCTAAATTAGCACTAACTTTATAGTAAATATGCAAGAAAATCTAAGTTGTCTTACGTATAAAATTATTCTAAAATTGAATGCACTCATGAAATACTAAATATGTATCAAACCACAAAAAAATCAACCATGCAAACATAAAATATATTAGACAAATCTTCAACAATGGAGATTTCAAGTTAACTGTCTGTTCAACAATTCCGACTTTGAATATTTTTGGCAATTTAGGGGTGAAAATAAGGAAAAACTCTCAAACTTGCGTATTTGATTTCAAAATCTCCCAAAGTAAAATATAAGGCTATCCGCTGCCCCTAATTCCCATGTTTACCCATCCCCTGAATCTCTAGTTCCCCCGCCAAATTATGGGTCCGCGCCCAGTACCATGTCATATACTCATATCCATTAGGGGTGACCACGATTGAACCGCGGTTTGCCCAAAACCACCACGGTTTGATTCCTCATTTTGGAGGAACCTTCAAACCTGAACTGCTTTTCTCACTTGTTCGCTTCTCGTTCCAAAATCGAACCGACAGCTTTTCGGTCCCGGCTTTGAACCCGTTCCTCCATGGTTTCGGTCCGATTCCAAACCCTGGTTCTGCCTCGCACCTCGCTCGGTTTCGGTTAAAATCGAACCATTTGTTTATCTTTTGATAATTTTTGATTTTTTTAAAATAGTTTATCAATTTCATTTAAAAAAGGAAAAGAAAGAAAAAGACTTGGACTTAATATTCAATTAAGTTTTATACTTAATATTAATAATAATATAAAACTATCTATATATACTATTAGAGTATAGAAAAATCAAATTTACGTAGTTAAACTTACAACATTTGGTCTAAACATGTCTTATGTAGTTTTGAATATAAAACACCATAATAAACATTTAACATTTCTTCTAGCATATGTTTACCCAAAAAAAAATTATTGGTTTTAACCTTAAAAATATGATTCCATCACGGTTCTATCATCGTTCCACCGACGGTTCTAACCGATGGTTAAAAACCGCCGCCCATGGTTTTGAGACCAAGGAATGGAATCGAACCACCTACACGGTTCCTAAGCCTGGGTTTTGAAACCGTTAATTACGGTTACGATTTAGGAACCGTTGACCACAGTTCCGATTCCAGTTTGGAATCCAGTTTTAGTTCCATTTGGCCACCCTTAATCCATAGCTTTCTCTGCATCATGACCATAATATATTTTGATTTAAACTTTAAAATAACTCATGTAGCATATAATACTTTTATACAACAATGCAGACTCATTTACGTCATTTCACAATTAATAGTATACTAAAAACTTATGATTTTTTAATGAAGTTTATTCTCAAATATTATTTTTTAATATAATACCAATTCATTACACTTTTTATATTTGGTAAAAAAAATTATATAACATAATTTTGGGACAAATTATTGAGAATCTTCCCAGACACGTAAATGTGTTTTTTATACAATAGTTAAATACTTGTTTCAATATAATAACTATTTTCTATAATAAAAAGTGTATTTTTTATATGGGTTTGAAAGCCCCATATAAAAAGCTGCGATAATGGACTTCCCTCAAAGATTAAAAGATAAAGATTTATGGGTTTTAGACACAATTGTCCCGCTTTTTGGAGACAATTGCAGTTTTTTATGCATCCGAGTATCTTTTTGAACAAATTTACGCTCCCTCGTTTTTTTATACGAATTTATGCTTCCACCAAAATTTTCGGACTTTTTTAACTTGTTGTTCAAGATTATTTCGAACATGTTTCTTCTAATAAAATTTCAATGAAAAATAAAATTTTCTCCCATTAAATAATCCATTTTATACTCGAAATTTTATAAAAAAATCAAGAAATATACACATAAACAACACATATATTAAAACAAAACAAATTTAAAATATTATAGAAAACAACATGAATTAAAAAAAAACACAATTCAATTTTTGATCCAATGCATGAAAACATAAAAAATATGGAAACAACCAAGAAACTATATAGAAACAAACCTGAAATAATATTAAAACATCATATGAGCAAAGAGTTAAAAATAGTGTAAACAACACATATTAAAACAAAACAAATTTAAAATATTATAGAAAACAACATGAATTAAAAAAAACACAATTCAATTTTTGATCCAATGCATGAAAACATAAAAAACATGGAAACAGCCAAGAAACTATATAGAAACAAACCTGAAATAATATTAAAACACCATATGAGCAAAGAGTTAAAAATAGTGTAAAAACTATATTTAAACATAGAAAACTATGTGGAAACAACATGAAACATCAGAACAATATTAAAAATAGTATGGAAACAACCAGAAACAACGTAAAAAAATAATAAAAACACCACATGCATAAAAAGAGCTTAAAAATAGGTAAAAATTGTATTTACACATTGAACACTACATAGAAATAACAAAAAAGAATATTAGAACAACATTAAAAATATTATAAAACAACACAAAAATATAGAAATAATGTATAAAAGAATATATGAACAAAACAAAACAAAAAAATAGGTAAAAGTTGTTTTGAAATATCGAAATAATAAACAAACTACATAGAAACAACAAAAATACAAATTTAAACAACATTGAAACAACAAATATAACATATAATGTCATAACCTGAAACTTTGCATATTTATTTACATGATTTATATCATTCATAAACATAATTACATGCATTTTAATATTTCATATTGATAGTAGAATACATGAATAATCTTGATATTTCAATTTTTAGTTTAATTATGTTAGGTTACTACATGTGCATTATTTAAAGGAATCGGGTAATAAATATTTTGAGTATTATTTTATTGCATTAATGGATTTATGTGAGTGTATAAATTTTATTGACATGTATTTTGGGTTTAATATTGGCTAGAATGTGTGGATATGCATGCATTATATGAGTAGATAGGATTTTATTCCTGTTTTGTGGAAAAGGATTACACTTTGCTCGTTTTGTAGGAATTTATCGATAATTGTAGTATTTTGGCAACAATTCGGAGCATTGCAACCGCCAATACTTGACATGATAGACGAAGTTTGGAGTCGAATCAAGAAGAAGTCAGACGAATCGGGCGAAAAACAGAAGAAAAAGGCCAAGTGCTAGTTGCTACAGGTGAGCACGGGTAGGGCGTGCTCCCTAGCATGGCCCATGCTCAACCTATAACTGAAGACTCTAAGTTCGGCTACAACACGGGCAGCCCGTGCCATCTGGCACGGCCCATGCCTCCTGCAGATTTCTGAACAATCCATGCGGCACCTAGCACGGGCTGGGTGTGCCATATAGCACGACCCGTGCTCCTCTGCGGGAAAAACAGAGTTTGATTCGTTTTCAACTAGGTTTCACCCACGGCGAGTACAAATAGACACGGGAGGCCACAAACAAGGACGCCGATTTTTACCCTAGAAAGCGAGAGAAAAAGTAATTCCCACCGGAGGTTCGGAGATTGGTCAAGACCGCAACCACACCTTCGAGGATTGAAGATAGATCGAGAGATCGTCATCATCCCCGAGTTCACTCACTCCATAGTATTTTTATCATTCAATTAGTAGACATGAACATGGATAATTTGTCTATGAATTATTTGTTTTCTATGTCTAGCTAAACTTCTTGTGATTCCCGGGTTTGGGAGTCGGTTAATGGATACTTTTATTTGATGATTTGTTGCAATCAAAGTTAATGTTTTCCAACTCTATTCAAGTACTTTGCTTTAATTCTTGTTTTATCAAAAAGCTATTGGTTTAACTTGTTTTGATATATTGATTCATAATTCGAACAGATGAGTTTCAATATTAGATCTATGAGTACTTGACATGAATAGCTTGCATGATTGAGAAGTCTGTGAATATTCATGAGGCCTTTTAATTTTTTGATATTTTGGGAGTTGGATATCTCATGTTGAGTATAGATGCTAGCATAGATATTCTAATCAACGCTTTTACATGGATCTCAAGAGATAGGGTAAATTACTTTTGTGATTGGTCTATAGAGAAGAATACGTTTAACTTTGGTTTGATTAATCTGATAATAAAAGGGGATATTAACTGAAACCATGACCCAGGAATCCATTCATCCATTATTCTTCTTGATCTTTTAATCCATTCTTTGCTTTGTTATTCTAGGATAATTTCTGCTTTAGTATTAATAAAACCAATCCTTCAAAATTCGACAGTCTAGATAAAAATAAGGTTATTATAATCCAATACTTAGTATATTAATTTATTAGTCCCTGTGGATTTGACTTTGCTAACCCTATTCTATAAACCGCACCGTACACTTGCGGTGAAGCTAAAAATAAGGCGAAACAAGTTTTTGGCACCGCTGTGACTAATTAAATTTCTAGTACTAATATTTCGATAAATAGAATTATTTTTAATTTAGATATTTTTATTTCTTTTTAATTTGTTGTTTAATTTTACTTATATTGTGTTTGACTTGTTTTCTTTAGTTGGTTCGGGTAGTGCATGAACACACGCTCGAAGCAAGGAGAATTAGCATCGTTCATACCGGAGGTTGAGGCTTTTGTTAGGCGGAATAGTGCGGCTACCAAACGGGCGTAAATACAGGACGCATATGGCGGCGTAGAAGGTAACAACAGAGGCAATAATGGGGTCGAAAATGAAGGTAACAACCGGGCCAGAAGGGTCAATGTCGAGTTACCAATACCAGAGGTTCCAGTGGCTCCGGCAGTCCAGCAGCAGGCGATTCGTGATTACTTTCGCCCAATCAATCACAACTATGGTGGAATTGCCAATGTCCCAATCAATGCGATTAACTTTGAGCTGAAGCCAGCACTGATCTCGATGGTGCAGCAGAATCAGTTTGGGGGTTTCCCGTATGAGGATCCCAACTCTTATCTTGCGAATTTCATACAGATTTGCAATACTATCAAGATGAATGGGGTGACTGATGATGCTATACGTCTTCGCCTATTCCCTTTCTCTTTAAGGGATAAGGCTAGGAACTGGCTAGGCACCCTAACTCAGGGGAGTGTAAACAATTGGGATGAGCTGAGTCAGAGGTTTTTGTTTAAATACTTCCCACCAAGCAAAACAATATAGCTCAGAAGTGAGATCACCCAGTTCAGGCAGTTTGACTCTGAGCTTTTGTATGAGGCCTGGGAAAGATTCCGGAATTTGTTGAGGAGGTGCCCGCAGCACGGATTTTTGGGATTTGTTCAACAGCTCTGTTTCTTTTACAATGGGTTGATGGGGCAGACTAGATCGTTCGTGGATGCTGCAGCAGGGGGCGCACTACTCGCGAGGTTTCCGGAGGATGCATTCAACTTGTTGGAGGAGATGGCCATGAATAGCTATCAGTGGCCCTCCAAAAAGGACTAATTTGAAAAGGGTAGCCGAAGTTTCTGATTCATACCCAATTAAAGAGTTGACAGCCCAGATGGCCGTATTGACAAACCAGTTGAGTGCTTTGACAAAGGCAAACGAGGAAAACGCGGGTGCAAGTAATGGGGGAGTTCCTCTAGATCTGATAGAGGAAGCAAATTATGTGAATAACCGGAATTTAAATAATTTCCGGAACAATCAAAATCCCACTCATTACCATCCGGGCTTGAGGAACCACGAGAACTTCTCCTACGCAAACACGAAGAATGTGATGCAACCACCACCAGGGTTTAATGTGACAAACGGTGTCATTACTGCAGAGCCTAAGCCAACCATGGAGGATATGTTCACCTCGTTTATGAGTGAGATGAGGAACAGGTTCAACAAGGATGAGGCGAAGATGGATAAATTGAAAACCATGTCACACAATTGGCCAACACTATGGGGTCCCAAATGAAAAATCTTGAAACCCAAATTGGCCAATTAGCTACAATTATTGGTGGACAACATCAGAAAGGCCAATTTCCGAGCAACACTGAGGTTAATCCAAATGAGCAGTGTAAAACCATTCATCTGAGGAGTGGAATGGAATACGAGAGGTCGAAAATACCAGAATTCGCTGAACAAACGCAGGACACCACGGCCCGTGCTCCTAAGCCCATCCTGCCCATGCGCCCTGCTGGAGTTGCAATTGACATACCGGGAGACGCGGAAACTGAAGCAAATGGCGATGTTGAGGCCGAGGAAGGAGTTGAGGATCATCGTGCTGAACAAAAAGGGGCTGAGAAGCTTAAATCTTCCTCTAACCCTGATATTTCTAAACTTAATGTTCTCCTTCCTTTTCCCCAACGTTTTCAAAAGAAAAAGTTAGATGCGCAATTTGCTAAGTTTTTGGATATTTTTAAGAAACTTCATATTAATATTCCTTTTGCAGACGCATTGGAGCAGATGCCCGATCACGCTAAGTTTTTGAAGGATGTTATGTCAAAGAAGCGAAAGATGACTGGTTTTGAGACAATCAATCTGACAGAGGAGTGCAGTGCAATAATCCAAAGGAAACTACCACAGAAATTAAAAGATCCGGGGAGTTTCACTATCCGGGGAGTTTTCTTTAAGAAAGCACTATGTGATTTAGGAGCGAGTATTAACTTGATGTCTTTGTCTATTTTCAGGCAACTTGGATTGGGAGAGGTGAAGCCATCTACGGTCACCTTACAACTCGCGGACCGTTCACTCATGTATCCGAAGGGAATCATCGAGGATATGCTTGTCAAAGTAGATAAATTCATATTCCCTGTGGACTTTTTAGTGTTGGATATGGAGGAGGATAAAGACGTCCCTTTGATACTTGGGCATCCATTCCTAGCTACGGGGAAGGCCTCAATAGATGTGCAAAAGGGAGAGCTCACATTACGGGTTAATGATGAGCATGTTTTATTTACTATCTATAAGGCACTTCAATTTCATGATGGTGTTGAGCATTGTAATTTCATTGACGTAGTTGAATCTTGCATTGATGAGTATGCGGATCATACATTGTTTAGGGATAATTTAGAGTTTGGTTTGACACATTCGTGTTCAACATCAAACATGATGATTGATTTTGATGACCAAGACTTGTATGTTTGCGTTTGTGCTTTAGATAACATGCGAACGCACCAGAACTTTTCAAATGATGCATGATGGCTAATTTTCATGATTTCATTGAGAAAATAATGGAGGTTTTTATGGATGATTTTTCTGTGTTTGGAGACTCATATGATCATTGCTTGGATAACCTTTCTCTAGTTTTGCAGAGATGCGAGGAGACTAACCTTGTTTTAAATTGGGAAAAGTGCCATTTCATGGTACGTGATGACATTGTTTTAGGCCACCGAGTCTCTTCTGCAGGTTTGGAAGTTGATAGAGCGAAGGTCGTTGCAATTGAGAAACTCCCACCTCCAACAAACGAGAAGGCCATTAGAAGCTTTTGGGGCACGCCGATTCTCTGAAGGTTAATCATGACTTTTCTAAAATCACTAAACCTTTAAGTCGTTATTAGAAAAAGATATCTTTTGCTTTTAATTTTTTAGATGATTGTTTGCGTGCTTTTGAGATTCTCAAGAAGGCTTTGGTGACAACACCAATTATAGTAATTCGGATTGAGTCACCCTTTGAGTTAATGTGTGATGCCAAATGACTTTGCGATTGGGGTGTTTTGGGTCGAAAAGAGACAAGATGTTCAGAGCCATCTACTATGCGAGCAGAACTTTAGACAGCGCCCAACAAAACTACACCACCACTGAGAAGGAAATGCTGGCAATCGTGTTTGCATTCTATAAGTTCCAATCTTACATGATTGGAACTAAGACGATAGTCCACACCGACCATGCAGTGATCAAATATCTATTCGACAAGAAGGATGCCAAACCGAGACTGATTTGGTGGATCCTCTTGTTACAAGAATTCGATGTGGAGATTCAGGATAGAAAGGGTTGCGAGAATGTGGTAGCCGATTACTTGTCCAGACTGGAATACAAGAAGGAGAAGAAAGAAGGCACAGAGGCAATTAAGGAGGAGTTCCCAGATGAGCAACTTCTAATGTTACAAGCTAAATTCCCTTGGTATGCAGATTTTGTTAATTATTTGGTTGCAAGGGTCTTGCCTTTGGATTTATCGTCTTATCAAAAGAAGAAATTCCTCCATGATGTCAAGTTCTACATGTGGGACGACCCCTTGCTCTTTAAGAGGTGCGCAGACACCATCATTCGATAATGTGTGACTCAAGAAGAATGGGAGGGAGTTCTACAACAGTGTCATTCTTCACCTTCCGGGGGACACTTCGGTCCGACACGTACGGCGGCAAAGGTATTGCAAAGTGGTTTATACTGGCCTACATTATCTAATGATTGCTATCTATTTGTACAACAGTGTGATAGGTGCCAGCGGATGGGGAACATCTCGAGGCGACATGATATGCCCATGACCAATGTGATGGAGGTCGAGCTCTTTGATGTGTGGGGGATCGACTTCATGGGCCCTTTCCCATCTTCGTCGGGTTATCTCGATGGGTTGAGGCGATTTCGGCACAGACCAATGATGCGCGAGTAGTGCTCAAATTCCTAAAGAAAAATATATTTACTTGGTTTGGAACCCCGAGAGCTTTGATTAGCGATGGGGGGTCACACTTTGTGAATAAATTGATGAGCACTTTACTTGCGAAGTATGGGGTCAAGCACAAGGTGGCATTAGCATACCATCCGCAAGCAAACGGGCAAGCAGAGGTAGCCAATCGCGAGATTAAGCAGATTTTGGAGAAGAAGGTAAATATAAATCGCAAGGATTGGGCCATGAAGTTAGATGATGCGTTGTGGGCATATCGGACTGCGTACAAAACACCATTGGGCACATCACCGTATCAGTTAGTATTCGGGAAATCATGTCACTTGCCCGCAGAACTGGAGCATAAGGTGTTTTGGGTCATGAAGAAGTTAAATTTTGACTTCCAAGCGGCAAATGGGTGAGAAGAGGCTCTTGCACTTAAATGAGATGGAGAAATTCGGGATGAAGCTTATGAAAATTCCCTGATTTACAAGGAGCGAACCAAAAGATGGCACGATCGAATGATAAAGAAGTGGGAGTTTTTACCAGGTGAACAAGTCCTTTTGTTTAACTCGCGTCTTAAACTCTTTTTCGAAAACTTAAGTCTAGATGGTCGGGGTTTGTGATAAAGAAGGTGTTAAATCCTCCGGGAATAGTGGAGTTGTTGAGCCGAGATGGGGAGACGTTCATGGTGAATGGTCAGAGGATCAAGCATTACCTGAGCCGGGATAAAAAAAAGAGGTGACACGCCTCACTTTGCTAGAACCGTGATTGAGTAAACAGGCGTCAAGCTATAGACGTTAATTTTAGCGCTTGTTGGGAGCAACCCAATGGTTTTGGCTTCTGTTTATTTCTTCCCATGTTTTCTTGGTTTGTTTTTCCCTTTTCTAATCTAGGATTTATTTGTTTGATACATGTTTTTATCTTAATTTTGATGATTTTATTTGGTCACCAAAACAATATTTTTAAAGGTTGTCCAAATACTCCTAAATAATTTAAAATGGTTTTTATATTTTCCGGAGTATTTCCTCAAGTTTATTTTTGATAATAATGGACAACACTTTTAATGATTTTATTTCTAAATGTTGTCTAAATACTCCCGATTGGTTTAAAATGTTTTTACTAAATTTTTGGAGTATTTCTTGAGTTTTATTTTCGACAAAAATTGGACAACATTTACCTCTCTGGTCATCGACCGTCGCCTATAGGCAACCCGTGACCAAGATGATTTTGAAACAGAAAATGAGACGGAAGTAAAATTAGGCAGGTCGACCGTGCTCAAGGCGTCAACCGGTCGGTTGACCTGTCGCCAGGGTCGACCGGTACACTGCAAGTTTGCAATTGAAACAGAACAAATCTTCTTCGATTTTTCATTAAGGTGGACCGTTGAGACAGTGGGTCGACCTGGCCGGCCTTTATGTCGACCGGCGCCTGTTGTAATTTCCAAAGTGTTTTTCAATTCTCTTATTTCGTGCGACGGCCGCCTGCGTATTGACAAAAAAATATGACCGTTTGACAAAGAGACACATTTCCTTAAATTGTGGGATTGATTTCTAACAGCTATATTCTTGATTTTAATTGTATTTTTCTGTAGATTTTCAATCCCCAAGAGGAGCCTATGCTTGATCAATCATCTCCTATAAATAGAGGAAGTTTTGGAGCAACCAAAACAACAATTGAGATACAACACAACAAGATACACTTCAAGCAAATACTTGGTCTTTCATTGTTATTATTCTTGTTGTAAATTTTGTCTAGCTTATCACTTTCACATCCTTGAGGTCTAGGCTTTTCTTGATTACACTTTGCATTCAAATTGTGTTATTCATTATTGAGTTGTAATCTTGATTTTTGGTCATCATTCAACACAAGATATCCTTGTGAGTGTTCTTGTGGTAAGAACACACTTGGATGATCTAGGTGATAGGTGCAAGAAGATTGTGGTGATCTTCTTATTGAGGTGTTGAAGAATTTGGTATTCTTCAAGGTTGAAGATTGTGGTAATCTTCACAAGGTGCCGTTGAAGGAAGATTGTGGTAATCTTCAAAGGGAGATTGTGGTAATCTCCAAAGGTGTTGTTGAAGAAGAGTGTGGTGCTCTTCAAGGTGTTGTAAGTTGAATTTGTATTAATTTTGGTAATTAATAAAATTCTTTTTCTTTTTGAAATCCATCCCTGGATATCTTTGGGGTGGTAGTAGATTAGGCCCTAGGTGGGTTGAACTACTATAAATCGACGCGTGTTGTTTACATTCCGCACCTTTATATTTGTCTTTGAGCATTCGGTTCGAAAAAGAGGGCATAATCGAAAAGATGGAGATAATCTATTCACCCCCCCTCTAGATTATCGTAGCGCTGACTTACAAGTGGTATCGAGCCAAACTCTTTGGCAAGCTCATTTCACATCGCGAGTGAAGAGAAACGATCGTCGGCTACTGACGAAGCTCATCTATCCGCACCTCCACCACCAAGCCACCACTATTTGATTCCAAAAATTTTAATTTTTGGAAAGAAAGAATGGAATGCTATCTACAAGGTTGCGGGTTCGACATTTGGAACACCGTCATTAATGGAGAATCCATTCCGATGAAAGATACACCACACACCTCAAAAGGCTTCAAAAAGCTCAATGATGAAGAAAATAAAATCATCTCCTTAAATGGTAAGGCTTTAAATATCTTGTATTGTTCATTTACTAATATAGAATATGAACATATTGTAGGAATAAAATCGGCACATGAAGTATGGCAAAAATTAGAAGCCATCTATGGAGTATTTGCAAATGAAAGGAATCAAACAAAAGCATCTACTTCTCAAAGGAATACAAGCTCAAATCTAAGGAACAAGCCTCTTACAACTTCCAATTATGAAGAAGTTGAATATTGTTTTATGGGCATCAATGAAGAAAACGAGGTATGTCTTAAACCCTCTACTTCCTATGATATTGTCATTCAAAATGATTATAGTGATTTGCAAAATGATTATGATGAACTTCAAAATGAATTCCAAAGCTTACTTGTTAAATACAAAAATTTGAAGAAGGAATTCAATATTTTGAAAAATGATAAGGATAGTTTATTTACCTCCTATGAATCACTATCATGTGCTCACACCACCACACTTGATAAGGTGAAAAACCTTGAAAAAGAAAAAAATACTCTTGTTGAGAATATTGATTGCATGAAAAAGGATTTATTAAAATCTAACTTGAGTACTAATAAATTGTCCAATATTGTTGATAAAGGACTTGTTCATAAGCCTAATGTTGTTAATCATATAAAAAAGGATCAAGTCACTATGCACGTTTGTCATTATGCTCCTAGAATTATTACATGCTTTTATTGCGGTAAAAAGGGTCATACGGTAAATACTTGTCGGGCTAGAAATAGCACTAATTATTGTTGGAGACCTAAAAGTCTCAAGACTAATCCCAAAGGACCCAAACACATGAGGGTACCACAAAATAATGTCATATTAGGTATCCGGCGAAATAATGATCAAAGAAAATTCATACCGCCAAGAAGGCATCAAATGATCGTTTCATTTGATCAAAGAAGGAGAAACTATTCTCAACAAAGCCAATTTCCAAGAAAAGGATATAATCAAAAATGGGAAGAACACAATCCTTGGAAATGGCAAAGACATCATCAACAAGATGATTCTCAAAGAAGAAGAGACCATCAACAATGGGAAGGTAACAAACCTTGGAAATGGAGTAATCAAAGAAGTCATCATCAACAAAGTGACTTCTCAATGGGAAGATATCATCAACAATAGGAAAGACACAACCCATGGAAACGGCGTAATTGGTAAACCGTATCTCCCCATTTATATATGCATTTTTAATTCTATGCATGTCTTTAGTTATGTCTTAATTGCAAAATGAGTTTTCAAGTATTTTTTTTTTTGATCTTTAGTATATTTGAGAGTCTCATAATTTTTTTTTAAAGGAAGACCTTGCATGATTTTCTAAAACTCTTGTGCATTTAATTAGACCTATGTGGCTTATTATCTCTTATGAAATCTTATAGCATAAGCTCTTTTTGATATCTTCTATTACTTGCCTACACTTGTACTTTTTGTGTAAACTTTGTCTAAGAATTGTGTAGGATATATATCTCATATTCATTGGTCATTTCGTCATCAAGTTTCTTAATCTATCGAGGTATGTTCACTCATTTTTGTTTTTTTTAAAACACTCGATACTATGCTTATGCACATATCTTTCAAGATATTTTATTTCAACCCCTTAAGTGCCCCAAATTGATTTTGCAAATTTTTCTTAAGAGGGCACAACTTGTTAAGTCTCGATTTTCTCGAATATATGTTTTTCCGAAACCCATATTTGTTGGAGATAGCCCAATATTATCTTTTTGCAAAGTTTTAAAACTTTTAGGGGTGAAAAATCGAATTTTTGAAAATTCTGGGGAAAGAGAAATTACCTGGGACGGTCAAAGCAGGGGCGACCGGTCGCCCTGCACGTCGACCGGTTGCCCCTACCTCGACCGGTCGCCCAGGCTATTTTTACAAGCTAAAAACGTTCTGCCCTTCGTTCATAACAGAACCAAAAAAATCCCCCAAACCCTTGTTTGTGCGAAAATTCATCCCCTTTCTTCAAAATCTTCAATTCTTCATCATTTTTCACGATTCTTGTTGCTAATCTTCTTATTTTCACAAGAATCTTACATATATGGCTCCTCCTAGAAATTCTACCGGTCGAAATCCCATCTCCAAGCGTAGAAGGGGCGGAGAGGGTTCTTCGAGAAATCGGCAAGAGGAAGCCGAACAAAGGGATATTCGAGCCGCTCAAAGAAACGTGGCTCAAGAAGGTGATGATATTCAAAATCTCATTCTCTCTCGGGCCCAAATTACCGAGCTCCGCGGAACAATTTCGCTCCAAAATTGCCGTTGGGCGAAAGGTAAAAAATCTTTTGTTACTCAAGCTTCTAATTCCCACAATGTTCTTAATTTCATCAATAAGTATGCGGAATGGTATTATGAGGATTCGGGAATGGGAGGAAAATCTATTGCTCGGACTAAAATGTGTCATTTTAGTTCATTTACAAATGAGTATCCTACTATAAGAGGATTTTTTGAGGAGCAAGGTTGGATGTATTTATGGGAGCATGCTTATGTTTTGTATGATGATGATATTATCCAACTCTTTTATGCCAATATGTGGGTGGAATATGATGTTGAAAGGAAGCCGATAGCCGTAAATTCGCTTATAAGGGTTCGTCATTTTAGATGGACTACCAATGATATTTGCCGCTTTTTTTACATGTTAGAGAAGGTGGTTGGGATTATTTCTCTTGTGGGACTTGGAATGATGAAATGTTGGGGGTGTCAATGAAAGAAGTTAAGACGTATTTGGGAGTATGGCCAAAGTATTCTTTATTGGCAATGACACTTGAGCATCGTATTTTATCGGTCATTGTCGCATATTGCATTTGTGGTAAGTCGGGAAAGATGCCTAGCAACATGGATTACTTTTTGAGTTATAAGATTGCTAGGATGGAACCACTTAACTTTGGCGCCATACTTATTCAATGTCTAATTGAGTCCATCACTCAAGGTAATAAGAAGTTGGTTATGGGAAATTGGATTTGTAAACTTCTTATTCAATCGGGACTACCTTCGTCGGAGTGTAACTCAGAGGTATTTCAAAATGACTTCGACATTGATAACATCTCCCAAATGGTCACGATGCACAAGAATATGGACATCCGACCAACTAAAATGGCTAGAGGAAGAGGTCAAGAGTCCCCCGATCCTAATGACTTCTTTGATGACGCCGAGGCCGCAAGATTGGCGGAAGAGGGCGAACCGAGCAATCCGGAGGGTAATACCGGTGCTCAACCGCCTAGGAGGTATACTCAAGCCGAATTTGATGAGATGAGGGCTTTTCATGAGACGAGATATGAGGCTTTGGAGCAAAAGACCTCCAAAATGCAAAAGTCTATCAGCAAGTTGAAGAAATTCATCAAGGATCTCATTCCCGGATCTTGCTTCTCCTCGGATGAGGAATGATGTCCCCACCCCCTTTACTTTCTAGCATTTTCATTAATGTTGCTTTGTATTTTTATGAACTTTTGTAAAACTCTTTCGTACTAATGATATTTGCTTGTTTTCTTAAAAGGGTTAAAATTGCAAGTTGATAATGACTTGTGGATGATCATGTTTTTGATGGAGTATTTGATGGTAAAAATACTCTTATATGGCATGGTTTGATAATTGGTATGAAGTACTTGATGGTAAAAGTGCTTCTCTTAATGCTTTGATCATTATGTTTAGTTGAATATGTTGGGACATTTGATATATCATACATGTATTGTTTAAGGCATGACTTATATTACTTGATGGATGCTCTAATTTTTGGCATTTGTAATGCCTTGATCCTTCTTAGCTTATATTATCTCAATTGGGTTGAACCCTTGAGAATCTACTTCGTTGAGCCTCTTATTTGATGAACAAATGTTGCATATGTTGCATATGATCTTCTTGAGCTTTGGAATGAGGTTGATTGATGATGATATGAAAATATTTTGGCTTGAAACTTTTTACAAGGACTATATACAACCTCTTTTATTTTTCACGCACACAAGGTGTTCGATGAAATGTCGCAATGAAACTTTCAACTTCTACATGATTCTCTTGCTTCAAAATGTCTTAATTTTTTTTTGAAATCATGTTTTTAGCTAACTAATGAGCTTATGGATCTCTTATGTTACAATTATCCCATTTTTCTTGGACTTTAAGTATAAATGGCTCGATGGTTGATAAACCGTCTCGTTTGCGCACTTTGATATATTTGTATGATATTTTTATCATCCTAACATTCTTTTTGATGATTCCAAAGGGGGAGAAACAGGATATTGGCTCATTAGCTCAAAGAAGCTAATAAAAGCTTGTCATAAAAGCTATAAGCTATGGCTCATAAAAGCCATATGTTGTGATTCGTTTTTAGTCCAATTGTTGCTTGATGGACTTATATAATTGTTTAATGATGTTTTGTGACAGGGGGAGCTTATAAGCTCTTGAACAAATAGTAAAAGCTAAAGCTTTTAGCTTATGAAAAATTGCTTTTACATTATTCTTGATATGCTTATTATTGAATATATTTACTTCCTACTTGGTTGCTTTAATATTTTTGGAAATTTTGGTTGCTTCCAAACGGTCAAATGTTTTTACCGGAAAATCATTTCTAAAATTGCTCTCTTAGTTTGTGTAAAAATTGTTTTGGTTTGTAATCATCAAAAAGGGGGAGATTGTTTGATACATGTTTTTATCTTAATTTTGATGATTTTATTTGGTCACCAAAACAATGTTTTTAAAGGTTGTCCAAATACTCCTAAATAATTTAAAATGGTTTTTATATTTTCCGGAGTATTTCCTCAAGTTTATTTTTGATAATAATGGACAACACTTTTAATGATTTTATTTCTAAATGTTGTCTAAATACTCCCGATTGGTTTAAAATATTTTTACTAAATTTTCGGAGTATTTCTTGAGTTTTATTTTCGACAAAAATTGGACAACATTTCCTCGTGGTCGACCCGGCCGCCCTATAGGGCAACCCGTGACCAAGATGATTTTTGAAACAGAAAATGAGACGGAAGTAAAATCGGGCGAGTCAGTCGACGTCGCCTGGGTGTCGACCGTCGCCTGTGGGTCGACTGCACTGCAAGTTTGCAATTGAAACAGAACAAATCTTCTTCGATTTTTCATTAAGGTGGACCTGGTTGAGATAGGGGTCGACCGGTCGCCCTGTTGTAATTTCCAAAGTGTTTTTCAATTCTCTTATTTCGTGCGATGACGCCTCGCCTGTATTGTCGGCAAAAAAATATGACCGTTTGACAACGACACATTTCCTTAAATTGTGGGATTGATTTCTAATGACTATATTCTTGATTTTAATTGTATTTTTCTCAGATTTTCAATCCCCAAGAGGAGCCTATGCTTGATCAATCATCTCCTATAAATAGAGGAAGTTTTGGAGCAACCAAAACAACAATTGAGATACAACACAACAAGATACACTTCAAGCAAATACTTGGTCTTTCATTGTTATTATTCTTGTTGTAAATTTTGTCGAGCTTATCACTTTCACATCCTTGAGGTCTAGGCTTTTCTTGATTACTCTTTGCACTCAAATTGTATTATTCATTATTGAGTTGTAATCTTGATTTTTGGTCATCATTCAACACAAGATATCCTTGTGAGTGTTCTTGTGGTAAGAACACACTTAGATGATCTAGGTGATAGGTGCAAGAAGATTGTGGTGATCTTCTTATTGAGGTGTTAAAGAATTCGATATTCTTCAAGGTTGAAGATTGTGGTAATCTTCACAAGGTGCCGTTGAAGGAAGATTGTGGTAATCTTCAAAGGGAGATTGTGGTAATCTCCAAAGGTGTTGTTGAAGAAGAGTGTGGTGCTCTTAAAGGTGTTGTAAGTTGAATTTGTATTAATTTTGGTAATTAATAAAATTCTTTTTCTTTTTGAAATCCATCCCGATATATCTTGGGTGGTAGTAGATTAGGCCCTAGGTGGGTTGAACTACTATAAATCGACGCGCGTGTTGTTTACATTCCGCACCTTTATATTTGTCTTTGAGCATTCGGTTCGAAAAAGAGGGCATAATCGAAAAGATGGAGATAATCTATTCACCCCCCTCTAGATTATCGTAGCCGCTTGGACTTACATTATTTGCTTTAATAGGATATGATTTTCTATAAAAAAAATTGGAAAATTCGAGTTGAGGTACGATGCCTAGCATGGGCAGCCCGTGCCGGATGGCCATATTCGTGATCACGATTTATTTTTGATATAGATGGTTCATAATGAAAAAAAGAATATGACTAAGCATATGTATTTTGTGTACTTATTAATGATATAAATTGAATATGTAAGATGATTGTTGATGATGTGCTTGTGTGATGTTAAATAACTTGTTATTTGATTATACTTGTTGAGCTTACAACTCACCAAATGCAATGTTGCCTATTTTTAGATTGTGTAGATGAAAGTGATATGTGAAACTTTGGTACAAGTTGAAGCATGGATCCAAGGTCGGCCGGTTGATTTCCAGTCCTTCTTCCTCAGCTCATCATTTGCATATCATTTTAGGATCTTGTTCGTAAGAATGTGGTCTATAATGATTTGTAATATAAATTATGTATGTGTGTTGAAAATCTTTTCATTTTTTAACAATGTTTGTGTTTGTACAAAATATTTGCAATAATAAGAAATATGCGTACTCTGATAAGAAAAGCAGATGTAATGTACTTAAATTTTAATTGGATTTTAAGTTGTGTATATGTTATAAGGTAAGGGTGTTACATATAAAGCAATACAAGAACAAAGAAATACAAAAAAAGCGTAAAAATAATCAAAAAATATATAGAAGCGTAAAAAAGGAAAAAAAAAATATATACAAAAGTGATATGAGCGTATTTTGTGATATGTTTACCGAAAAAGAGTATTTTATGTAATTTCCCCAAGATATAATTGCTCTACATTTTACGAAGAAGACATTTTTAAACTTCCATTTTTTTGTTTTGGATTTTTTTTTATCTCGACTGCTTGTGTTTTTTGTGGACTTTTTGATGCTGTTATTTCAACATATTTCAATTAATAAAATTTCAGTGAAATACAATTTCTTCCACCATTAAATAATCAGTCACATGCTTGAAATTGTAGATACTACCAAGAGATGTACATATAAACAACACATATTAAAACAAAAAAATATTGAAGTATAGAAACAACACATGAATAGAAATATCAATATTCAATTTTTGATCCAAGACAATGAAAATATCGAAAAACAACAGGAAACAATAAAGTAAACAATATAGAAAACAACCGACAAACAACCCATAAACAAATAAGTAGCAATAGAAACAACATAGAAAAAACACAAGTACAAAAAATAGTGCATAAATAGGTGGAAACGTATAACTTTTAGAAAAACGTATAAATGCGCCCCCCACCAAAAAAAAGGTTGGAGCGTAAGCATGTCTAATAAAATGTTGGAGCATAAAAATGTCCGAAGAAAAAGAAAAGAGAGCAAAAATCAATATATATATATATATATATGATTTGGTTCAAATGAGATCACCTCCCTAGGTGAGATAGTGTGGACTCATCTTACCCATTAATCATAAAATATGAAGGGATGTGATTAATTCAGCTTTTTTTAATTATATCCTAATTTTCGCTGATTTTAAGGGTAAGGTTGTAATTTTGTAATTCAAATTAGTGGTCCCAGCGGGTTTTATGGGCTGAGATTGAAACTGTCGGATTTGGTAGCGGAATTTAAGGAAGCAGTTTTTTCTCCAAATATTTTTATTTTACAGTATAGTTAGGGTTCTTCTACTGCATAATTAGACATCAAATGATGCATATTTAGTTGTTTTGTTGGCACTGTTTTACAAAAACAAGATATAATTGAATATAACGTCCTGCATATTTCGTTATTCTACACTCGCATAAATAAAGTTCAATGTAATGTATATTTAGTTATGAAAATGAGATGTTGCTTTTGGAAATTATAAAAATGGGATGTTACATAATGTACTGCATATTTAGTTATTCCACACTGCATATATATTTTCTAGATAATGCATAGTTAGTTGATTTTGTTGCATAGTTTATGACGCCTTGCATAGTCAGGTATACTCTTGTACTACATATTAGTTTTTTATACGCATAGATAGTTTGCAGATAATGCATATTTAGTTGATTTTTGTTGCATATTTTCAAATATGTAATATCCTACAGATCTATGCATCGTTTCATAAATATTTATGCATCGTTTCATAAGTATCTATGCATCGTCTTATTCGTGAAAATTACAATTTTAAGAGTTGATGTTAATGGCTAGTTTGAGTTCTCCATCAATGCCTACACTATTGATCTTTGCTGGGTAGAGTTTTTCTACGATCGATGATTCAAGATCATGATTCGAACTCACCGTTCGTTGTTTCTCTATAATATTGCACCGATTTTTCCTGCTTTTCTCTGTAATTTTTCATGACTATGATCTGAATTTGCTATGGAGATGGAGGTTATGAAGCTGAGTTCTTCAACCTCCATTGTTGCAGAATGTTCTGTAGTTTGCAATGATTCTTCAAATAGATTTGATGCCATATTATTTCACAATTTTTATGTGTTTTCGCGTCTTTGAGCTATGGCTATGAAGATCGACGTGATTTTCAGAAGCAATGATGGATGAGAAGAATGCTTTCCATGTGCAACAAAATAATGGTTGTTTGTTGACTATAATACCCTTAACTTAATAAAAATAAACCATTATTGTTATGTTTATTCATTAAATCTCAGCCATTGTTTAATAATGGTGGATGGATGAGATGAGTCCATTGTGTCTCACATATAACAATGGTCTCACTTGATCCCCCTATATATATATATATATTCTTCTAAAAAGATGGGCTTTTTTTTGGGTATTTATGAAAGATTAATTCAATGTCATGTGATTCTACCCGTACAACGAAACCCGATCACAAGAGGAAACCACCCAACAAACAGACCCGAACTCGGAACCATAAGTACCCGATTACCCAAAATAAGACCATTCTCCGTCTTTCTGCATAGCGCATAAGCCTCTGCAGCAACACTCGAATCGAATCACAGCGAGCGGGGTATCACCGGTATACGACGCCGTCTGGAATTTCCATTGAAGAAAACCAGGAGAAATTAAAATAAAGGATTAACGAATTATTGAAAAGCCGTCACAATGGTGAAGACGACGAAGGAGGCAAAACCATGAACCCTACTGATGCTTACCGCAAAGAGCTCCGCAAAAGGAATTGAAGCGGGTAAATTACCTGTTTTCATATAGTTCCTTATGTTATGTATTTGTTATTCTGTCGAATTTTTCCGGTTATTTGTGCAATTGGATTTTCCTCTTTTACTTTCTTATTTTTATTTTTAGCTCTAGCGTTTTGTATTGGAATTTAAGTTTAGTTTGTGATTTTAACTACGAGTTAAAATTTTGCTTTACGGGCATTTGGTGAGGCTGATTATCAAGGGTTCTTTCCTTTGCTTATTTTTTTTTAGAGTTGTCTCTGTATGGAAAATGGAAATCACGCATGTTATGTAGTTAAGTTAGATTTCTGCTGCACATTACTAGATGATTTTTTGGGCATAGAGAATTAATGTGATTTCTTTAATTTTTTCATGAGAAGTTTCAGATGGTTATGTAATATGAAGCATTGTTTTGCATTCTGAATTTTCTAAAATTGGTGTTATTGTTGTCATACAGAACAAAAAGGAGCGGAAGAAGGTGAGGGAAGTTGGAATCTTGAAAAAGGATCCTGACACATTGAAAGATCAGATTCAGAAGCTGGAAGCAATGAGTAAGTCCTAAAGAATCCAATAATATTTTCATTTTGCATATTGGTGATTCATCATGTAGCAGCATAACTGGAATTATTCAGGTCATGGTTTAGCTTGATGACCGTTGCGATTTTAGCTACCTATAGGATGCACTGATTGATTTGTGAATTGTGATAAGACAAATCATGAGAAGGTTTTAATGATAAACAAAAATGTTACCTAAGAGTTTGTGGATTGACTTCATTGCTCTGTAGTATGAGACTGGGGTTGGGGTTGGGGGTCCCGGCCCCCGGGGAGGGGGAACTTTACTTCCTGAAATCCTAATAAGTATATCTTCATTCATCTTGTTCCGCTATTGTGCAGTAGCGCAAAGCAGAAGTAAAAGGCTGCTTAGTTTTTATTATGGCAGACTACAGTAGTAGCTTTATTTTCTGTATTTTTTCGTAGGTTGAAGTTAGTTCTTGATCTCTACCCCTGCTGTCACTATAAACCTCTATGTCTAGGTAGTTAGGATATAGTTACTCTCCTGAATTATTGAAAGCATTAATATTTAAGTGCTGAATGGTGCTTTCTGATGCCTGAACCTCAGCTTATGAAATATGAAGAGACGAATCTATTGGTGTGTGCTTATCCAATTATTTAGCATATGCGACCTAATGACTTTTTTATTCCACTTGATTAATGAACATGACTAAACAGTAAACAGTGCTGCTAATTTAGGAGCAATTGAAATATTGTTGTAATGCGGACTAAACTATAACTTATTCATAGTCATGCTGTGGTTGGTCCTCTTGGATATCTCACGAAGAAGAAAAGAACATTAAAATCTTTTGTTGACATACATCAAATGAAAGTAGTAGATAAGTAATTTAATTAGCGTTTGCTGGATATTATTTTAGAGTGCACTGTATTTTGTTTTCTCCCTCTCTCTTATCCCTCTATTCAACTAATTCTTTAGCTCCTGGTAAACCTGCAAGTGACCAAAAATAATCACTTTATTACTTTCCTTGTTTCTTTCCCATTTTTTGTGTTTTCCTCTCATTTTTCTGCTTTTTGTCCAGAATCTGAGTGGAGCTAATTGGGATACATTGTTGAACATAATTCAGTTGCATTTACATGTTTGATTATGAAGGAGCATGTGATGTCCCCTTTCATTTTACCTCATAAAACCCTTATTGTTGTATCCGGTCCATAAATAAGTGAATAGTTAGTTCCCATATGGGTTATACATACATCTCCCGTGCTAATCCGGATCATGCATGCATCTCTTTTAACTGTATAAGGTAGTCATTTCATATTAAAATGGTGTCATTTTGTAATTTCCTTTACAAATGTATCTCTCTAGAGAGAGAGACGGTTGATAGGTTCATGCATGCATATCTTTGACTGATATCCAGTTTAGTCGTTTGAGATTAAAATGGAGTCCTTTTGTTCACTTTATTTAGCCTTTTCTAATGTCTCTTCCTATAGGGAGAGATAGATGGAGAGATAAAGAAAGATTGTTTACTAGTATATTTATCTTGGTTTTATTAATACTTGCAGAGGCAGATGGTGCTTTGGACAAAGCTAGAAAACACAAAAAGAGACAACTTGAGGATACACTCAATCTTGTGATGAAGAAAAGGAAGGTAATTTCTTAATTTAAGCCATCTAGTGTAGTTTACCAACATTGTTTTCAGCAACAGGAATTTCCATTTCCTTTCTATGGGTTAATGGCTTGTGAGATTCATAGCTGATGAATTTGTATTTAGAAAAGTAATTTTATAAGAAACATGTATTAAATTGAAACGTCAGAGGGCATCAGGCAAACATAGATCTTATGGAGTGGGGGACAGATGTGCTATGATGATTCCTTCTATGTTTTATCTTAAATAAAGCCTATCAATAAAACAAGGGTTACGTGGAGATTTTGGGTTTGCTAGTAATTTAATATAAAGTGGACTCACATTGTTTCATTGCATTTATTTTTTCTTCAAAACATTATTGTACTTGTTGACACTATTTTGTTTTCATTGGACTGTGTGGATTAGTGCACTGTGAAACTTTTACATGCTCCTCTTTATATTCGTACTTTCATATATTCATACTTGTGAGGGTTTTGCAAAGATGTGCCCCCGGAAAAAAAAAAAATGTTAAGAGGGGATTCCAAGATCTAATAATGAAATTTGAAGGAAGTAGGTTTAAGAGCACCATTCTATATAATATGGGTTTATGTGAAATTTGTATTCAGTAAAAATACATGGCTAAAGGCAACCGAGCTTACCTAGTTTGAATGTGTAAACCTCATGAAAACACAGGAAAAATTAGACTAAGCCACCTAAAAGTTTTTTAGTAGGGTGCATTTTGCTTTGCCTAATTGTTGCAATATAGTCACATTTTGCTGTAAACACTGTCAATATGAGATGAAACTGAAAATTGTGAATCTCATGCTTTATGGAAAGTAACATATGTAATATTATTTCAGAAATTTCATGGAAAAAGCCGTGTGCTACGTGATAGTTCCTTAAAGCACCAAACATGTGGTCCAAGAAACTCAAAAATAATAAAGTATAGAAGCTTTCAACTAAAATGAAAAAGTGAAGCAAATTATGTTGAACATCCGGCCAAATTGTTCAACTGAATTTCATTCCACTTCAGAGACGAAAGTCTGACTCTGATCTTTGCCCAGATGCATCAATTTGCAGTCAAGAATTCATGCGCGATACCTTTATAAAATCTCCATCTCGATACTCATATGTCAACTTTTCGGCTTTTTAACCCGTAAATTTCGGGCCGAGAGATCTAATTCATCCAGATACTATTGCCTGAGTAAAAGACATGTCAGATAAACTAGAAAATCAAGAACTTTTAACCTTATTTAAATATTAGTTTCATTGGTTTAGGATTCCACATTTGGGATATCTTTTGGGCTTTAGGTTTTCGCATTTCCTAGAAAACAAACACGTAGACACGTGTCTGTCTTTTAGAGTTGCTTTTGTGATAGGCATCAAATTACTTAGTAGGAGATAATACAAAATAGATTCATGAGTATTGTATTTAATTCCTTTTTTTTTTTTTCTCAATTTCAAATTCGTCTGTCATTAATAGTCTATTTTCATTGTTTGGTATAGGAATATGAAGACAAAATGAAAGAAAAAGGTGAAGCACCAGTTATGTTCAGGTGAATAATCATGGCCTGTCTGCCCCTTCTAAAATAATTAAATTATTAGTATTTATAAGGTATGGGTTTTTATATTAAATTCTTAGTTTTTAAGTTCGGTGGTGCAACTCTTTCTGCAGTCATTTGGGACCTGTTCGAAGGCGAGCTACTGCAGAAGAAGAAGAAAGAGTCAAGCATCCCAGACCTGAAGTAAGTGCATTTTAACTTTCATTGTTTATCATATTGAACTCTTCTACTCATCTGTCAGTACACATTCAGCAATTTATTAATGCAGGACTCAGTCTATTATCACCCAACTCTGAATCCTTCTGGAGCTCCGCCATCTGGAAAACCTCCAATGTTCAAGTCATCAATAGGTATGTTAATCTTTTTCCATATTCCAAAAAATACTATCATACCCGTTATATCATTCTTTCCTTCTCTTTCTCCTTCCGCATCATCCTATCTCCTTTCATCTCTCACCTTTTAGATTTGTTTGCTTTCTTATGCAGGACCTAGGATACCCTTACCGGAAACATCCGGAAGTAACGGTGCATCATCATCACAGTTGGAAACAGAGGATGCTACTTTATCTATGCCCCCTTTACCACCTCCACCACCTCCTTTGCTTAGTGCAGGCTTAGATTCTGGGGATGGCTCTACTTTGCCTGTGTCTTTGCCGTTGCCGCCTCCACCCCCAATGCCTCCAAAGCCGGCAATGGCTGATATTACATCATCATTGCCGCCACCGCCTTTGCCTCCACCCCCTCCACCTCCTGGCCCACCCCCTAAAGAGTTACTTGCTGTTCGGCCCCCATTTCCTCCGCCCCCACCCATCCACCAGTCTGCTCAACCACCCCCACCTGGTACTATTGGTGGTGAGAAGCCTGCCAAGTCTGATGATTCCACCTCCAGGGACGCAATTCAGGTATGCTTTATGCATTCAAATAATTACTCAACTTCAATATCAAGGGAGATTTACAAAAACCACCACTAAGGTTTAGTATAATTACAAACAATGCAAGGGGGTATTTGTAATTTTGAAAGATAACGTTTTTTTTGTCACTAGGCTAAACCTCAAGGGTAATATTTGTAATTCCCCTGTAGCCAAATGACAGGATTGGTAAGCAATTTGGTGCAGGTTTGTTCCTTTAGCAAGGGAGCAAGTATATAATTTATATACTAGATCACTAATATAAGGGATAATTACAAAAACTACCCTCAAGGTTTGGCGTAATTACAAAAAATCCTAACTATTTTAAAATTACAATTCCCCCTTGTGGTATTACAAACAACCCGTTGAGGTTTGTAAAATAGAAACAAATATCAAAGGGGTATTTGTAATTTTGAAAGATAGTTGGGTTTTTGTTGTCTTTAGACTAAACTTCAAAAGTATTTTTTGTAATTAACGGTTAACCCTTAATATAAAATTGATGTATTGTACATAAATTCCCTTTTTTTTTGGGAAAAATGTATTGTACATAATTTTTAGCTGATGGTTGTTACATGGTAATTATCTCTAGATGCCAACAATTCTTCCTCCACCTCCTCCACCAGTAGGTCAGCCCCCGAAGTTGGGTAATAATAATCCGCCGGAAGGCTCATCTTCTGAATCTGATGCAAAAACTTCTTCCGACGCCAAAGATAGTCTGAAGATGGCTCCTCCACCACCACCGCCAATGAGGCAACAGCCACCAGTGCCCGGAGCCATAGGCCCAAATTTGCATTCCGAAATACTTCCTCCAGGCATTTCACGCTTTCCACCACCACCACCCCCTCCAACTGATATGCGCCCCCCTGGAGTCATGATCCCAATATTACCAAGACCGCCTTTTGGACCTCCCCCTGGACCTCCACTGATGATGAGACCGCCGCTTCCACCGGGCCCACCTCCTTTTCTACAAGATGACCTTATTGCTAGACCATTTGTACCTCAGAAGCCATCATATGTTAAATCTGCCGCGTCAACTGTTGTAAAGAGGCCTCTGGCACAACATACTCCAGAACTTACAGCCATGGTGAGTTTATTTGCTCTGCACATCTTTTGTTTATTCCTCTTACAGACTTATTATGAATTAATTATCTGTAGTCTCATGAAAGTAGTAACCTAAGGCGGTGATTGATTATCAAAGTATTTTGGAAATCTTAACTAGTGAAATTATTTTTAGTAGAAAATGTGAATGGAAATGAAAATTTTCGGATCCACTCACTTCATTTTTCCCCAACCAGTCACATCTAAGTTTTTCAAAAAGCATCAAATCACTAATCATTATTACACATATTCTCACATTTCCAATCACCAATCATTGTTCTATGATTTCCATATCAGATCGACTATCATCATTATATTTTCATCTCATATTCATTACACTTATTTCAATTTGTTTTACACAATTCTCTAGAAGAAAAAGGAATTTCAAAATGAAAGCATATCCAATTGCTCCCTAAGAAGTATTGCTGTTTTGCAGATTCCTGCGTCTGTACGAGTCAGGAGAGAGTCTGCTGTTTCAAAACCAAAGCCAAAGACATCAACAGCCGTATTGCCTTCCAACCGGCCTATTTTCGCAGCTTCACCTGTTGTGAAGCAAGAGCCAACTAGCTCGTCCTCTGCACCAAAACCACAAAGTGTTGATGACTCATACATGGCATTCCTAGAGGACATGAAAGCACTTGGTGCTCTTGATAGTTGAGCTCAAACAATGGGATTGCTTGATTGGAGGAATGCGAACGATTATTCGAATTTCCCATTAAACTTAATTTCTTGTATTGCTTCTATTTGTTGAGATTAGATAGGATTAGGAATACCAATTTAAGCTATGTTGCTTTTTATATTCTTCCTGTCATCTCCATAAATCTTATTTCTTTGCATGAATTGCAACTGGCAAATTGATGTCAGACAAAACAGTTCCATGTATACCATCCCTGTCTCTCAGACACAACACAACTCAAACTTGGGATGACAAATTGTGTAATTGTGTCGTGTTTCGTGTTGACACGATAACGACACGGTAAGGTCAAATACGAACACGACACAATAAGGATTTGTACATACACGAACATGAACACGAAAGTTTTTGTGTTGACACAACACAACACTTTACAAAAAGAAATCGATTCACAGGTTAATGCACACTAACAAATTACAGAATATGACATGGTATTACACGATATAAACATATAAAATATCAGAAGTCAAAAACAAAAAGAAATTGATTCACGATAGCAAATTACGCCATATGACATGATATTAAACGATACAAACATATACAATATCAGGTTATAAACATGTCCTTATCTTATCAATTATCGTGTCAATAGGTTGTTAGATTTATCTGTTATTTTTTTTATCGCGTTTAAAGGAACATGACACGAAATTTTCGCGTCCTTATTGTGTCGATATGATAAGAACACAAACATGATAAGGTAAACAATAGCCCATTAATTCTGTATTATTTTCGAAAATTGACAATCCTAACACAAACATATAGATGTATTACACCTACTCTTAATAATTAAAAACCTCAGTTGGAAAACTGATTCCGCCTCTGCTTTAGAATGGGATAAGAATAAAAGAAAAAGTAGAAGTGAAAATGTTTTTACAGGAATGAACTTTTATACAGCATATAACGTATTATCGTATAGGAATAACAAATAAATAGGTTATTAAATATAAGTACCTATGACATTCCTTAAAAAAAAGTACCTAAGATATAATCTCTTCTTAAAAAGTTTTTCCATGTAAGATTGATAACTTTTGGATATTAATATTGTCTTATGTTTAAATAATATTAGAATGATAAATTATTATCATATTCGTCTCTGGTGATAATACTTTTTAATTTCTGGATAGGAATATAAAGTTAAAATAACGATTAGTTAAATTTGAATTGTTTGTAAGTTAATACAATATCAATTGCAATTTTATCAGTAACTTTAACATTACTTATTTCCTATTTCAAACAATCAAATAAAACACCAAGAAATGCAAAAAAATAAAAAAAGGAAAAAGAAAAGAATGCAGCCACAAGGCTAATCAATTGGCTATATCAATAGTAATTTCAATTTCATTGATTTTCTGTTTCAAACAATAAAAAGTACCCATAAAAAGAAAAAATCCAAACACACAAGAAAAACTCAACAATTCAAAAATTTGAATCTTGAATCCCTTCTCGTCGACAGAGTGGACAAAGGTTCTTCTTCCTCAGCCACTTTTTGATACAACCAGCATGAAACTCATGACGGCAATTAAGCATTCCGATATTCTCATCACAACTTTCTTCTTGGTGGCCGCCAAGTTCATCCAGACAAACCGCGCAAATCTTAGCCCCGTCTTTGTCATCCGGACATGATTTTCGCGTTTTCAGACACTTTCCGATCAACTTCTCAGACAAACTGAAGAATTCAATTTAGGTTTCCAGCCACATCCTCCATCTAGAAGCCATCCATCTTTGAAGAGTTGGTGATCAAGTTTGACAAGGAAAGTATGAAGCTTCCCAACAAGCCCACCATTGTTGAAGCTTCAACCACCTACCCCTCCCACATCCATCTATAAATAGGTGCTTCATTCTTCAGTTGTAATCATCCCTTGTTAGTGGAATATCATAGAGAGAAGAGAGATCCTTGATAGTGATCAAAATCAATCCTTGAGAGATTGAGTGAAGTTTTGAGAGTTTTTTGTGAGTTTGTAAATCTCCCTGTAAATCTATTCTTGTGTGAAATAGAATTGGTATTTTTCTCTCAAATTCATCCATTTAGTTTCATAATGATCCCGTTATACCTAACAAGTGGTATCGAGCCTCGTCGGAGTGCTCGCCTTAAGTTGTAGAGGTCTGGAAAATTCGAGTTTTACAAAGTTTGTAAAAACTCATTTTTCAGCATTCCATTGATTCCTCTCGTCGATCACGAGTCCGTGCGTGTTTTCGATCGAAAAACGGACATCGGACGAAGCCGTACAAAGTCGCTTAGGAACTCGATGTTTGCGGTCCCCGGAGGTTGAATAACTAGCGGTAACAAATACTTTCGACATTTATTGACGATGCTTCTCGAAAGTTATGGGTGTATTTCAAAGACAAAAGATCGGTGTTTGAATATTTCAAATTATTTCATGTCATGGTAGAACGTGAAACGGAAACAAGTCAAGTGTCTTCGATCGATAATTGAGGCGAATACACTTCTAAAGCGTTCGATGCCTATTGCAAAACATATGGCATTCGACATGAAAAAACGATCCCCACGCACCCCTCAACATAACGGTGTCGCTGAAAGAATGAACCGACAATCATGGAACGTGTTCGAGCATGCTCGATATGGCTAAGCTACCAAAGCCATTCGGGAGAAGCGATCGAGTTGCTTGCTACCGATCAGCAGATCACCATCGGTACCATCAATTTTGAAGTTTGAGAAACAATGGTAGTGCAGGAAGGATCCGTCATACTCTCACTTGAGAGTATTCTTGGATGTTTAGCATATGCACATGTATCCAAAGAGCTCGGGATGACGAAGCTTGATGCAAGGACCACTCCATGCATTTTCATTGGCTATGGAGATGAAGAGTTTGGATACATGTTATGGGATCCAAAAGAGAAGAAGGTGATCAGAAGTAGGGACGTAGTGTTCCATGAAAGTAAGACAATGGAAGACATTGAAAAGCCCACAATGTCTCATAAGTCAAATATTGGTGCTCAAATCTCGGATCACGGCACGGAACCATTCGTGAGAGACGGTGACGTAATGCCAGAAGATATACCAGAAGCGGAATATGAAGAGATAGAAGAAGGTGTTGAGCAGGGGGAGCCACAACCCACTCTACCAAATGTTCCTATACCATCAAAAAGCCAGGATGGTGGTAGATCTCCTCAGATTGTTCCAGAAGTTCGTAGGTCTGAACGAGGACGGATTCCATCTAGAAGATATTCAGAATCCGATTACCTTCTGCTTACTGAAGATGGAGAACCAGAGAGTTTCCAAGAAGTAGTATCTCATAAGGACAAAGAAAAATGGCTGCAAGCAATGCAAGATGAAATGAAATATCTGCAGAAGAATTCCACTTATGAGATCGTAGAACTTCCGAAAGGGAAGAAGGCACTAAGAAACAAATGGGTGTTCAAGCTGAAGAAAGATGGTAGCGGAAAAGTGGTGAAACACAAAGCTCGCTTGGTAGTCAAGGGATTCCAACAGAAAAAGGGAATCGACTTTGATGAGATTTTTTCACCAGTAGTCAAGATGACATCAATTAGAGTTATTCTTGGTTTAGTAGCAAGTATGAACTTGGAGCTTGAACAGATGGATGTGAAGACAACATTTCTTCACGGAGATCTCAAAGAAGAGATCTACATGGAGCGACGAGGAAGGTTTTGAGATTTCGTGATAATCTCGTTTGCAAGCTCAAGAAGAGCTTGTATGGTCCAAGCAGCACCAAGCGCGTGGTACACAAAATTTGACTCGTGTATGGTGAGTCAAGGCTACAAGAAGACTAATGCGGATGAATGTGTTTACATTCAAAAGTTTGCGAGATGGAAATTTCGTTGTTCTTCTACTATACGTGACGATATTTTGATCGTGGGAAAAGATACAACGAAGATTAGTCACCAAGAAAAAGAACTTTCAAGTCTTTTGACATGAAAGACTTAGGACCGGCTCAACAGATTTTGGGAATGCAGATAGTTCGAGACAGAAAGAACCGGAGGTTATGGCTATCTCAGGAGAAGTATATTGAACGAGTGCTCGAGAGGTTCAATATGAACAACGCCAAACCAGTCAGCATTCCACTAGCTAACCATTTCAAGTTGAGCAAGAGTGCATGTCCCTCATCCAAGGAAGAGATCGGGGAAATGTCATCGGTGCCATATTCTTCAGCAGTTGGAAGTCTGATGTATGCAATGGTGTGTACAAGACCAGATATTGCTCACGCAGTGGGAACAGTGAGTCGTTTTCTCTCTAACCCCGGAAAGGAGCATTGGGAGGCAGTGAAATGGATTCTCAGGTACTTGAAGGGTACGTCGAAAATATGTCTTTGTTACGGGGGAGCTGATCCAGTCTTGGAGGGCTATACAGATGCAGATATGGCGGGATCTTGTGATGAAAATCAACTTCAGGATTTCTCTACATTTTCGCGAGGGGAGTCTGTTTCATGCGGCAAAAGATCGTAGAAGTGTGTTGCTTTATCCACAAAGCAGTATATTCTTTGCCGGCTGGAAGGCGGTAAAGAAATGTTGTGGCTAAAGCGTTATCTCCAAGAACTTGGAATTAAGCAAAAAGATTACAAGGTACATTGTGACAGTCAGAGTGCTCTGGACTTGAGCAAGAACTCCATGTACCATTCCCGTACAAAACATATTGACATTCGATATCATTGGATACGCGAGACGATAGAACGACAACAATTGAAACTCGTTAAAATCCACACAAAGGAGAATCCATCAGACATGTTGACGAAGGTGGTTACACAAGAAAATCTTGAGTTATGCGAGAGACATAACAGGATGCTTTGATTCCTGGATATGGCCGAGGAGAATTGAAGAATTCAATTTAGGTTTCGGCCACATCCTCCATCTAGAAGCCATCCATCTTTGAAGAGTTGGTGATCAAGTTTGACAAGGAAAGTATGAAGCTTCCCAACAAGCCCACCATTATTGAAGCTTCAACCACCTACCCCTCCCACATCCATCTATAAATAGGTGCTTCATTCTTCAGTTGTAATCATCCCTTGTTAGTGGAATATCATAGAGAGAAGAGAGATCCTTGAGAGTGATCAAAATCAATCCTTGAGAGATTGAGTGAAGTTTTGAGAGTTTTTTGTGAGTTTGTAAATCTCCCTGTAAATCTATTCTTGTGTGAAATAGAATTGGTATTTTTCTCTCAAATTCATCCATTTAGTTTCATAATGATCCTGTGATACCTAACACAAACCACCATCGCGAGGCATGAAAATCGAATTTCCGAAGCGAGAATCACCGGCTGTCTCGTCTTCTTCAAAGATAATCACCAATCCTCATCCATTCGGTGCCATTATAAGTAGTCGTGGAGTTCGATTCCGACTACGACCGGCCATGGAACCGCCATTCAAATAAGTATCGAGTTGGGAAGGAGTAATGGGAAAATATTTTCTTCAATATGAATTACAGGGCCAACGCCCCACAATGGCTGAAAGGCGGCGACTCGACGGAGAGGGTGAGACATCAATTTCAAACTATGATGCGAATTAAAGAAAGTTGTAACTAAACGAGATATGTCTTTATAATAATGACGATTTACGATGTATTTATAGAGTTATTTTAAGTTACCGTAATTGAGTCCCGATAGAATTTTGAAAGATTTTGTGTTATTATTATATATGGTAACAAAAAACACATGAATGATTAAGGAAACTTCTAATTGTAAGACTTAACGGATATATGATGAAAGAGAATAAATTCTGTTATGCCCTTGTGTTTTCCTTCTAAACTATCTATAACCTGTCAGGATTTCTAAAACAATATATCTATAGAAAAAAAAGTTACCTTATAGATTCCTCATAGGATAAGGAAATATTTGTACATAAGTGTAGAAGGCAACGATATTACCTCCTCCTTGCGCTCACCGCCTAAAGCATAACAATTAACACTAAGGAAACTAGAATTGATATGCAAGTCTTGCGATTCTGATTATAAATGACATTAAAATTTTAAATTGCATTTTTGCGTCGTTTTCTCATTTTTTTCATTTTTCGTTTTTATTTTCATTTGGGACTTTTCCATGCACCTCTCCTCATGCATTTTAACAGACTTCCTTGTAATACAACATGGTTTATTGAAGCACCACAAGAAGATGTTGGAGATCATCCAAGCTCTTCACCACAATTAAGAAGGTCTAGTAGACAAAGGAAGCCAAATCCTAGGTACGCCAATGCAGTGGTAGAAGAAGATATAAGTGAGAAAGAACCTGAGATATTTGAGGAAGCAATTAAAAAAATGAATGGAGAAAATCAATGAGCGAAGAGATCATAGCTCTAAGACAAAATGAGACATGTGACTTGGTAACAAAACCAGATGGAGTTAAACCCATATCTAATAAATGGGTGTATAAGATAAAAAGGCGTCCTGATGGATCGATGGAAAGATATAAGGCTCGACGTCTTGGAATGGTTCGACGAGAAAATATAACTCGAGAAAATGTCGGTGCTGAAGGGGAGAATTGAAAATCATCACAGACATTATAATAAAAAAAGTCTAGAATAGTATAGAAGAATCTAGAATGTTCTAGAAGAATCTAGAACATTGTAGAAGAGTCTGGAGTATTCTAGAAGAGTCTAGAATATTATAGAAGAGTATAGAATACGGTAGAATAATTTAGAACATTCTAGAATATTATAGAATAGTATGGAACTATGTAGAAGGTTGTAGATAAGAGTAGAGAGTTATAGTATACATGTAGAATATGTAAGAATTATGTGGAGAGTTCTAGAGAACTTCTCCCAACTGTTGGATCAAATAAATCACCACCGTCCATTAAGGAGGTGGAGTAGTATAAATAGGTATAGGGACCTCATTTGTAAGCAAGCATTATAAGCAAGCATTGTAAGCAAGAGTGAGTGAATAAGAGAGTTCTCTTCCAAGCTTACCTTGTGTATTCTTTCCTTAACCATTTTTCCTACATTCTTCTCCACCCACAAGAAATTCGAGAGAAAGGTTAGCTTAGCTAATCGCAAGGGGCGATTGAAGAAGCTAAGACCGCACGGTCATTGTTGAGAGAACAAGTCCGTAATCTTAACAGTCCCATACTGATTAATCTCTCATATTCTTCTTCAACCACAATATTCCTTAATATCTCATTGTCTTCATCCGGGGTAGGGCCCCTCCCAGTATAAATACTACTATCTTGAACAAAATTATTGTCAACCCGTTGGTGGTTGCCGTTGAGGCTCCCATTAATGTTGTCACTCGCTGATGGAATGTTGGAATGAATATAGTCTTCGAGATATCCAAAATCCTGGTAGTTATCATGTTCAATAATATTATTGTAAGGTGCAGAGTGCCATATTCCATTGAAATATGCTTCATGGGACGGGAGGGGAATGATGATAATCTCTTCTTCATCATCATGAAAAATGGGAACATCTTTAGGGGCGGTCAAGGCAACACTTCGCCGTGGCGGCGAAATGCGTGGGCCAATTCGAACATGGCCAAATTTGGCGGAGGCCAAGTCCCTTTCGAAAAAGATCAAATGAGGTGGAGGTCAAGTGCCTTTGTCGCGGCGGCAGATTGCGTGGGCGCCTCCGAGTTTTGACTGCGAAGTTCTTTTGTCGCGGTGGTAGATTGCGTCGGCGCCTCCGAGTTTCGATGGCGAAGTCCCTTGTTTGCGGCGGTAGAATCAACTTCTCAGCATAATCGCAAATCCTCATCCATTCGGAGCCATATGTTGTCATCGTGGAGTTCGGATTCGACTCGATCGGTGGTTCGATCGCAAATACAGGCCAACGCCCCACGATGGGCGAAAAGGAGGACATGGCGGCGACTCGACGGAGAGGGGCAAGACATCGTGAATTTATTCAAACCGTGATGCGAAGCGAGTTAAAGAAAGTTGCAATTAAGTTGTAACTAAATGTATATGTCTTTACAATAATGACGATGATGTATTTATAGAGTTAAAAAGAGTTACCGTAATTGAGTCCTAATAGAATTTTGAAAGATTTTATGTTATTATTAAATATGGTAACAGGTAAAACACAAGAATGATTAAGGAAACTTCTAATTGCAAGACTTCAACGGATATATGATGAAAGAGAATAAATTGTATGTTCTTCCTTGTGTTTTTTTTTTTTGGTTATTTGGGTTCTCTTGTTTAATTGTGTGGTGAAAACCGACTATGTTTTAAATAAGGATATTGTAATATAATAGAATACATTATTAATGGAGAAGTTAAGTCCTAAAATGATATGGAAATATTTTTCTCACGGAGATGATGCGCCATGAGATTGAGAATCAATGCTAAACTATCTATAACTGTCTACGAGATTTACAAACAATATATCTATAGAAAAAAAAGTTACCTTATAGATTCCTCATAGGATAAGGAAATATTTGTACATAAGTGTAGAAGGCAACGATATTACCTCCTTTGCGCTCCGCCTAAAGCATAACAATTAACACTAAGGAAACTAGAATTGATATGCAAGTCTTACGATTCTGATTATAAATGACATTAAAATTTTAAATTGCATTTTTTGCGTCGTTTTCTCATTTTTTTTTTCATTTTTCGTTTTTGTTTTCATTTGGGACTTTTCCATGCACCTCCCCTCATGCATTTTAACAGCTTCCTTGTAATACAACATGGTTTATTGAAGCACCACAAGAAGATGTTGGAGATCATCCAAACTCTTCACCACAATTAAGAAGGTCTAGTAGACAACGGAAGCCAAATCCTAGGTACGCCAATGTAGTGGTAGAAGAAGATATAAGTGAGAAAGAACCTGAGATATTTGAGGAAGCAATTAAAAATAATGAATGGAGAAAAGCAATGAGCGAAGAGATCATGACTCTAAGACAAAATGAGACATGTGACTTGGTAACAAAACCAGATGGAGTTAAACCCATATCTAATAAATGGGTGTATAAGATAAAAAGGCGTCCTGATGGATCGATGGAAAGATATAAGGCTCGACGTCTTGGAATGGTTCGACGAGAAAATATAACTCGAGAAAATGTCGGTGCTGAAGGGGAAAATTGAAAATCATCACCGACATTACAATAAAAAAAGTCGAGAATATTATAGAAGAATCTAGAATGTTCTAAAAGAATCTAGAACATTGTAGAAGAGTCTGGAGTATTGTAGAAGAGTCTAGAATATTATAGAAGAGTATAGAATACGGTAGAATAATTTAGAACATTCCAGAATATTATAGAATAATATGGAACTATGTAGAAGGTTGTAGATAAGAGTAGAGAGTTATAGTATACATGTAGAATATGTAAGAATTATGTGGAGAGTTCTAGAGAACTTCTCCCAACTGTTGGATCAAATAAATCACCACCGTCCATTAAGGAGGTGGAGTAGTATAAATAGGTATAGGGACCTCATTTGTAAGCAAGCATTATAAGCAAGCATTGTAAGCAAGAGTGAGTGAATAAGAGAGTTCTCTTCCAAGCTTACCTTGTGTATTCTTTCCTTAACCATTTTTCCTACATTCTTCTCCACCCACAAGAAATTCGAGAGAAAGGTTAGCTTAGCTAATCGCAAGGGGCGATTGAAGAAGCTAAGACCGCACGGTCATTGTTGAGAGAACAAGTCCGTAATCTTAACAGTCCCATACTGATTAATCTCTCATATTCTTCTTCAACCACAATATTCCTTAATATCTCATTGTCTTCATCCGGGGTAGGGCCCCTCCCATTATAAATACTACTATCTTGAACAAAATTATTGTCAACCCGTTGGTGGTTGCCGTTAAGGCTCCCATTAATGTTGTCACTCACTGATGGAATGTTGGAATGAATATATTCTTCGAGATATCCAAAATCCTGGTAGTTATCATGTTCAATAATATTATTGTAAGGTGCAGAGTGCCATATTCCATTGAAATATACTTCATGGGACGGGAGGGGAATGATGATAATCTCTTCTTCATCATCATGAAAAACGGGAACATCTTTAGCGGCCCAAAGGCAACACTTTGCCGCGGCGGCGAAATGCGTGGGCCAATTAGAACATGGCCAAATTTGGCGGAGGCCAAGTCCCTTTGCCGTGGCGGCAGATTGTGGGGGGCGCCCCTTCGAAGAAGATCAAATGAGGTGGAGGTCAAGTGTCTTTGTCGTGGCGGCAGATTGCGTGGGCGCCTCCGAGTTTCGACGGTGAAGTTCCTATGTCGCGGTGGTAGATTGCGTCGGCGCCTCCGAGTTTCGACGGCAAAGTCCTTTGTTTGCGGCGGTAGAATCAACTTCTCAGCATAATCGCAAATCCTCATCCATTCGGAGCCATATGTTGTCGTCGTGGAGTTCGGATTCGACTCGATCGATCGGGGTTTAATCGAAATACAGGCCAATACCCCACAAAGTGGCTGAAAGGAGGACATGGCGGCGACTCGACGAGAGGGCAAGACATCATGAATTTATTCAAACCGTGATGCGAAGCGAGTTAAAGAAAGTTGTAATTAAGTTGTAACTAAACATATATGTCTTTACAATAATGACGACGATGATGTATTTATAGAGTTAAAAAGACTTACCGTAATTGAGTCCTAATAGAATTTTGAAAGATTTTCTGTTATTATTAAATATGGTAACAGTAAAACACAAGAATGATTAAGGAAACTTCTAATTGCAAGACTTCAACGGATATATGATGAAAGAGAATAAATTGTTTGTTCGCCTTGTGTTTTTTTTTTTTTTTTTTATTTGGGTTCTTTTGTTATATTGTGTGGTGAAAACCGACTATGTTTTAAACAAGGATATTGTAATATAATAGAATACATTATTAATGGAGAAGTTAAGTCTTAAAATGATATGGAAATATTTTCTGACGGAGATGATGCGCCATGAGATTGAGAATCAATGCTAAACTATCTATAACTGTCTACAAGATTTCTGAAACAATATATCTATAGAAAAAAAAAATGTTACCTTATAGATTCCTCATAGGATAAGGAAATATTTGTACATAAGTGTAGAAGGCAACGATATTACCTCCTTTGCGCTCACCGCCTAAAGCATAACAATTAACACTAAGGAAACTAGAATTGATATGCAAGTCTTACGATTCTGATTATAAATGACATTAAAATTTTAAATTGCATTTTTTGCGTCGTTTTTTTTGATTTTTTTCATTTTTCGTTTTTGTTTTCATTTGGGACTTTTCCATGCACTTCTTCTCATGCATTTTAACAGCTTCCTTGTAATACAACATGGTTGATTACTTTTCCAAAGAATATTAAACCCTAATTAGCACATTAATGAAAGAAAGATCATGAAAAAAATGAAAACTTAACACACCATAAAAAATAAAGAACATATGTTTCCAATCGTTTCCATTTTTTTTAATGCAAAAAAGGATTTGATGTGGAACCACTTCGATTGTGTATCCTACATTACAAAAAGTCGTTAGGGGTGCTGGGGATTGACCAGACGAAGACCCTCCGATGCTCAAGTTAGTTCTAGAGCAAGTTATAAGAACAACCCGAAAAACTTTAGATGAGCTAATTGCGTCATAAGTTGCCTTCCTTTAAAAATGAGGATACGTGGGTATTTATAGTAGGGGTGCTAATTTGGGTTGAGTCGAGGTTTGCGTGTTCAGGTTCATAGGTCCACGCGTTAAAATCAGCCAACTCGCCGGACCTGATCTGTTTAATTATTCGTATCAGAATTTTGAACCCGGACCTGACCTGTTTATTATTCGTGTCAGAATTTGAACCCGAACCCGACCTGTTTATTTTACAGGTAACTCGAATCCAACCCGCTCAACCCATTTAATAAAAATATTTTTTTATATAAATTTAATAGTTTCAACTGAATAAAGTTATTTTTTAAAAAAAAACCAATAAAACCAATATTATTATGACTCACTGTTCAATCAATAAAAAATATCACAATTCACAACATACAAAAATAAATAACATAAAATATTAGTCATATTTTGAGGACAACATTCAAAAAGACATACAAAATAATAACAACATGCATAATTAATGAGGTTATTAGCATTTAAGTTTTAAGGATATATCTCGTTTTTTGTTTTTCCTTACATTGGATTCTCTCCCGATATATATATATATATATATATATATAGAGAGAGAGAGAGAGAGAGAGAGAGAGAGAGAGAGAGAGAGAGAGAGAGAGAGAGATTGGTTCAACCTTGATTTAAATATTTTAATGGTTGAGATTATTTTTCTTATTTTTGGAATATAAGGGTAATATTGTATTTTCATGTATAGCAGTCATAAGAAAAAAAACGTTACTTCCTGTTTTTTAGGAAAATACAATCTTTCCTTTTCCCACCTACCCGATTTTTAGGAGGCAAAAAGCCCACTTTCAGTCAATTCACGCCTTTTCAAATCATTCTGCATTGGGTATGTTTTCACAATCAAAATTGCATAAGGAAACTGTCTCTTTTGAACTTATCCTTCAGAACATCAAATTTTTCGTCGTGTTCACCATTGTAGCAAGTGCTCTGCAAATGTTTTGGCCGTCCTATCCACATTCTCGTGTTCCCTGTTGCGTCCAAGTTCGTTCAGTGGTCGGAGGCTGCGATTTCGTGGAGAAGAACTAGGGTTTTGGGCTCGGTTGCTTTTCTCGATTTTTATCAGGTATTTTCAGTTTTTACCCACATCTTTCATCTTTTGTTTTTTGAAGGTAACATTGTTTATGTTTTTCCGCCCTTTTCTGTTGGATTTTATTTTTTTGTAATCAAGGGAAAAAAATTGTATTGTTCAATTAAATATACAAGATAAAGAGGAATATAAACAAGTATATGTGTTAAGTTTTCATATACGTATCTGGTAGTTTTTGGAGTTGGGTTTTATGGTGTATTCCAAGTGTACAGATAAGTTGTGCTAAAAAAATTCTTTTGCTATATTGGAAAAAAAAGTAGTTTGATAGTTGAAACATTGCCCTCCGACTAATATATAGATGTTATATATTAAGTGTGCATATATGTCATGCTAAACATACAATTTGTAGTGGTATGTGAACTGGAAGATGATTGCAGATGATATATACTAAGTAAACACATATGCAATGTTAAACATACCTAATTTAGTGGTATCTAAACAGACAATGGTATAAATTTGACAGATATGAATTGTTTGTATTACTTATACAAATTTGTTATATTAAATATACAAGTTAATGTGGAATGTCAACAGAAAGTCTTATAAATTTTTTATATATGAATCTTGTGCTTATTTTTTGTTGGGGGTTTTGGTGTATTCCAATTTCCAATTGTACAAATTATATGTGGGTTGGGTATTTTTTACATGGGGATGTTGACAAATTCCAATTATACCTTTTATGCTAAGTGAAATATACAATTTTGAATTGGATTTAAACAGGCTAATGCATAATGCATATGACATATGAGTTGGTGCTATTTTTTTTTTACACAGAGCTTTTGTTTTAAAAAATGTCAAGTGAAGAAGAGGAGAGAGAAGTTGGCGATGGTGAGGAGGAGAGTTCAAGATGAGCAAATAAAAAGAGGCAAAGGATCGATCAGGATTACCCTGGAACGCAAATAAGGGCGAAACCCAAGGTTATTGTAGATGCTCTTGTTGCCCTTAAACCTGCACAGAAGTCTGCAGTCATTGAGATGGGATTTGGTGGTCTATTTTCTTTAAAAATTGATGATTTTAATAAGAAGCTTACATACTGGCTGGTCGAAAACTTCAATGAACTAAGTAATAGAACCTCGGTTTTCGAGGATGGTAGGCGTATTCATCTCGAAAGGGAAGATGTTGGTAGGGTCATGGGGTTCCCTGATGGTAATATTGTTATTGAGAAGAAGAAAAAATCCGGAAAATATGCGCTGTACGACGAGTGGAAAACAATGTTTCCAAATTTCCATAAGGTGACAGCAGGTGATTTGGCTGTTAGGATGATGCAATGCGTAGATGGGGGGGACTGGTTTCGTAGACATTTTGTTATGCTCATTGACAGTGTACTTATTGGGAATTTACAGAGTGGATACATCAATCCACTTATTCTCAATTGCCTTGACGATGTTTCAAAAATAAGGGAGTTCAATTGGTGGGATTATACCTTGAACACCCTTCTATCCAAAAGAGTCAAATGGGACGAGACGAACAAGTATGAGTTCAATGGGCGGTTCTCATTGTTAACGTAATTTCATCATGTATTTGCATTTTTGCATTTTTAAAATGTGTTTTGGTAAGGTAATTTGATCATTTATTACGTTGTCACATTCACAATTTTGTCAATGTTTTGCAGGTGTTTTACTTGGACATGGTCAGTCTACTAGGCAGAGATGTGCCGAGGACATTACCGGCATTTGCTTCATGGATGATGGAAAAGGTAAAGAAAAGAATCCGTAAAGAGTTCCTACACGGTGGTTTTGGGTAGGGATATGTGGAGGCTCCATATGTTGGTGTGGTTCCATTGCAACCTCGGTTGGAGGGATTGGTCGTCGATCAAGGGAAACAGTCATTTCTTCCCGGGTCTTCGTCGGCAGGTGGTGGTGGACAGGTATATAAATAAACTTGTTATTTTATGGGGCAAATTCTGTGTACGTTCTATTTTTGTATGTACAATTAGCACATACTTGTTGTATAATTAGTGTTTGCATATTTTGAAAAAACATTTTTGAATGTTTGTATGGATAGATCAGTATTTTGTACACATTGGTTACATAGTTGTGTAGATAAATTTTATAATTAGTATTTTAACAGTTTTTTGGATTTGAATATTTGTATGTTGTATGAATAGTTCACTTTTGTTGTATACATGGATTACTTATGTTGTATATATATTTCTATGTGTAGCAGGTTGTAGTTCATAGCCCAGGTGTTTGTATATTTAGTTGACACATGTTGTATATCTAGTTTTTAGATGTTGTATACTTATTATTATGTATGTTTGTTGTAGTATACTTATTGTATATTTAGTTGAGAACTGTTGTATGCTTATTGTTGTATACTTTCGTCTATGCATAGATCACATTTGTTGTATATGTATTTATGTATAGCAGTTTTGTAATTCATAGACGAGTCTCAGATATTTAGTTGACAAATATTGTATACTTACTTTTCAGATGTTGTATACATTTTGTAGTTTTTATTATTTCATTTATTTCCACATTCCTTATATAAAATAGTAATATTTGTTCATCCATTTTGATTAGTTATACTTGTGTTTTGGCAGGGATACATTGCGAAGATTAAGTCAAGGATTTCTTGCTTTGCTTCCGTTGTTGTGGAAATAATTTCCTTGATACGGGACACCCCATCTGAGGTGACTGAGGTCCCTGAATTTTCTGAGATTAGAGTGCTTGCGAAAAATTTGATATGTTATAAGACGGTTCATGTTGAGGGCACACGTGGCGGAGATGACATGGTTGGAAGCGAGAGTCAGCAGGCCGAAGCTTTTTGGAGCAACCCTGAAAATATTGCTCTACTAGAGAAGATGGAAGCATCTATATGTAAGCGGGACGAGTTTGAGAAATGGAGTGGTGATAAGCCTGACAAGCCAAGTTTTAGTCTTGGTTTAACCCAAGAACCCACCACTGATAAATGGGACACGGTTGTCGAGACCTCTCGATTTTATGAGAAGGATGTGGCTGCGGGTACATTGGACGTGCACGCTGGGCAGGAGAAGGCGGCTGATGATTTGGAAGTAGACGATGTTGGGGTAATTTTTTTTTTCATTTTACATGCCTGTTATTTTTGATGTTTTGTTGTGTATGTTTTTTATTCTAGTTTATTTTGGTTTTTTAGGATCAGAGTAATAAGAACGTTGATGATGGTTTGGACGTGGGTTTAGCTGGGAATGAGATACCAAAAAAGAATAGCGAGAAGATGCCAGTTTATCGATGAAATGAACCTGGAAAGAAAATGAAAACCGAGACATTGACGTCCCCGTTCGTTGAGAGATGGGTTGATGTGTTGTCGAAGTTAACCGAAAGCAAAAAACATGATTGTGAAGTGGTTGTTCGAGAACCCTAAGCTGAAAAGTAATTTTTATATTTTATGATAAAATATACTATAAATTCTTTTATAATGGCCGATTATTCTTTTCTCATTGGACATTATCTTGCGAGGGGCGAGGCAATCTTCAAGGGTGGCGACATGATCATAACAAGGAGGACTTTGTGATGATGCGCCCTGGAAGTTACCTGAGCATATCACTTATTGATGCATGGACGAAGATTTTGAATGCCAAAGAGTTGTTAAGGAGCAAGAGTTCGCCTTATAGATTTTTTGCTACCACATATTCAACGGTACTGGCATTTTTTTAATTTCATTAATTTTCAATGCATGAAATCAAAAAATATTTTGCACGTGCATGCTAGTATGTTTTTTGGTAGTTTTTCTCAATTTTTTGTTTGTTTGGTTGTGTGTTTATTAAGTTAAAATTGTGTAATTTGATATGTCGATTTAGTTGACCTAATTTGCATGGTTTTTTTTTAATCAGGTAAGTGTATTATTTTTTTTATTTAGGCGGGTATGTTTTTTTAGATGGGAAAAAATGCATGTTTTGTACGGTGATGTTGTTTATTTAGTGAACGTGTTTTGTATACTTAGGAATGACTAATTGTATATTTGGGCCAATAGATTTGTTTACTTAGTTTAGTGGATTTGTATAGTTTTATTATAGAAATGTATAGTTAATTAAACATGATTGTCGACTTAATTCATGGGCACCTTGTTTTTTATTTGTGTATCTAATTGTTTTGATAGTACATTGAATTTGTTTAAATAGCTCGGCCACTTTGTAATTACGGGAATGGCTAATATCTGTAAGTCAAGCGCCACGATAATCTAGAGGGGGTGAATAGATTATCACCATCTTTTCGATTTCGCCTCTTTTTCGAATCAAATGCTCAAATACAATAATAAAAAGGTGCGAAAGTAAACAACACGCGTCGATTTATAGTAGTTCAACCCACCTAGGGCCTAATCTACTACCACCCCAAAGATATCCGGGATGAATTTCAAAGAAAAAGAATTTTATTAATTACCAAAATTAATACAAATTCAACTTACAACACCTTGAAGAGCACCACACTCTTCTTCAACACCACATTTGGAGATTACCACAATCTCCCTTTGAAGATTACCACAATCTTCCTTCAACGGCACCTTGTGAAGATTACCACAATCTTCAACCTTGAAGAATACAGAATTCTTCAACACCTCAATAAGAAGATCACCACAATCTTCTAGCACCTATCACCTAGATCATCCAAGTGTGCTCTTACCACAAGAATACTCACAAGGATATCTTGTGTTTGAATGATAACCAAAAATCAAGATTACAACTCAATAATAAATATTACAATTTGAGTGCAAAGTGTAATCAAGAATAGCCTAGACCTCAAGGATGTGAAAGTGAAAAGCTAGGCAAAAATACAACAAGAATAATAACAATGAAGAACAAATATTTGCTTGAAGTGTATCTTGTTGTGTTGTATCTCAATTGTTGTATTGGTTGATCCAAAACTTCCTCTATTTATAGGAGATGATTGATCAAGCATAGGCTCCTCTTGGGGATTTAAAATCTACTGAGAAAAATACAATTAAAATCAAGAATATAGCTGTTAGAAATCAATCCCACATTTTAAGGAAATATGTCTGTTTGTCAAACGGTCATATTTTTCTTTGTCAAAAGAGAGAGCGACCGTCGCATACGAAATAGAAGTTTGAAACGGCTACGAAGACATTTACATAGGGCGACCGGTCGGCCGAAGTCGACCGGTCGACCCTAAGCCTCACCGGTCCCCTCTCATGGAATTGGACGAAGAAAAATGTTCTCAGTATCAAGAACAACATTCGTGTCACGGTCGACCCCAGGCGGCCGACCGACGGCGTTTTTCACTTCCGTCTCATTATCCTGTTTCAAAATTCATCTTGGTCAAGTTGCCTATGGGCGACCAATTCGACCAAGAGACATAAATGTTGTCCAATTTTTGTCGAAAATAAAACTCAAGAAATACTCCGAAAATTTATTAAAAACATTTTAAACCAATCGGAAGTATTTAGACAATATTTAGAAACCTTGTTTAGAAGTAAAAACATGTAAACATAAAATTATTAGAAGTGTTGTCCAATTTTATCTAAAGTAAAACTTGAAGAAATACTCCAGAAAATATTAAAAACATTTTAAATCATTTGGGAGTATTTGGACAACAATTTAAAACATTATTTTGGTGTAAAAATAAAATCATCAAAATTAAGATAAAAACATGTATCAAACAATCTCCCCCTTTGTGATGATTACAAACCAAAACAATTTTTACACAAAATAGGAGAACTATTTTAGAAATGATTTTCCGGTAATAACATTTAACCGTTTGGAAGCAACCAAAATTTCCAAAAAATAAAAGCAACCAAGTAGGGGAGTAAATATATTTAGTACACAAGCTTCCCCTATCAACAAGCACATCAATAATAATGTAAAAACGATTATTCATAAGCTAAAAGCTTTAGCTTTTACAATTTGTTCAAGAGCTTATAAGCTCCCCCTGTCACAAAACATCATTAAACAATTATATAAGTCCATCAAGCAACAATTGGACTAAAAATAAATCACAACATATGGCTTTTATGAGCCATAGCTTATAGCTTTTAAAACAAGCTTTTATTAGCTTCTTTGAGCTAATGAGCCAATTTCCTGTTTCTCCCCCTTTGGAATCATCAAAAAGAATGTTAGGATGATAAAAACATCATATAAATATATCAAAGTGCGCAAAAGAGACGGTTTATCAACCATTGAGCAATTTATGCTTAAAATCCAAGGAAAATGGGAGAAATGTAACATAAGAAATCCAAAAGCTCATTAGTTAGCCAAAAACATGATCTCAAAAAGATTTTAAGACATTGAACATAAGAGATTCATGTATGTGATGACATTTCATTGAAGCATTATGACGAACACTTGGCGGGCGTCAAAAATTGAAAAAGATATATATAGCCCTTGTAAATGAAATCAAGCCAAGTTGTTCATACCATCACCAAAAGCAATTTTCAACATGTATCCAACAAATAATAGGCATAAACAAAGTAAATTCTCAAGAGTTCAACCCAATTGAGATAATTTAGCCAAATAGATATCAAGGCATTACCAATGCCATCAAGCAAAAGATTAAAGAGCCATTACATGTCAAGCATCAAACAATGCATATTAGACATTTCAAATGTCCCAAAATATCCATCTAAGCAAAATAATTAAAGCATCTCAAATGCATTTAAGCAAAATTTAGAAAGAAGCACTTTTACCATCAAGTACTTCATACCAACATCAAACAATGCTAAATTAGAGTATTTTTACCATAAAATACTCCATCAATACCATGATCACCCACAAGTCATTATTAACTTGCAATTTTAACCCTTTCAAGAAAACAAGCAAATATCATTAGTTCAAAAGAGTTTTACAAAGTTCATAGAAGTACAAGGCAATATGAAAGAAAGTGCTAAAAAATAAAGGGGTGGGGACATCATTCTTCGTCCGAGGAGAAGCAAGATCCGGGAATGAAGTCTTTGATAAATTTCTTCAATTTGCCGATAGACTTTTGCATTTTGGAGGTTTTTTGCTCCAAAGCCTCATACCTCGCCTCATGAAAAGCGCTCAGCTCATCAAATTCGGCTTGGGTATACCTCCTAGGCGGTTGAGCACCGGTATTACCCTCCGGATTGCTCAATTCGCCTTCTTCCGCCAATCTTGCGGCCTCGGCATCATCAAAGTAGTCGTTAGGATCGGGGGAATCTTGACCTCTTCCTCTAGCCATTTTAGTTGGTCGGATGTCCATATTCTTGCGCATAGTGACCATTTGGGAGATATTATCAATGTCAAAGTCATTTTGAAATACCTCCGAGTTACATTCCGACGAAGGTAGTCCCGATTGTATAAGAAGTTTACAAATCCAATTTCCCATAACCAACTTCTTATTACCTTGAGTGATGGACTGATAAGACATTGAATAAGTATGGCGCCAAAATTGAGCGGTTCCCTCCTAGCAATCTTATACGTCAAAAAATAATCCATGTTGCTAGGCATTTTACCCGCCTTTCCACAAATATAGTAGGCGACAATAACAGATAAAATACGATGCTCAAGTGTCATCGCCAACAATGAATACTTTGGCCATACGCCCAAATATGTCTTAACTTCTTTCATGGACACCCCCAACATTTCATCATTCCAAGTACCACAAGAAAAATAGTCCAAACCACCTTCTCTAACACGTAAAAGCCGACAAATATCATTAGGAGTCCACCTAAAATGACGACCCCTTACAAACGAATTAACGGCAATCGGCTTCCTTTCAACATCATATTGCACCCACATATTGGCATAAAAGAGTTGGATAATTTCATCATCATATAAGACATAAGCATGCTCCCATAAAAACATCCAACCTTGTTCCTCAAAGAATCCTCTAATAGTGGGATATTCATTTGTAAATGTATTAAAACGACACATTTTAGTCCGAGCAATCGATTTTCCTCCCGTTCCCGAATCTTCATAGTACCATTCCGCATATTTATTGATGAAATTAAGAACATTTTGGGGAATGAGGAGCTTGAGGAATAAAAGATTTTTTACCTTTCGCCCAACGGCAATTTTGGAGCGAAATTGTTCCACAGAGCTCGGTAATTTGTGCCCGAGAGAGTACGGGATTTTGAACGTCATCACCTTCTTGAGCTACGTTTCTCTGGGCAGCTCGAATATCTCTTTGTTCGGCTTCTTCTTGCCGATTTCTTGAAGAATCCTCTCCGCCCCTTCTACGCTTGGAGATGGGATTTCGACCGGTGGAATTATTTGGGGGAGCAATATATGCAAGATTCTTGTGAAAATAAGAGGATTAGCAACAAGAATCGTGAAAAATGATGAAGAATTGAAGATTATAGGAGAAAGGGGGTGATTTTCGCTGCTAGACGAGGGTTAGGGATTTTCTGCATCTGTTTTGAACGAAAGGCAGACAGTTTTAATCTTGTAAAATTAGCCTGGGCGACCGGTCGAGTAAGTGCGACCGGTCGGCGTGCGATGGCGGCCGTCGCCTCGCTGACTTGGCCCCAAAGGCAATTTTTTTTTTTCCCTGCACTTTTCAAAATTCGATTTTCACCCCAAAAGTTTTAAAACTTTGCAAAGAGATAATTTTGGACCAAGTCCAACAAATACGGGTTTTGGGAAAACATATATTCAAGAAAATCGAGACTTAATGAGTAGTGCCCCTTTTTTTTTTAAAAAAAAAAATTGCAAAATCATTTAGGGGCACTTTAAGGGTTAAAATGAAATATCTTGAAAGATATGTGCATAAGCATAATATCGAGTTTTAAGAGCGAGTGAACATACCTCGATAGTTTAAGAAATTTGATGACGAAATAGCCAATGAATATGAGATATATATCCTACACAATTCTTAAACGAAATTTGCACAAAAGCACAAGTGTAGGCAAGTAATAGGAGATATCAAGAAAAATGCTTATGCTATGAAAATACATAGGAGATAATAAACCACATAGGTCTAATTTAATGCACAAGAGTTTTAGAATTTTCATGCAAGGTCTTCTTTTAAAAAAGTTTGAAACTCACAAATATATTGAAGACCTAAATTAAAAATAAATGCTAGAAAACTCATTTAGCAATTAAGACACAAATAAAAACATGCATAGAATTAAAATAAAATGCATATATAAATGGGGAGATACGGTTTACCAATTACGCCGTTTCCATGGGTTGTGTCTTTCCCATTGTTGATGATATCTTCCCCTTGAGAAGTCACTTTGTTGATGATGACTTCCTTGATTACTCCATTTCCAAGGTTTGTTACCTTCCCATTGTTGATGGTCTCTTCTTTTTTGAAAATCATCTTGTTGATGATGTCTTTGCCATTTCCAAGGATTGTGTTATTCCCATTTTTGATTATATCCTCTTCTTGGAAATTTGCTTTGTTGAAAATAGTTTCTCCTTCTTTGATCAAATGAATCGGTCATTTGATGCCTTCTTGCGGTATGAATTTTCTTCGATCATTATTTCACGAGTACCTAATATGACATTGTTTTGTGGTACCCTCATGTGTTTGGGTCCTTTGGGATTAGTCTTGAGACTTTTAGGTCTCCAACAATAATTAGAGCTATTTCTAGCTCGACAAGAATTAGCCGTATGACCCTTTTTACCGCAATAAAAACAAGTAATAATTCTAGGAGCATAATGGCCAATATGCATAGTGACTTGATCCTTTTTCATATGATTAACAACATTAGGCTTATGATCAAATCTTTTATCACAATTATGAATATCAACAATATTGGACATTTTATTGGTACTCAAGTTTGATTTTGATAAATCATTTTTCAAGCAATTAATATCCTCAACAAGAGTACTATTTTCTTTTTCAAGGTTTCTAACCTTATCAAGAGTGGTAGTGTGAGCACATGATAGTGATTCATAGGAAGTAAATAAACTATCCTTATTATTTTTCAAAACATTGAATTCCTTTTTCAAATTTTTGTACTTAACAAGCAAGCTTTGGAATTCATCTTGAAGATCATCAAAATCATTTTGCAAATCACTATAATCATTTTGAATAACAATATCATAGGAATTAGAGGGTTTAAGACATACCTCGTTTTCTTCTTCGATGCCCATAAGACAATGTTCAACTTCTTCATAGTTGGAAGTTGTAAGAGGCTTGTTCCTTAGATTTGACATTGTATCCCTTTGAGAAGTGGATGCTTTTGTTTGACTCCTCTCATTTGCAAATACTCCATAGATGGCTTCTAATTTTTGCCATACTTTATGTGCCGATCGAACTCCTACAATATGTTCATATACCAAATTAGTAAATGAACAATACAAGATATTTAGAGCCTTACCGTTTAAAGAGATGATTTTCTTCTCTTCATCATTTAGCTCTTTGAGGCTTTTGGAGGTGTGTGGTATATCTATCATCGGAATGGGTTCTCCATTTATGACGGTGTTCCAAATATCAAACCCGCAACCTTGTAAATAACATTCCATTCTTTCTTTCCAAAATATAAAATTTTTGGAATCAAATAGTGGTGGCTTGGTGGTGGAGGTGCCAGAAAGTTGAGCTCCGTTCGTAGCCGACGATCGTTCCTCTTCACTCGCGATGTGAAACGAGCTTGCCAAAGACTTTGGCTTTGATACCACTTGTAAGTCCAAGCGGCTACGATAATCTAGAGGGGGGGTGAATAGATTATCACCATCTTTTCGATTTCGCCCTCTTTTTCGAATCAAATGCTCAAATACAATAATAAAGGTGCGTAAGTAAACAACACGCGTCGATTTATAGTAGTTCAACCCACCTAGGGCCTAATCTACTACCACCCCAGTATATCCGGGATGGATTTCAAAAAGAAAAAGAATTTTATTAATTACCAAAATTAATACAAATTCAACTTACAACACCTTGAAGAGCACCACACTCTTCTTCAACACCACCTTTGGAGATTACCACAATCTCCCTTTGAAGATTACCACAATCTTCCTTCAACGGCACCTTGTGAAGATTACCACAATCTTCAACCTTGAAGAATACAGAATTCTTCAACACCTCAATAAGAAGATCACCACAATCTTCTAGCACCTATCACCTAGATCATCCAAGTGTGCTCTTACCACAAGAACACTCACAAGGATATCTTGTGTTTGAATGATAACCAAAAATCAAGATTACAACTCAATAATGAATATTACAATTTGAGTGCAAAGTGTAATCAAGAATAGCCTAGACCTCAAGGATGTGAAAGTAAAAAACTAGGCAAAAATACAACAAGAATAATAACAATGAAGAACAAATATTTGCTTGAAGTGTATCTTGTTGTGTTGTATCTCAATTGTTGTATTGGTTGCTCCAAAACTTCCTCTATTTATAGGAGATGATTGATCAAGCATAGGCTCCTCTTGGGGATTGAAAATCTACCGAAAAATACAATTAAAATCAAGAATATAGTCTAGAAATCAATCCCACATTTTAAGGAAATATGTCTGTGTCAAACGGTCATATTTTTTCATTAAAGGCGGCCGACCGGTCGCACAAAAATAGAAGTTTGAAACGAAGCACAGTACATTTACATAGGGCGACCGGTCGATGGGGGGTCCGCCCGGTCGATCTAAGCCTTGATCGGTCCCCCTCATGGAATTGGACGAAGAAAAATGTTCTGTATCAAGAACAACATTCAGGTACCGGTCGACCCCTGGGCGACCGGTCGACGCCCAGGGCTACCGGTCGACCTGACTTTTTCACTTCCGTCTCATTATCTGTTTCAATATTCATCTTCAGGTACGGGTTGCCCTATAGGGCGTCCGGTCGACCAAGAGACAGAAATGTTGTCCAATTTTTGTCGAAAATAAAACTCAAGAAATACTCCGAAAATTTATTAAAAACATTTTAAACCAATCGGAAGTATTTAGACAACATTTAGAAACCTTGTTTAGAAGTAAAAACATATAAACATAAAATCATTAGAAGTGTTGTCCAATTTTATCTAAAGTAAAACTTGAAGAAATACTCCAGAAAATATTAAAAATATTTTAAATCATTTGGGAGTATTTGGACAACAATTTAAAACATTGTTTTGGTGTAAAAATAAAATCATCAAAATTAAGATAAAAACATGTATCAAACAATATCATATCTTTTTCAGTGTGTTTGTTTATGTATTTCAGCGGATTTGTATAGTTATTGATATTGAAATGTGTAATTAGTTAACTAGTTTTGTATTACGTATTTGATGGATGTGTATGTTCGCCACATTTCATGCAACTTTTTTCCATTGTTACAAGTTCAGAGGCAACTGATGATAGTAGGTCATTTGAATTATTTTGTCAAAGTATTGACGCTGAGATTGGTGATGCCATCCCAAAGAAGCTGCAGGCGTATGAGATGGTATATTTTTTTTATTTTCATTTAAAATCATTAACAGTTATTTTTGTATTATTTTTATGTCTTGTGTTTTTGATGATAGTATGTTAAATTTTACAATGATTTTTTTTGTTTTATCCAGTTTTTCTTTCCGATATGTAAGAGTGAACACCTCTTTGTTATTGTGTTCGACATGAAGAGGAGGTGTATGCATATATTGGATAATTCCTCGGTTGGAGGAACCAAGTGCGACAAGTATGAAGATGTGCCTGCAAATCTGGTGAGTTTTGTATTTTTAGTATTTATTAATTGTATAGTTAGCTCATATAGTTGTTTATTTTTTGTTAAGTTGATCTGAATAACTTTGAATTTTTAAAATGTTTAGTTAGTTTGATGTTTTTGTGTGTGTAGCCTAGTGGAGTTGTGTAAATTGGATAGTTGTGTATTTGTATACTTAGCTCATATAGTTGTTTATTTTTTGTTATGTTGACCTGAATAACTTTGAATTTTTTAAAATGTTTAGTTAGTTTGTTGTTTTTGTGTGTGTAGTCTGGTGGAGTTGTGTAAATTAGATAGTTTGAATGCCTAATTATCCATTTTAACTTATTACATGCATTAAACATCTGTTTTCTTATGCATCAGGGACGTTTTTTCGCCCAGTACTTGATGAGCAGAGGTTGTGAGCATATGGGACAGGAGATATTGCAGCTTAGTCCATCAAGAATTTCTATGCCATGGAGAGATGCCAAAAACAAGGTTGATTGTGGAATCTTTGCAATGCGGCATATGGAAACGTACATGGGGGGAGGTCTGAGAGGATGGTCACCTGGGCTCTGACGAAAGGCAATGCTAGTCTTATGTGTACTTTTCGTTCCAAGTACACTGCTATTATTTTCTTAGATGACATGAACGAGTTAAGGGACAAGAATCTGGCTGAATGCAAGAAGCATTGGACTGGCAAAAAGCCGATGTAGTAGTTTTAGTGCATGGGAAATAGTAGTGGTGATTGTACTGACATATTAGTTGTTCATGTTTAGTTGTCTTTGGTATTGGTTTGGTGTTTTGGAGTTTATACACATTTCAAGGTTTTTAGCACTTGTTTTTTTTTGCGGTCGAATATATTGTCTTAGAATCGTATGACTTTGGATAACCTTTCCTTTTATATCTTAGTTGAGTAGCTAATGCATTGGATTTGTATAATTGCTTATGTTGATTTGTATTTGTTGGTAGTGTATGTAGTTTAGATTTCTTTGCATGTCGATAAGCTATATTTTTAATTAGGTAATTTGAATTATATACTTAGTTTAGGTAGGTTTTTTAGTTAGAACTGTATACATAGTTTATGATTTTTGATCGATCTGTAGGTGTCATGTATGAATAGGTATGTAGAATTGTATTTTGAAATCAATATATTTGTTTAATTAAATCAAATTTGAATTGTAATTGTACATATTTATGTAATTTTCTACAAGCTAACCTATTTTCAGTTAGTAAAGTTTTAGTTGTTTTTTCTGCCATTGGAATTGTATATTCTATATAATGGACTCGTGTAAATAGGTCATTTCCCGTATCGTTTGACATTTGATTATTATTTGTTTATGTAGACAAATTTAGCATTTGTATTTTTGGTAATTAAAATTGTATACTTAGTTAAATTAATTTTTGTTAGCTACGTTCAATTATGTTTTTTGGGCATTGGAATTGTGTATGTTATTTCGATTGAACGTATATTGTATAATAGATTTTTGTTTAGGTAGACAAGTAGATTTGTATGTTTTGGTAATTGGGTTTGTATAGGTAGTAAAATTGTGTTTTGAGCCAAAAGTTATGCAAAATGTATACGTGAACAGAAAATCAATTCAAAAGAGAATTAAACAGGTAACAAATTGTTCTTACATAAAGTATAAAACCACACCAACATATTCTTCACCCAAAACTTTATTAAATAAAAAAATATTATACTATGGTGTGGTGTTGCGTTTTGGATATGTCCTACTGTTTTGTGTTCCGATCTCACCACAAGTTCCACACTTACTTTTGAGTTTTGTGCTTGCTTTGATGGCTTTCTCTCTTTGGCTTAGAATTCTACTCCTCACATTACTTCCGTTCCCCTTGTTTTTGGCTTGTTTCGGTGGCAATACAGAAATATCAAGATGTGAGGTTGAGCCACAATAGGTTTCCATTACCGACTATTTGCTTCCCATAGATGGTGCATGCGGCTGATCTTTTAATAATTTTACCTTTTCTTCTTACACAAGACGTGATAAATTCGATAATTTGTCAATATTTCCTTGTGCTAGGCCAATGCAACTGTGGAAATCGGACCAAAGGTTGTTTAGTGTTACCGCCGCTTCGTCTCCTCCTCGCGAATTGATAACCGGCGGTTTTAGTGTGTGGTGTGATTGATGCGGAGACTTCATCCATCGTCGTGCCAAAAACTCCCTAGAATCTCCTGATAGTCCTTTAGGACCACATAAGCATGACAACACATCGAGGCCCGTTTGTTCAAGTTTTTTGCAGTTGCATTTTATCAATGTTTACATCTTGTATTTCATGACATCAAATATACTATCTGTTTTGTCTTTAATTTTGTAGGAACACCTGGTGGCATCATCAGTTATCTCTATAATTGTGCAATCATAGACGGATGCTTCAATTTCTGTGCTAACTTTTGCAAATACCTTGTGTGTATACACTGAAGATGCGTGTTTCTCTATGGCTAGTCGTGTCTTGCACTCTGGAAAAGCTGTTTGGCATGCGTGGTCTAATTTATCAGTTACATGGCGTTGGGACTCCATTGCGCTTTGAAAGTGCATGAAAAACGCAACCAAATTTGAACCAGGATTTGTAAAATTTCCAAACCAGCTGTTGGTGCTCTCTGATCGTGGTGTAGTTTTGAGCAAACCACTCTTTGGCACATCTTTAAAATATGCGGGTATCCAACTTTTTCTAAGCTCATAAATATGTACAAACATGTATGCGATGATAGACCAAAGTCAGCCATAATATCAGCCCATTGGCTCTCAAAATCCGTTGTTGAAATATTGTTGGTGTCCCAGACGATTGAATTCGGGCGATTTCTGAAAATATTATCCTTGAATAGAGCGTGACCCACCTTAATGCTTACCTTTTCCATTATATGCCACATACACAACCTGTGAATTGCTGTTTTGAACACAGATTTAATGGCATTCTTCATTGCCGGATCTTGGTCTATCACTATATAGTAAGGTTCACGACCAATAGCTTCTAAGAACTTTCTGAACAACCAAGTATATGATTCTTCGTCCTCCTTTAGTATAAGACCAGCTCCAAACGTGACACATCGTTGATGGTTATCTACTCCGGTAAATCGAGCAAAAACCATTTTGTACCTGCAAACCATAAGTATACAATTTTAAGTTAATAAATAATATGAGCACATTGTATTAAATATACAGGAACACATGGCTAAGTGTACAATGTTAGTCCAATATGTATACAGATCCCATCAACTAAATAAACATGGATGCTTTGTAAAAATAAAAGTTGTTTCAGTTTTAACAATACACAGTATTCACATTATTATAAACCCAAGTTGGCATGCAATGACACTCAATTATATGAACAATTTACTGAAAATAAGTATACAAACCTAAAAGGAAAAATTACATATGCCAATGTATTAAATATACCGTAAAACATCCTTCATTGTTCATTATGGAATAAATAATTATACAAATCACATCAACTAAGTAAACATGATATATTTCTATAAAACTTCTAAAAGTCTGCAACTAAATTCAGGCAAGTATACATATATTATCAACTAAGTATACATGTTATTTTGCAAATTTCATCAAGGGTACAACTTTAATCAGATAAGTATACATATCCTTTCAACTAAGTGTACATGTTACCCCATAAATAGAAAGTAAACCACAATGATTTACATGTTAGTATTGTATGTACCATCAAATGAAAGCACATCTCCAAATGTGGCGTAGTTCCTTATGGATTTTTGGTCTGCCTAAAATAGACGCGTCAGTTGTTCATCCTCGTCCACTGCGTATTCGAAAGCCATGCCTTGATTTATCTCTTTTTGTTTAAATAATTTGTCTATCACCAATTGTGCGTCTGCACCACATATATAGGCTTTCAAGTCGCGTTTGAAGTTTTTAAAATCAATCTTCAGTGCACCAACATGTGAAAATCCGCCAACCATCTCCTTGAATAATTCGTGTTGTTTTGAACTCCCTATATTAGCCTTTGTGCAATTCATTATAAATTGCTGGTGACCGAAGTTCAGATTTCTGTTAACTTTTAGGAATTGCTTGAATGTATCGATTGCCATTGGGTGAGTATGGCGTTCTTCAAAACTTCGTATTTTAAATGTGCTAGCTATGGTGTATTCAAATATACAGCGTGCATTGCACCCAACACGGTTTGAAGTCCTCTTTCGTGACCCATGTGGCGGGCTGTTATCGGCTTCATCTGTATGCTCCATAGGTATGTTATTTTTTGTGTGTTTGAAGCCTTCTCTATTGCAAAGAACATAATGCACACGAATTACTTCGTTCTTGAACCGCTTTGTCGTGCTCCTTCTGATGTCAAATCCGCTAATTGCTCCGTACTCTTTGTAAAATTGTATACCGGTTTCCAATGTAGCGAAATGCATGCCTACTCGTGGAATCTTTTCTTGTTCTACTTCTGGTATCCAATATTTAGTTGAGTCTGGTGAGATTTCGAGTCGTTGACGTCCATTGAAATCGTTTGTTGGTTCTGTGATATTTTACATTAAAACAAGACATATCATTATTAAAACAAAATGGATGTATTATTTATACAATATGCAACCATATACATACATATTGTTATTATTGTTAAATACGTTCGTATACACTACCATATAATTTTTTTTCTCAGAGGAATTTATATCCAATATAAAAAAATGAAATTGTGGACTAATATTACAATACATACAAGTTTATATTATAACCACACAACAATAATGACTATGTATACAAGTTAAATTTGTTAAACATACACGCAAAACAGTTGACAACATATACACAATCTCTAACCTAGTTGTAAATATTTAAGAATTAAATATTCAAATACAAGATTTATATACTTAATATACTAACATTGTTCACTACATATACAAACTAACAAGAAATATACAATGCACAGACAATTCCAAAATTTGTGAACATGTAAAACATGTATACAATGTTTGACACTATTTATACATCTGTTGTATACTAAACATACAAATTACATATCCAAACATACAATTGGTTCGATTATTCGTTTATACAGTGTTTGCCACTAAATATACATCTGTTGTATACTAAAAATACATATTACATACCCAAACATACAATTGGTTCGACTATTCGTTCTGTTTTGTTACAGTGATTCCTCCTAAATTTTTCTGCAAGTATATCGTAAGTAATTACCTTGGGAACATTCACCGATCACGTTGGAGGGAAGATCTTCTGCCATTGTTCAATCCCTTTGCTGTAATTGATGACAACCTTATCAATTAACGAAATATATGATATGTTTTTTCCTATATGCAAATGTATATTGTATAATTTTCGAGGTTTAAGAATTGATGTCAATGATGGTAGAGATTGTCGTGGTGAAGAAGAATGGGTTGACGCGGGTGGAGTAGCACTGAATATGGGACGTGATCAATTGAAGATCACGTCCCTAATTTTCAACGTGCGGTTACCATTTTAATTTCGACAATTTACTATTTTATCCCCTGCTATGTATAGTTTGTTATGAAAAGTTGTATAGATTCTTTTAAATCCTGACCGTTGATTTATGTTCTTAATGGTGTGGATTTGGTCTTATGGACTTACCTAGGGGAGTGGTCTCACAGGATCCCCTCCCTATATATATATATATATATATATATATATATGGATTTGTTTAAATAGACAAAACCCTTTAGGTAAGACCATAAGAACACATTATGACCATTGGATTAAATAAATAACGTTCGACATCGGCCTTTTTTAAGTAATGGCGCCTGTTTTAAAGGCATTTAGGTATTTTCATTATTTATGCCAGGGAAAGATTGTAATTTTACTATTAATGTTTTGGTAACAAAAATCCTACCATATCTAGCTCCCGCGATTTTAGGGTCAGTTATTTTCCAAAATTGTGACAGACGCTCTTTCAGTTTCTTCTCAATCAAACTCACGTTTCTTTCTCTGCAAAATTAATGCAAATTTTACTTGTTTTGTTCTAAATATACACATATATAAACCTATATATGCAATATTTTTATTATAAATAAACAATTTATTAAAAGTAAATTATGCAAACTTTTTACTACACAAAGTGAATTTTAATGTAATACACTTTGTACATACTAAGTATGCAAATTTGAAACACTATATATGCAAAACATAAATATGCAGTATGCATTGTATAAATTATAAGGACCAATGCCTAATGTATTTCAATATTTTACTTGTTTTGTTCTAAGTATACACAATAACAAAACTATATATGCAATATTTCTATTATAAATAAGCACATTCAATTAGCTTACAGGGACATTCATTTAGCACATTCAATAATATTCCTAATATATGCAGGAGAGAGGAAGGTTGTTAGCGTGATTATAGGAACATGTTCGATAACAGATCACGTCCTTTATTGTTAGCATTAATTAGCTGACAGTTATTTTTGGTCTAATATGCGATATCTATTATATCCCTGAGCGGTTTTTTTGCCTATTTTTTAATGCTACAAAAATTTCCTAAATCTTGGCTTTCCATTATTTTTTTGGATAGTGTAGATGTATCTTTCGCCTCATCTAAAGCTGTGGTCTCACAGAATTTCCTCCATATATATATATATATATATGAAGTTACTGTTGACAATTAAACTTGATTTGGTCCAAATAATATTATATATATATATGAAGTTACTGTTGACAATTAAACTTGATTTGGTCCAAATAATACTGGCCTTGAAGAATACTTTTGAGCTAAATCATAAAATAAAGTTCAAGCCCAAAATACCTAATTCCTATAATTTCTCTAGAAATGTCTTAAGAACATATCTTAAATATTATTTCAAAAAACGGCTTCTAGAAACTTCTATTAAGCTAATTATAGATACTAATTAAATAAATCATAGTCATTGGCTATAAAGTTGTCTTAGTATAAATATAAGATGTCTTGTTTATTTTAAACAAAAGCTAAAATCTGAGACAAATCAATAAAAGCAATGTTAGCTTAAAATAATCCTATCTTCCAACTTCCAATTTCTAAATAACTTTTTCTTTTAATTGAAAAGGATTAAAAGTAAGATCCACTTTGGCACAGGATAATATAAAATAACGTGACCAACAGAAGTGAGAAAATGGGTTTTGACCCTTCTGCCATTTCATTCATTTGCTATGTGATTATATAAGTATATTTACAAGATATGAAATAGTTACAATAAGGAAATTACTTATAAGTAATAACAACCAAATATGATAAGTTAATCTGATAATAATTAATAAAAAATAACCTAGAAACTAAGTAATTATCCCAAGTTCTGATATTCGTCCAACACGCGAGATGGCCGGGGAATATATGAAGGAGCAAGAAGATGGGGTGGGTGCGTTCATGAAAGACCGGATTTTGGACAATGTGAATTGGTTGGGGATGATCAAAACCAAGATCAAAAAGGATATTCTATATTTTAACCATTGCAATTTACAAGTAATAGTAGCAAGGGAACGATATTCTGCCTCATCTGAAAAACGAGAAATTAGGACTAGATCCTCGCATGGTAAAATAACCAGTAGTGGCGGTAGTTCGACAACCAATCCAAGAGTAAGCATATCCAATTAAATTGAGAGAATTAGATACAGAAAGAAATAAGCATTTATACAGTGATATATAAGAATCGACTAGATTGACAGATCGGCAAGAGGAGTACCATCATAGGGCGTAAACGAAGATTTTGCTCCATAGGACCAGAGTCAGATAATATTTTCAGAGCATATTTTTGTTGACATAAAATATTCCTTTGTTAGAACGAGAAAATTAAATGCCTAAAAAATATCGAAGATTTCGAGATATGTAATTGAATAAGACTGGGGAATGAATTGTTTTATGTTTGAAATAACACTATCATTGTTACTGTGACCTAGACAAGAACAAAATAGATGTCTAATCAGCATATAAGTAAACAAACTACAATCAGAAATAGACTGGCGAAATCCTCTCTGAAGAAGATTGATGGAAAATTTCGAAAACCATTGTCGAGAAGCCTATTTAAGACCATACAGAGATTTATGTATTTTGAATACACGACCCTTCCCTTTACGAGAAAATTCGTGTGGGAGTTTCATATATATTTCTTCATCGAGATCTCCTTGAAGAAAAGCATTGTTGACATCAAGTTGTGCAATGATCAATCTTTAATGGCATCAATGGAAAGAATGAATCGAACATTGACTAGTTTGGCCACTGGGGCAAAAGTATATCATGATAATCGATACCTTCAACTTGAGTATATATAGCCCTTGGCAACTAGATGTGCCTTATACATTCAATAGAACCATCAGATCGATGTTTAATTTTATAGACCCATTTACTGTTAATGGTTGTTTTTACTTCAAGAAAAGAGTATAAAGACCAAATGTTGGCCATAACATCACGCCATTCAACTGATTTCATGACTTGAGAAAAAGAACTTGGTTCTTGATTTTCAATGACATTTGTGAGGAAAACTCGATGAGAATGACCTAGAGGAGGACAAGGAAAAATAGTTTTCTAGAGAAAAACTAGTTAAGGATGTTGTATGATTACTTGGTGCTCTTGATAGTTGAGCTTAACCATTGGGATTGTTTGATTAAAGAAAGGCAAATGATCAATGGCGGAGACAGGGCTGTGCAAACTGGGCCCTGGCCCAGCCATTTTTTTAAAATTTTTTTTATTTTAGTGAGAATTTGAAAAAAAGAATAAAAAATTAGTTATAATTTGTATTATTTTTCTTGGATTTTCTATCCGGTCCATCCCATTTTCGTGTATTGCCCCACCCTGCTAAAGTGTCCTCAAGCCGCCATTGCGAATGATTATTCTAATTTCCCATTAAACTTAATTTCTTTCATTGCTTTTATTTGTTGAGATATTATATAGACTAGGAATGCCAATTTTAGCTATGTAGCTTTTTATATTTTCCTCTCATCTCCATAAATCTTATTTCTTTGCATGAATTGCATCCGCAAATTGATGTTAGTCGACAAAAAAAGTGCCAAAATGTATGTTATCCATGTCTCTTAGACACACAACACAATGAAACTAGGGCGGCAAATTGTATAACCGTATGGCAAATTGCATAATCATGTGGTTTTTATGTTGACACGATAACAATACGGTAATATCAAATATGAAGACGACACAATAAGGATTTGTACATATACGAACCTCGAAGACAAAGTTTTTGTGTTGATACAACACAACACGATTTGACACGATAAGTAAAAAGCAAAAAGAAATTGATTCACAAAAGTTAATACACGATACCAAATTACACAATATGACACGACACAAACATATAAAATATCAGATTATCGTGTCACTAACAGGTAAACATGTCATTAGGCCGTTAGCAGATTAACATTCTATCTGTTATTTTTTTATCATGTTTACATGAACATACATGACACCAATACGATAATTCGAAATATTAACCCATTAATTCTGTATTGTTTTCGTATTGTATCAAGATTTATCACCCCTAATACTAACACATAGATGTATTACACCCACTCTTAATAATTAAAAATAATCCCTGTTGCACATCTCCCATTCTAGGGAAATATACAAACACTTCGTATGTATTTCAAATTCCATTCTCCCGATATCAGTCATGCATGATCCTTTCGCAATATCAAATAGGAATAATTACAAAACTTAAAGAATCAAACATCACCACGTCTTCCATTTAATTGTATCCAAAATAACATCCCATGCCTTAAGATATACTAGTAATCCCGCACGTGCGTTGCACGTGTATTATTATTATTCACATGCAATATTATTTTTATTTTTATTCACGTGTATTATTATTTTATTTTATTGGGTTATACTGAAACTATCGATTAACATGAGTTTGTATCTATTATTTTATTTTAGACTGGTTTCATATCATAAAATTAATGTGTGGATAATTCAAGATAATTGGGTGTTAATGGTGCAACTGTATTTTTTGTTTCCTTATAGTGACTAATGAGAAAGAGAAAAGGCTCGAATGCATTGTGAATATGCTGGCTATATAAAAAATTTTATATTATGGACTATACGCTTTTAAAGAAGAACGAATTAAGATTCCTATAATCAATTGATAAAATTTAAATTGAGATATTATTCAAAATAATATGGCAGAAAAAATCATGAAATTTTTTTTATAGCAAACTATTTTTCATTAGATATAAACTGTAGTTGTATTACCGCAAATTTTACAGCAATAATGTCATAATTGATAGATATGTGTTTTGCATGTATCTGAGGCTTAATTGTGGCTAGAATTAGTTGTTATACATGCATTTCACGGCTAAAAAGGGCTTTATTTTCTATCTTGTGGAAAAGGTATTATGCTTTGTTCGTTTTGCAGAAATTGTATGATATTTATAGCATTTTGGCAACAATGCCAGTCATTGCGGTTAAGGAGTGCTAACATGTGAAGTAACGAACGAAGTTTAAGGTGGAATTGGATAGAAGTCAGACAAACCGAGCAAGAAACGGAGATAAATGATCAAATAACTACCCTTCGGCAGGTAGCACGGGCAGGCCGTACCTATCTAGCACGGCCCGTGCTTAAACAAGAGGAGGAAACACAACCTTCAGCATGGAGCACGGGCAGCCCGTGCTCACCTAGCACGGCCCGTGCTCAAGCAACAAATGAGACCAAGTCTTCGACATTGAGCACGGGCAGGTCGTGCTCACCTAGCACGACCCGTGTTGGGAAATTTATTATTTAGATTTTGATGAATGCCATGTAAAACTTAGAATAGGAAGTTGGCACCCCAATTTTTGTTGTAAACCGCATTGTAATAAATAAATGGGCCGGTCAAGCCGAGTTAAGTCATCCTATGCCCAAACATGCAAGAACACAACTGGAGACTAGAAGGAAGACTCATTGTAAGACAACCGAGTATGGCAAAGAAGAGTAGACGGGAACTCTATCAAGGAGCAAATGAGATGCAAACAGTGGAGTATCGATCAAGTCAACTCAAGAAAAGCCAAGTCTCAAGTTGAAGTGACGGAAGAGTCATCCACGATTGGAAGTGACTCTAAGTCACCTGGGAAAGCAAGGAAATGCAATCAAGTCGAGATAACCGAAAAAGATCCGTTGCACGTAAATCAAGAGAATTACCTAAACAAGTAATATCTCCATGCCACCTTTCTCGAAGTGCTCACCCCGAGCGTGCAAAAGGAATAAACCAATGGAAAGCACTACACCGTGTCGAACTCAAAAGGTGAAGAACAATTCATACGAGGAAATGGCAATTCCAAGGACTCGCAACAAGACAAGCCAACGACCACAAGTGACTTTCAAAAATAATCCTATCTCTTCAATCTGATTTTTGAAAGATCACTATAAAAGGCCGAGGAATGACTTTGAGAGGAGAAGACCGAACCAAAAACATTCAAGCAATTATTAGAATCAGTAACTCAAAATATTCTCAAGTTATTAAACGCTCAATCCTCAAGCCTACACTACGAAGAACATCAATCCAACACTCACCTTGTGAAGGAAAGATAACTCCAATCGGTTGAAGAGGAAATTACTGAAAAATCAAGGGGTCTACATTCCTCGAAGGATTGTAGAAAGGTTCAAGGTCGAACCAAGTCTTGAGCTTTTGGAGGGCTTCGTGATCAAATCCAAAGAGCTTGAGCAAGCGGGCTGAAGTAGCAAAGCAAATGCCTGTGAAGAAGCCGAGTCGTCAGAAGCTTGATTGAGTGATCAAGCGTCTCAGATCGAGTCCCAAAGGATCAAGTCAGCTGTGTGATCAAGACTTGTATCTGGATTGTTACCACTTTGTATATTGATCAATACCTAGTGGATTCCTCCAGGAGTTGGAGAAGAGAGGAGTAGAAGAATTACCCATCTTCGAACCTCTATAAAAATCTCATTGTGTCATTTACATTTCAAAGACTTTAATTCTTGCATCATATTTGTTTAATTCTCACGACATATTTGCTATCCATTAGATAATCTCTAAGTACTAAATCAAGCTCTAAATCTCTACTTAACCAAACTTAAGGGTGTTAAGTCTTCCAATAAAAACAAACCACAAATTGAGTTAATTTAGACTTAACAAAAAGAGTTATTCCATCAACAACTCGTTGAGTCCGTTGAGAGACTAACTCTACGATTAACTAAATTGGTCATCACCAAGACACGACAAATTGTGTAGTATCCGAAGAAATAACCCGATGGTTAAAAGATTTAACAAGTTCTTTAACAAGAACTACAAGAGAGGAAAGGGTGAATCCTCCGTAAGACACTCGGCTCCCTCCAAATCAAGGGATGATAGGCCAACGAAGAGAATGCAGATCATCAACAAGTTGAGTATCAAAGGGCCGACAACTCAAGAATAGAAAGAGTGATCAAAAGGTGAATATCTATGTTGGAATTGTAGACAACCAGGTCACTATGCCATTGATTGCTCATATCCTGTAGTCAACAAGTACGAAACGAAGAAGAAAGAAAGGTCTTGAGAGAAAGAAGACAAGAGAAGAAAAAAGAATGATGGCTGCAGAGATTGCTTTGAGACAACAAAGTCAAGAGAGACAACACTCGAGAGAGCGAAGCGACTACTCAAGTGACTCGAAGAAGAAGCTTTGATCCGCTTAATGGCCAAAGAACAAGATCAAGAAGATGAGGTACAATCTAACTCAACAAGCTCGACACTTTAGTGATAGTGATCGTGACACACACACTTCATCACCCACTGATCTTTATGATTCATTAGGCAAAATGATGAAAGATTTTGAGCACATTAAAACCTCACACACACTATTGAATGAGGAAAACAACCTACTCAAAAATCAAAACTCAAAGCTCGACTAAGGAGCCGAGTACTCTAAGTCAAATAGGTGATGAGAATAAAAGTTTAAAGGCTGAAAATGCTAAATTAATAGCAAAATTGCTGCTATAGAAAAGAGGAGAATGACCTCAAAAATGTTATTGCCTCATTCACTAAGGCATCTAAATCATTGGATGATCTTATTATGAGTCAAAGAGAATGTGGAGACAAGACAGGCTTAGGATTTAATTCCTTTGTGCCATGTCAAACCTCAAGAGTAATTTTGGAAAAAGGATCTTCAAGTCATGAAGAGTCCGAAAAATCCAAAACTCTAAATGATGCACACACTTTCAATCCAAAGCACAATACTAAGCAAACTGGCCTTGGTTACAAAGGAAAAGGAAAACAGCCGATTGAGAGTCTTTGAGAGGACACCGAGAAGAGATTCAAACTGAGTCCTCAAATAGACTCCAAACAAAAATACTCAGAAAGAAGAAGAGCTACCAAAAATCCCAGAAAACTCATAAAAGAAATACATATGATGGGAATGGTAGAAAATATCCAAGCCAAGTCCGATTGGAATAATGTGAACTATCGGCTAGACTTATGGAATACAAGCCCAAATGGCAAAGGCCTAGAACTCAACAAAGGCCATTCCAAAAGCATAAGAGCTTTCATCAAAGACACATATGCACCTAGGCACACTCAAAGACACCACAATTACCCAAGAAAGGCAATTGCTAAAACACACATGCGCATACGGACAAAAGAGACAAACAGTATGAACCTGACTCCCCTGCAATTTGCCAGGATTGATTATGATTATGGCACGATAGATGGCAACCTCTTAGAGTCAAATCATTTGGCTATAGGTTGGTTGGATCATCTTATAATTCTAACCCCTCGGACCCGCATAAGAATGGGTACCTAAAACTTAATTTCCTTGATTGCAGGTTCAAGGAACAGCTGAGTGCCAAGGAACCTGGTATATGGATAGTGGTTGTTCCAGACATATGACATGAAACAAGAAAAATCTGTCAAAATTCAAGGAAGTAAAAGGAGCAAAAGTCATATTTTGAGGAAATGAAGCTCCAGGTGAAATAAGAGGCATTGGATCTATCAAGAGGAATGGATTAGAAATCACAGATGTTGCATATGTTGAAGGACTCAACTTCAACTTGCTAAGCATCAATCAACTCTGTGACAAGGGCTATAATGTTGGATTTAACATGGGTATATGCCAAATCAAGGATACCGAATCGAATGAAGTTGTGTTGCAAGGATGCAGACAAAAGAACATGTATGTAGTAGATTGGTCAACCGCTATACCCAAGACTCTATTAGCAAAGAAACACAAATTAATCAAGTTGGTGTGGCACAAAAAGCCGAGTCACGAATTTCAAAACGATTAACAAGCTTGCAAGAAGTAATCTTGTGGAAGGACTTCCGGACTCGAGATACAAGAAGGAGAGTATATGTGATGCATGTCGGAAGGAAAACAAATCAAATCTTCATTCAAAGAAAAGACATGTCCATCTTCAACAAGAGTATTGCATCTCGCTACATATGGATCTATTTGGCCCAAAGGGAACCAAACAAAGATAAGTGGAAAGAAATACACCTTGGTGGTAGTAGATGACTACTCAAGATATACATGGACAATATTCATGTGTAAGAAGAAAGAAACTCTCGAAACTACCACAAATTATGAAGAGGATTCAAAATGAGAAGAGCCAAACCATTATCAAAATAAGATCGGATGAGAGGAACCGAGTTTGTCAATGAAATAATAACTCAAGATATTGTATTGAAAATGGTATTGGTCATGAACTATCTCGCAGCAAGGACTCCACAATGAGAATGGAGTTGCGAAAAGAAGAACAAAACTCTCAAAGAAGCGGAAGGACCATGTTAGTCAAGGGGTTACCAAAAAGATTTTGGGTCAAGTAATCAACACACTTGCTACACTCAAAACAGATGTATGATAAAAGACAAAATGACAAAGATTCCCTATGAGATTTGGGTGGAAGAAAACCAAATGTTGCATATTTTAGAATATTTGGATGTAAATGCTTCATCCACAACAATGGCAAAGACAATCTAAAGGCCTTCGATGCTAAAGTCGATGAATGTATCTTCTTGGGATACTCAACAAAGCAAAGCCTCAGAGTACTCAACAAAAGGACTATGGTTGCGGAGGAATCCATTCATGTGGTATTCGATGAGCCAAATGTAAATGGAGAAGATATTGAAGAATCACCGATAAGTCAATCATCCAAACATACGAGAAAAATCCATATTCTCAAATTCGAAACCGGAATTGTAAACTCGTAAGAAGATGAGATAGCCGAATCTCAAAAACACTGAAAATTTGCGGCTAAGTGACTACGAGAGAGCCGATCAAAGCAACACAACCGCTAGACGATCAACCAACTAACTTACTTCAACCGATGTAAGATGGGCCGAAAGACCATCCACGAGAACTTGTCATTGGAGATATAAGAGAAGGTGTCAAAACAAGATCCGAACTCAACAAGAAGCTATGTTCACATGCTTTATCTCGCAAATAGAGCCCAAAGATGTGTTACAAGCATTGGATGACACACATTGGATTCAAGCTATGCAAGAAGATCTCAATCAGTTTAAAAGAAATAAAGTATGGGAATTAGTTCAAAGACCCACACATCAAAAACGTTATCGGTACTAAATGGGTGTTCGAAACAAGATGAACGAGGAAGGTTACTGTGGTAAGAAACAAAGCAAGACTAGTAGCCAAAGGATATTGCCAAGAAGAAGGAATAGATTTTGATGAAACATTTGCTCCTATAGCAAGATTGGAAGCAATAAGGATGTTTCTTGCCTATGCACTCACAAGAATTTCATTGTATATCGATGGATGTAAAAAGCGCATTCCTAAATGGTTTATTGGAAGAAGAAGTGTATGTTGAACAACCTCCGAGATTTGAGCGAAAGATTCTTGGAGATAAGGTATACAAACTCAAGAAAGCTCGTATGGATTGAAACAGCACCCGAGCATGGTATGACACACTTTGTCACAATTCCTAACGAGAATGGATTCACAAAAGGAAAAGTAGATAGAACACTTTTTTAATTCAAGACAAGAAGAGTATACTTTGCTTATTCAAATATATGTGGATGACATCATTTTTGGATCCACAAACAAAGAGCTATGTGAAAAATTTTCAAACCTCATGCAAAGTAAATTTGAAATGAACATGATGGGAGAGTGACATTCTTCCTTGGACTCCAAGTGAAACAACCGAAGGATGGAACCTTCATAAGTCAAACAAAATACACCGTAGATTTAATGAAGAAATTTGGTATGGAGGAGAAGTCTTCTGTGAAAATACCAATGAATACATCACCAAAATGGACATGGATGCGGATGGCAAGCCTCAGATCAAACAAAATACGAGCACTTATTGGATCATTGCTCTATCTCACAAAGAAGCGTGCCAAACATCACCTTTCTTTGTAGGTGTATGTGCAAGATTTCAATCTCTCCAAAAGAGAGCCATATGACGCAAGACTAAGAGAATCTTGAGATACTTGAAAGGAAGCCAAGAAGTTGGCTTATGGTATCCAAAGGAAGGTGGATTCAAACTAATTGGCTATTCGACTGACTATCTTTGGATGCGAGTTCGACAGAAAAGCACCTCGAGCACATGTCAAATGCTTTAGGAAACATGCTGATTTCCTGGTTTAGCAAGAAGCAAAATTCAATAGCCACCTCTACAAATTGGCCGAGAATACATAGTCATGCGGGCATCATTGTGCCCAAGTCCTATGGATGAGACAAAGAAATGAGAGACTATGAAGTTGAGGAAAAAGAAATTCCAATCATGTGTGATAACACAAGTGCAATTGCAATTACTCAAAATCCTGTGTTGCACTCAAGAACAAAGCATATCGATGTCGATATCACTTCATAAGAGATCATGTTGAAAAGAAGGACATCATCTTGGAATATATCTCAACCGATAAACAATTGGTGACATCTTCACAAAACCATTATGTGAGTCAAGATTTGAAGAACTCAAGCATGAGTTAGGGTTAATTGAGCCGAGTGACACTTTCGGAAGAATCAAAGAAAAGAAATGGAACACAAAAAGGAAAAAGAGTCAACTCACAAATCGCCTAAGTAAATTAGCCAGATCGGAAAAGACAAATATACCAAGTCGGCTAATGACTAAGTCACAAAGAGAATCGTGAGAAGAAGAGTTAAACCAATGAAAGGGTAAAAGCCGAGTCATTTATGAGCAAAGTGACAAAAACGCATCGTTTTGACTAAGCGGGAATGTTTTTAAGAATTACGTCAAAGATAATTATGACGTGTACAGCAAAAGTCACACCAAGCTTATGATTGGATATAAATGTTTGCCGCATTAAATACGAGACATTAAATGCTAAATAGGCGTGCAAAATCTAAGCCGTTGATTTCGATCACATTTCAAAACCACCCGCACGTCCTTTCATAAACCATACTTAAGCTTTCCTTCTTCTCTCTCTCTCATATTACCAAAACCGTTCATTTCTTTCTGAAGCAAAGGCAAAACTCTCTCAAAACCCTATCTATCTTCAAATCAACCTCTAAGTTTTCTTCGGTGAAATCTGAAAAATGGCACCAACCTATGATTTTGTCAAGTTAGGAAAGCAAATCCACACCGGGTCTCACTGTGGATTTCGACGGCATGGTGAAACAGCGTCCGATGACACCTTAGTGAAGAAAATTGCTTTGAGAAATTGGAAACGTCCTGGGGGTGAAATCATTTCGACGTTGGAATATCCGATGACCTATGTGGAGGAGGTCGCACGCTTCTACGTGAACGCCGAGATTCACGATGAAGGGATAAAGTCATCTATTCACGGAAAGAAGCTCACCATCTCTCGCCAAGAATTTGGTGAACACCGCCACTACCGACGCGGAAGGAGCATCGAAATCAACGGCCGATGTAAACCTGGCCGCTTTGCTTGGAAGGAAATAGCCAAGCCCGACTATCTTGATAAAATAGTTTACACAAAAAAACAAGAGGTTCTTTGAAGGAGGATTATCACAAGTCATTGGACATAGTTGCCAAATGTATTGACATCAAATTTGGCGGCTTTGACCAATCAACAAAAGCAAAGTTGATCGTAATGGCCGCGATCATTGAAGAAAGGAAAATAAATCAAATGAGTTTGTTTGTCAAAGCAGACTATGCCGTAATGTAGGAACAAATCCTTCAAGGAAGATGGTACATTTGGAGGATCCCTAGGATATGGCCTAGTGATTGGCGGGTGATGGAGGTGAAAGGAGTCCTCTTAGACATGGAAAGGCGTTCCATGTAAACAAGAGGATGTTCGAGATCAAACCTCTCCTCGCGCACGAAGAGAGCCTACGCCAAGAGAGCGACACAAGTGAGGGGGAATCACCACCCTCAAGATACAAATTGTTTCCTCTCCACCAAAGAAGAAATTTGCCCCTGCAACTAAGAAGATCACTGCTCCTGCAAAGAAAGAAAGTCAAACCTCGCTCCCGCCCTACACTCGTGTGTCTCCCGCCTCAAAGAAGAATGCGGTCGAGAAGGACTCTCAACTACCTTCTCCGATCATCAAAAAGAGGAGATCTGATAAGCGAAGACGGCGCTCCTCGTAAGAAAACACCAAGACCCCCCCGCCAAGACTTAGAAGAAACTGTCTCAACAAGAAATCCCTCTCGTACAAACTAGAAGACGAAGAAGAATCATCAAGCACTCCAAGCTTGAGAAACCGGCCGAGTCGCCCACTCACCGGAGCAGATATCGGAGATCTGCTGGAGAAGTAGAGTCTCCAGATATTATAGATGAAACAAATGTCTGCTGAAGGCGATCAGCGACAAATCAAGACACACCGTAGTTCGCACACCGAGACACAAGAAGAAGGCGATAGAGATGATAGTGATGTGATGATCCTATCCCCACCTTACCCGGACATCCAAAATCGTCCTCGCGTGAGTGGAGGAAGTGGAAATTGAGTCGATCCAGGGGAACAGCCCAACGGCCCGAGTTTATCGAGGAAGAAGGAGATATCTTGCGATCTTCAAGGATAAGGAGAAGGAGAGACGCAAAGGAAGGCGAGGCAAGAGAGAAGGCCAAAGATCTCGCCCTCTCACCGGAACCACAGAACATACACATTCTCACTTCGATATTCTATCGAGAAAGTGATGAGGATCGGACCTGCTTCTTGCGCCACGTAAGAGTTGCAAATGCAAAGCAAGCAATGCATGAATCGAGAATTCTTCATGAGAAGAGCATGATGGAGGGACCAGAGAGTCCTCCGAACACAAAGTGAAATTGATCCAATGGGAGTGGTTCAAAAATCGCCACCGTTATTCTCGCCACCACTTCCCCACTCACTCGGAAGAAGGAATTAAAGGAATCGGCGATGAAACGGGTTAGTGGGGACCCCGTTGAGCCAACCCCTAATGAAGGTGTCTTACCACCGCCCCAACGGTTGAACACTCGGTAAGAGAAACAAAGAGTCCGAGACGAGTGACCCCATTCCAAGTCACTCACCGGTGAGCCGCCGAGGGAGGGAAACTCCCGCACCGCAGCGGAAGGTCGGAGAATCTTTGCAGATGACTCCACAACGAATCCGGGAGGCGAAGTTGAGAAAGTACAAACACAAAACGAACAAAGAAGTCACCATCAACAAAGCTCGATAGTTGAGACTGTCTCACCGAGGTGTCAACCGCTGAAGGCTTATGACGCCGCGATGCGGTCGAGGCACATGAAGGAACAACCCGGGAGTTAACACTGGCGATAAAAGTGCAATCCATGGGGTTGAGACTCCAATGGATGCCACCACGAAAGACCCTAAGACAGTGACATCTTTGTCGAAAGGGAGGTCCAGCCTCGCTGCGGTTGAGACTCGCAGGAGGTAATGAAGGCCCACGGGAGGTTGAGACTTCCCGGGGTAAAAGAAGTCAAGTAGAGAACATCCCTCCCGCTATCATTGATCCATCCGAAAAGGAGATAAGTCCCCGTGACCGATCCAAAAGACTCACCGCGGATGTTCCCGGACGAGCAAGTCGATCTCAAGACTACTCACAAACTTTCAATTTTGATGATGAGCCACCAATGGAAATCTCATCATCATCCGATGATACTTGATAAGGCCGAGGACCACCCACTCAATTGGATAAACCAAATTTGAGACCAACGAAGTCAGCGTTGAGACAACCGAGGCTCGGCAAGTCGGGTCCACTTAAAAGAAGACCCCCGGTGAAATGAGTCCACCGCACGAGGCTCCTCAAGCCGCAGAGGTTCGACTCAAAAGGAACTTCACGCGCACCTCTCATCATTGAACAAATCCCGGTTGGTCGTGATGATTCCTTTGTAGAATCGTTTCCTTTCTATCCGGAGGTACCCGACCTCCCGAAGAGTCGAGAACGAGCTCGCACGCTTCCAGACCAACTCCCGTCATTTCGTCAGTACCATCGTTCAAATGACTATGACTTTGACGCTGCGTGGCCATCACCGCAATGAAGAAACATATGAAGTTCGGGAGGTGTTCAAAGCATTATTTGCTGAAATTGAACGGATGGAGAGGCACCAGGCCTCTATGGACATGCGATCGGACAACAGAGATGCCAATCTTATCACGACTTGAGAGGCATAACAATCGGATCGTGAATGGTGGCAACAAAGAAGAAACAATGCGTGTGGAACAAGTTAGATACTTCAGACATTGTTCAACAAGTTCTTTGGTATGGAGAGCCGAGAATGCCGATGCAAAAATGAAATTGAGAGAACACATTGAGCACATGCATGAAGCTCACACTCGCCGAGATAAAGTCGCTGCTGCGAGCAAAATAAGAGTGATCTCCAACAGTATGGAAGAAAACATGGATAGAAAATTCAGCCTTCTCATGGCCGAGATGAAGCTAATTGCAAGTTGCGAAATCCAACGCTACTCGCTCCGAATTTCGTGCCGCATACACCGCAGCACTACTCGAGACGTAACTCAACTATCGCCAGCTCGAATTCCCGCTTGCCAATGTTTCAGTGTTCCTCTCTCCTTTGATGATGCCAAAAAGGGGGAAGAGGAATACTATAAAGCGCTAAAGAGATCCTCAAGGCGAAAAAGAGGAGCAACTATAAAGGAAAAGACAAAATGAGGAAGTGTCAAAACAAAAGAAAGGAAAGTCCGTTGAGGGGGAAGGATTGAAAGATGTGACCTTGATGATTGCACAAACCCCCAACAAGGTCTTGTCACAAAATGACATTATCAGCACAAACTCCCTCGGACTCGCCACTCCAACACTCTGCTATATCTATGGTCGAAAAGAGAAAGACAATTGAAGCGAGGATGGAGGAAGTGGAAGGAAGAATGGATGCCCGGGTTATGAACATCTTGAAACAACATGGAGGCATTCCAAAGAGACAGAGACACTTATGCCATCTCGGATGCCGGACCGAGCCACGATCGCCTGATGAATTTAAAACGCCGCATCCGAAGGATACTTTGCAAAAATGTCTATGGCTCGAAGCTTGGGACTTGTCTTGGGAAAAAGGGTCTCACGTTATGTGAAGAAGGCCGACAGCAAATGAGACTCACCTAAATCACTCTGCTGGTCACTCCGCCGGTCACTCACCGGGAGAAAGAAGAAGACCCCAAGACAATACACGCCCGAGGTAGAGGAAGAAGCGGTGGTGGAGGAAGAGGTTTGACTGAGGCCTCCGCCAAAAACATTGAGTACGTAGATCCGTGCAAGAAAGGAGGGATCTCTTCAATGGGTGGTCTTGACCAAGTAGCCAATTTGCAAGTGGCTAAAAGTAATGATGAGTATGCGAAAAGAATAGAAGAAAAAAATAAGAGACAAACTCAGCTATGGGAGGAAAGACAAGAGAGATTAAGAAGAGATGAAGTGCCAGGAAGGCATATGAAAAGAAGAATAAGGCGGTGCTACGATGATGAGAAAAGAGAAGAAGAGCGTAAGATCTTTGAACAAGATGAAAGAAGGAGACAACGAAGGAAATGAAGTGTTGTTGTCCACCCCATCATGTATTTTATTATGTAAATACATACTATGTAAGTCTTCTCGCAATAAAGCTATAAATTTTTTTTTTTTTTTTGTGTAGACAAATATTTGCTCTGATACACCTTGTAAACATTGTGTAAAAGAACAAGAATGTTATGATCAATAAAAGGATTGATTCTACGCATACATTCTATGTGAATACACCATCTGTATGTATCTTTACTATTTACATTTTTGAATGGTTTAAGTTTTGGCATCATCAAAAAGGGGGAAATTGTTGGGAAATTTATTGTTTAGATTTTGATGAATGCCATGTAAAACTTAGAATATGAAGTTGGCACCCCAATTTTTGTTGTAAAATCGCATTGTAATAAATAGGGCTGGTCAAGCCGAGTTAAGTCACTATGCCCAAACATGCAAGAAGACAACCGGAGACTAGAAGGAAGACTCATTGCAAGACAAATTGAGTATAGCAAAGAAGAGTAGATGGGAACTCTCAAGGAGAAGTCGAGATGCGGTGAGTGGAGTATCACCAAGTCAACTCAAGAAAAGCCAAGTCTCAAGTTGAAGTGACGGAAGAGTCATCCAATGATTGGAAGTCGACTCTAAGTCACCTGGGAAAGCAAGGAAATGCAACAAGTCGAGATAATCGAAAAAGATCCGTTGCCGTAAATCAAGAGAATTACCTAAACAAGTAATATCTCCATGCTACCTTTCTCAAGTGCTCACCCCGTGCAAAAGGAATAAACCAATGGGAAGCACTACACCATGTCGAACTCGAAAAGGTGAAGAACAATTCATACGAGGAAATAGCAATTCCAAGGATCGCAACAAGACAAGCCAACGACCACAAGTGACTTTCAAAAATAAGCCTATCTCTTCAACGGGCGATTTTTGAAAGATCGCTATAAAAGGCCGAGGAATGACTTTGAGAGGAGAAGACCGTAACCAAAACATTCAAGCAATTATTAGAATCAGAACTCAAATATTCTCAAGTTATTAAACGCTCAATCCTCAAGCCTACACTACGAAGAACATCAATCCAACACTCACCGTGAAGGAAAGATAACTTCAATCGGTTGAAGAGGAAATTACCGAAAAATCAAGGGGTCTACATTCCTCGAAGGATTGTAGGAAGGTTCAAGGTCGAACCAAGTCTTGAGCTTTTGGAGGGCTTCGTGATCAAATCCAAAGAGCTTGAGCAAGCGGGCTGAAGTAGCAAGGCACCGCCCTGTGAAGAAGCCGAGTCGCAGAAGCCACCGAGTGATCAAGGCGTCTCAGATCGAGTCCCAAAGGATCAAGTCACCAGTGTGATCAAGACTTGTATCCGGACTGCTTACCACTTTGTATACGATCAATACCTAGTGGATTCCTCCAGGAGTTGGAGAAGAGAGGAGTAGAAGAATTACCCCATCTTGAACCTCTATAAAAATCTCATTGTGTCATTTACATGTCAAAGACTTTAATTCTTGCATCATATTTGTTTAATTCTCACGACATATTTGCTATCCATTAGATAATCTCAAAGTACTAAATCAAGCTCTAAATCTCTACTTAACCAAACTTAAGGGTGTTAAGTCTTCCGCCGAATACAAACCACGCTTGAGTTAATTTAGACTTAACAATAATTGAGTTATTCCATCAATGCACTCGATTGAGTCTTTGGGAGACTAACTCTACCGATTAACTAAATTGGATGTCCACCAAGGACACAAAAGTATCAACTCGAATTTTTTAAAGGACTAAATCAAAAATTTGGGAAGGTTTATTCAACCCCCCCTTCTAAACCTTACACTTACACCCCTTGGGACCTACAGCCCGTGCCCCCTTCAGCGAAAAAAAAGAAAAGTTACGACATAAAGCACGGGCAACCCGTGCTTGGGAGCACGACCCGTGCATCCTCGTTTGTATTCTTTGCATCATGACAAAGAACATGCCCTAACTTTCTAAAAGGTATATATACTATTTTTGGGGCGCACACCAAGGGGATTCTGAGATTTTAGACTTAGAACATAAGATAAAACACAAAACTACCAATGAGGCATCAAGGAGACAATCGGGTTGCATCGGAGCTCGAGGAACGAAGTATATCGAGAGATTGTCGACTTTCCTAAGTTTTTCTTGCTTCTCTTGTATTTTTAATCTTTCATTTGAGCTTAGTATGACTTTGAAAAATTTGTCTATGAGTTGTTTGAACATCATGTGTAGCTAAACTTCTTGAGATTTCCGGGGTTTGGAAGTAGATTAATGAACTCTTGTTGAATGTTTTAATCTTAGTTGAAGTTATTGTATTGAAGCCTATTTGAGTACTTTGAGCTTATTCTTGTTTTATCACTTGACCAATGATTTATCATGTTTGATGTATTGATTCATAATTCGAGAGATGAGTTTCAATATTAGATCTTGAGTACTTGACACGAATATTTGCATGAATCGAGAGGTTTGTAGATATTTGTGAGGACATTTAATCTTTTGAACTTTTTGGAGTTGTGTATTTTATGTTGAGTAGAGATGCTAGCATAGAAATTACATTCTATATTTTATATACATCTCGAGAGGGAGGATAATATACCTTTGTGATCGTCTTATATGAATATTGATAATAACTTTGGCTTTGATTAAATCGGACAACAAGAGAGATATTAATCGAAACCTTAACCTGGGAATCCATTTTATTCTCTTGATAATTCCATTTTCATCATTACCTTTATCTTGTGTTTTTGTAGTCTAGTTTGTCTTAATCTCATAATAATCATCCAAGTTTGATCGTCTAAATAAAAATAAGGCTATCTTAGTTCGATACTTAGCACATTAATTTATTAGTCTCCGTGGATACGACCTTGCTTGCCATATTCTATAAACTACACCGTACACTTGCGGTGAAGCTTAAAATAAGGCAAACAAGTTTTTGGTGCCGTTGCCGGGGACTAATACAATTTTTGGTGCTAATATTGCGATAGATAGAATTATTCTTAATTTAGACATTTTAATTTCTTTCTTTATATTTGTTTGACTTATATCCTACATTATTTGACTTGTTTCTTTTAGTTTGGTCCAGGTAGTGCATGAACACTCGCTCTAGGCGAGGAGAGTTAATATCGCTCATACTGGAAGTTGAGGCTTTTGTAAGGAGAATCAGTGCAACTACTAGACGGGCTGAAAGACAACAAAATCCTATTATGGGGATGTGGAAGAAGAAAACAGGGGTAACATTGGGATCAACGGGATCAATGAGTTACCAATACCGGTTCAACAGCAAGCCATCCATGATTACTTTCGACCACAAACGAATTGTAATTACGGTGGTATTGCTCATATTCCAATAAATGCTAACAACTTCGAGCTTAAACCGACACTGATAAACATGGTACAACAGAACCAGTTTGGGGGTTTCATAACTGAAGATCCTAATTCTCACCTTGCGTATTTAATCCAAATATGCAACACGATAAAAATGAATGGAGTCTCGGATGACGCCAAGGAATTGGTTGGGTACATTGACGCAAGGAAGTGTGAGCACATGGGACGATTTGAACCAAAAGTTTTTGTTTAAATTCTTTCCTCCGAGCAACACTTTGCAGCTGAAAAACGAGATTACACAATTCTGACAATTTGACTCCGAGCCTTTGTACGAGGCTTGGGAACGATTTCAGGATTTGCTAAGAAGATGTCCACAACACGGTTTTCCGGAGGATCAACAGGTGTGTTTCTTCTACAATGGTTTGATGGGGCAAACAAGGGCCTTTGTTGCTGCCGCAGCGGGAGGAGCATTATTGACAAGGTTTCCACAAGACGCCTTAAATCTTCTTGAAGAAATGGCCATGAATAGTTACTAGTGGCCGTCTGAGAGATCCAATGTACAACGAGTGGCTGAAATTTCGGATTCAGACCCAATTAAGGCGATGACTGCGCAAATGGCGGCATTGACAAACCATTTGAGTGTTTTTATGAAAGGGCCAGAATCAAGCATGAGCACAAGTAGTGAAGTCCCTCTATATCCGATGGAGGAGGTCAATTATGTGAATAACCGGAATTTCAACAATTTCCGAAACAATTCAAACCCAACACACTACCATCCGGGCTTGAGAAACTATGAAATTTTTTTCTATGCTAATACAAAGAATGTGTTGCAACCACCATCGGGATTCAATGTTTCAAATGGGGGTGCTAAGGTGGAAGGTAAATATTCTTTAGAAGATGCCCTCACCGCGTTCATAAATCAATCAAATGCATTCATGAGTGATACTAGGAGCCGCGTCGCAAGGCAAGACTCACAGATGGATAAGATGGAGCTACAAATGACACAGATGGCTAGTTCGATAGAAAATCTCAAGACCCAAGTAGGCCAATTAGCTACAATTGTTGGTGGGCAACATCAAAAGGGTCAATTTCCAAGCAATACGGAGGTCAACCCGAGGGAACATTGCAATGCCATCCATGTGTGGGATGGAAAAGAGAATGAAGAGTCTGAAAATGCTGATATTGGTGTGACTTCGGAGTCACGCACGACCCGTGTATCAACACACGACCAAGTTGTGTGTGATGCCGAACTCACCATTCAAATTCAGGGAAATGACAGAAATGAAGCCCAAGGCAATATGAAAGTTAAGGTAGGAACCGAGCAACAAAAAGATAAACAAAAAAGAGCCAAGAAATGTGAATCGTATCCTAACTCTAATTTGTTGAAATATAATATTCCTCTTCCCTTTCCCCGATTGTTTCACAAGACTAATCTGAATAATCAATTTGCTAAATTTGTGGGCATTGTTAAAAAAATTGCACATTAACGTCCCTTTTGCAGAAGCAATGAAACAAATGCCAAATTATGCCAAGTTTTTAGGGGAAACGATGTCCAACAAGAACAAATGGGCGGAGAATGGGACTGTCAACTTGACGGAAGAATGTAGCGCCCTCATACAAAGGAAAATACCGCAAAAGCTGAAAGATCCGGGGAGTTTCACTATCCCTTGTACAATATGCGATATTTTCTTTGATAATGTACTTTGTGATCTAGGATCTAGTATTAATTTGATGTCGTTGTCCATTCTCAGGAAGTTTGGACTCGGAGAAGTGAGACCATCCACGGTCACCTTATAAGTCGCGGATAGATCACTCGTACATCCAACGGGGATGTTAGAAGAAGTTCTCATAAAGGTTGATAAATTCATATTCCCCGTGGATTTTCTAGTGCTAGATATGAATGAGGATTGTGACACCCCTCTTATACTTGGGCGTCCATTTTTGGCAACTGCGGAAGCACTAATAGATGTGAAGAAAATGGAGCTTACATTACAAGTTAATGATGAGCGTGTTTCATTTTCCATTTTTCGGAATGTGAAAAGACATGATGGTTTTAATGGTTGTAAACAACAACAATTGCTAATTCCTGTACTCAAGCTAATAGCTTGAATAATTTTGTGCATTCTAAAGATAATATGCAGGGATTATCAATGAAGAAGAAGGAAAGGCACAAAAAGCCTGATACTGAACCAAGAGCGTGCATGTACCATCCGCACGATGAAGAAGAGAACGCATGGATAATTGACAAACATGAAAAAAATCCTTTAGCAATGATCAAGGGAGGAGTGAATCCAAGTGAGCGGGATTGACATGGAAAACCGCACGATGAGGTGACAAACCTCATTTCGCAAGGAGCATAATTGGAATTAACAGGCATCGAGCTAAAGACGTTAAATAAAGCGCTTGTTGGGAGGCAACCCAACTGTTTTTGGTGTGAATTTCATTTTTGTGTGAGTGTTTCTTTTAGTTTGTTTCATTCTTGTGTGAAAAAAATGGACGAAATCTGGAGCTGAGGATCGGCATATAGCATGGGCAGGGCGTGCTCAATAAGCACATCCCGTGCTTCCTCCAGGGGTGAATTTTGAAGTTTCGACATATAGCACGGCAGCCCATGCTACATGAGCATAGCCCGTGCCCTTCCCAGGTCTGACTTTTTTGAAGTTTCGAAACATAGCACAGGCCGCCCGTGCCTGTGTCGAATTACATAGCTATAAGGCACGCCGAGGTCAGTTTTATTTTTCAAAAATCTTCCTCTCCCTCGCTCACAAGACCATATTCGCACCCCTCTCAAAATTCTTGTGATTTTCACTTGGATTGTACTACATATTCACTTCCCACACAACTCTCACATTAATTTCACTCCTAAATTTGCTTTGAAGTTAGAATTTTAGAAAATGAGCACCTAGGGTTCAAGCTTTCACCTCTTTCCGAATTTTTGAGATAAGGTATGAATTTCATTTTATGTTTCGAATTTCTCGTAAATTATGGATTAGAATTCCTATATGGTGCATGTTTGATGAATTTGCCATGATTTTTCTTGATATTTTCTATGGGGCATTTTATCGAACACCTTATGTGCGGGTTGAATTGAAGTAATTGTGGTTGATTGAGTGATGAATTGTACTTGAGATCTATTAGTGTCCGTGATAATGACTAGGATTTTCTGTAATTACATTGTTATTTGGGCTTGGATGCTTAATTGTTGATTAAATTGTAGGGATGAGTCACTATGCCGTATTTGATTTGTTGTATGAAATTCATCACTTTCTTGTTATACTTGGCACGTGCGTATTCTCAAACTTGTCTTGCCAGGTACTAACTCGAATATATGGATGAACCAAAGAACCCACGAGGTTGAGGTAGACGCTGTTCGGGGGCCACTGCCGCCCGTTAAGCGCCAGACCCAAACAACCCAGAGGCCTATGGACTCACTTTTACAGAACATGATTTCTTAGAATGCTGGAACTGGCTGATCGCTCTTGCATTTATGCCAACACGTTATGCGGACGACGAATGTACCCAAGCTCTTGGCAAATGTTTGAACGAGTGGGGTGGACTGCCTTCATGCAAGGGCGGTGGCCAACATTTAAGACGCTCACGCTCGAGTTCTTGAGTACCTTGGATATAACAGAGACGCGAGTTAACAATTAGCCTCAGGCAATCCGATTTTGTTTGGGCAACGTGTGGAGGAACATCACTATTGCCCAACTAAACGAGATTTTTGGGGTACCGTCGAATGCCCCTTACAAGACTGTAGCAAATTATCGCCGAATGATTTTTGGTGATGATTGTTGGACTCGAGAGACGCCCGTTGTTATATGCGGCCTTAATGTCAAAGGCCTCATCCCTTCGTAACCCCATTTTCCGCTACATCCAAAAAGTGAGTGACAGCTCACTCCGTGTTCTCGACTCAACAACGGAGGCATGCAAGCTAGAGAGTTATACCTACTTTGGTGTATGCTCACCCGCAGTCCTTACAACACGACAACCTACTTTGTGGACCACGTCGTATTCTTAGCCAAGCAAGAGGCGGGGACAATACTTATTGGGGCATGTGTTAAGTTGGGATTTTACCAACTAATCGAGCATTTTAGATTAGGATGTTTTATTATTTTTGGGTATTTTAGAGTCGTTAGAGTCCGATTTATGTCATTAAGTGTCGATGTAAAGTTAATACAGATTTGGTAGCCGAAGAATAAAGAAAACGATGAAAAACGGCACGAAGAAAGAAGAAGTTGTGTTTCAAGAAGGAGAAAATCGCATTTTGGCCTTAAGACGGGCGCTGCCGCAGCCAGCCCCAGCCCCTTCACTGCGCCCATGACACGGCGAACAGGTGCAAAAGATGCGCGTGGGCGCTACGCCGCCAACGCCCAATGCCCGGGCGGGAAGGTTGTGCAGACATGGTTGGGCACCGCAGTTACCAACGCCCGAGCCAACAGCTGGCCGGGCGGTATTTTGTGCTTATACTGGAAGGCGCCGCCAGGACGGAAATTCCTATGTTTCCCTACCTTTTTCTTGGATCTTAAGGGGGTTATAAATAGAGACATATGGGCGAGAATTCAGGTATCTTGGACCATTTGGAAGACAACAAAACAACAAGAAGACAAGGGAGAAGAATAGAAACATCTTGGGACAAGCTTGGAGAAGAAGATTGAAGGCTCTTATCATCTAGAAATAGAGAAGATCCCTCAACTCTTGTTCTTATTTTGTTACTTTCTCCCCATCCCGTAAGATGTATTGTTGTGTTCTTATGGATTCATTTTCTTCAATCATGAGCTAAACTCTATAATTCTAGAGGATGATGTAATCTATGTTTGAACTTATGTTTTGAGATTGTGGTTTGTCAATCTAGATCTATCAATTTATTTGTGCTATTTGATCTATTGCTTCTAAATTACTTGATCAATAATTTAGATTGTTTGGTGTATTTGATTTGACACTTGAGAGAGGTAATTGAATACATGACCTTGAAATAGCATAACCTAGATTTCATAGAATTGAGAGATTTGTGAATCCTTTGAAGTCATTTATCAAGATTCATAGCTTTTATTGAGATTTCAATTGGTGATTTTTATAGAGATATTGATTTCCCAATTGAAATCTAAAATCATTTGGCACTCGAGAGAGGAAATTATTATTGTAGAAATCTTGACTTATAAATTGGTAATTGATGATTGATAAACCATATTGATAACATAAGGGATAACTAGATTCATCACACCTCTAGAATTCATTTAATCATTTGGATAAACTCATTGATATTTTCATATTCTTGATCTATTTTTGGCATTTTTAGTATAATCAACTCCATCAAATATTGAATTTCTAAATAAAGTTAGACTACTATATTATAGTACTTAGCGATAATTCGATAATTATTCCCTGTGGATTCGACAACCTTACTTCTCTATATTAAAACTTGACACCATAGACTTGCGGTTAGAAAAATCTCTAACAACTTTTTGGCGCCGTTGTCGGGGAATAATTCATCTTATTTGCGCTAATATTATTACTTAGTAGTTTTACTTTAATTTAGATTGGTTCTTGTTACAATAGGGTTATTGCCATTTTTGCGTTTTCTTGTTGATGCGATGAAATAAAAGTGCTAATTTAATCTTATTTGATCCAGAAATTGAAAGAACACTTCGAAAGATTAGAGCCGCACGAAGAACCAAATTTGCAAAAATGGCAGGAAATGGTGATGATGAAAACCGCATAACCGTTATTGCACCACCAGAGAGGGCCATTCGTGACTATTTTAGACCAACAACCAACCAAAATTATTCAGGCATTGTTCGCCAACCTATCAATGCGAATAATTTTGAATTGAAATCGGCTCTGATAAAATGGTGCAACAGAATCAGTTCGGGGGAAGTGCCATAGACGACCCGAATGCTCATCTGGCTATTTTTCTCGAGATATGTGAAACTATCAAAATGAATGGGGTTCCCGATGAAGCTATTCGGTTGAGGTTATTTCTGTTTTCACTTCGTGATAAAGCTAGACAATGGCTTCAAACCTTCCCACCTGGAAGTATCACTAGTTGGGATGATCTCACTGAAATATTCCTGGCAATATTCTTTCCACCTAGCAAGACACTTCAACTGAAAAGTGAGATTGCTCAATTTCATCAACTCGACTTTGAGCCACTCTACGAAGCTTGGGAGCGATTCAAAGAATTATTGAGGAGGTGTCCACAACACGGGTACGCAGATTGGCAAAAAGTTTAGTATTTCTACAATGGTATGAATGGGCATTCGAGAACTATAATAGATGTTGCAACGGGAGGTACATTGATGGCTAAAACTCCAAGTGAAGCCATGCTTTTACTAGATGAAATAGCTGCCAATAGTTATCAATGGCCTTCTAAGAGATCTACGCCAAGAAAAGTTGCCGGTGTTCTTGAACTTGATACTATGTCCGCATTGGCATCTCAAATTTCCGCCTTGTCAAATCAAATTGCTACTCTAAATTCGGGTGGAAAACAACAACCAGAGGCAGTCATGGAGATAAGTCAAGAAATGGTGAATCCCGATACGGAACAAGCGAATTATGTGAACAATCGGGGTTTCAACAATAGAGGGAATCAATCGCCAGTGCATTATCATCCGGGACTTCGCAATCATGAAAATTTCTCGTATAGCAATAGGAGAAATGTGTTGCAACCACCTCTGGGATTTCAAAACCAAGCAAGTACGAGTACACACGTGGGAGAACAAAAGCTGTCTTTGGAAGAATTACTTAGTTCATTCCTTGTAGAATCAAGAGCAAGGATGAACAAGGCCGATTCTAACATATAAAATTTGGGTTCAAGGGTTACAAAAATTGAAAGTCATCTCAAATCTTTGGGGACACATGTGGGTCAATTAGCCACGGCTATTAATTCACAACAGAAAGTTCATACGTTTCCAAGTAACACAGAGGTGAACCCACGTGAGCATTGCAAGACCATTAAGTTGAGAAGTGGAACGGAATATGATGAACCAAAGATGTCTACTCATGCCACTAATGAACCAGAAGCAAGCTCTGAAACACTCCACAATGAACAGGGCATTGATAAGCAATCAGAAAATGCAAAAACTGAGGTAAAACCAATTTCCAATTCTGATAATGTGTTACCAAATTCTCTTCCTTTTCCACAGAGATTTCAGAAGAAAAAGTTGGACGCTCAATTTTCCAAGTTCTTGGAAATATTCAAGAAAATTCACATCAACATCCCTTTTGCCGATGCACTTGAGCAAATGCCAAACTATGCAAAATTCATGAAAGATGTGATGTCGAGAAAGAGAAGGTTGGAGGCATACGAGACGGTCAATATCACAGAAGAGTGTAGCGCAATTTTGAAAAGAAAGCTACCACAAATATTAAGAGATCCGGGGAGTTTCACTATCCCTTGCACTATTGGTGATTCTTATTTTAATAAAGCTCTTTGTGATTTATGTGCTAGCATTAATCTTATGCCGTTATATGTTTTCAGGAAACTTGACCTTGGAGAGATAACGCCGTCCACCATCACATTGCAATTAGCCGATAGATCACTCACCTACCCAAGAGGAGTGATTGAAGATGTGTTGATCAAAGTGGATAAATTCATATTTCCGGCGGACTTTGTGGTGTTGGATATGGAGGAAGATCATGAAATGCCATTGATTCTTGGAAGACCTTTTCTAGCAACGGGACGAGCTCTAATTGACGTGCAACGAGGAGAGTTAACATTACGGGTAAATGATGATGAGGTATTGTTTAACATTTATAAAGCAATGAAATTTCAAGAAGAACCTCAAACATGTCATTTTATTGATATGATCGAACAATGTCATCAAATGGAGGTTATAAAACAAGATTTAAAAGATCCGTTAGAACATTATTTGATTAATTCAATAATGAAATGTTATGATGAAGTTAGTGATGATATTGATTTGCTTGAGTTTATTCTTTCCCTTGAGGCTAAAGAAATTGTAAAAGAAAAACAAAAGGAAGAATTATAAAATGCTAATATTGAAAATATTCCAAAAGGTAGTTTAGAACTAAAGGAACTTCCGGAACATCTTCAATATGCATTTTTGGGGAAAGATAAAACTTACCCGGTAATTGTTTCTGCTTCATTATCTTCACTCAAATTGGATAAGTTGTTGCGTGTGCTTCGTGAGCATAAGTCGGCTTTGGGTTGGTATATTTCTGATTTGAAAGGTATAAGTCATTCCATTGTAATGCACAAAATTTTAATGGAAGAGTCTTATAAACCATCTATTGAGCACCCAAGACGACTTAATCCCGCAATGAAAGAAGTTGTGAGAAATGAGGTTTTAAAGTAGCTAAAGGCAGGTATCATTTATGCCATTTCGATAGTTCATGGGTGAGTCCTGACAAAGTGTTCCTAAAAAGGAGGTATGACATTGTGAAAAATGATAACAATGAATTAATTTCTACACGAATCTAACCGTCACAGGATGGCGAGTATGTATTGATTACGAAATTGAATAAAGCTACTCGTAGGATCATTTTCCCCCCCTTATTGATCAAATATTGACAAAGTTGGCAGGTACGAATACTCTTTTTTTCTTGATGGCTATTCAGGGTACAATCAAATCGCCATTGCCCCTGAGGATCAAGAAAAGACTACTTTTACATGTCCATATGGTACTTTTGCATTTCGCAGGATGCCATTTGGATTATGTAATACACATGCTACTTTTCAGAGGTGTATGATGGCGATTTTTCATGGTATGGTTGAGGAAATCATGGAGATTTTTATGGACGATTTTTCTGTTTTTGGTACTCCTTTTGACCATTGTTTGCATAACTTATCTCTTGTTTTGCAACGTTGTGAGGAAACTAATATTGTACTTAATTGGGAAAAATGTCACTTTATGGCCAAAGAAGGGATTGTACTTGGGCATCGTATTTCTTGTACAAGTTTGGAAGTTGACAGGGCGAAAGTTGTGGCTATTGAAAAGTTACCCCCACCTTCAAATGTGAAAGGCATAAGAAGTTTTTTAGGGCATGCAGGATTTTATAGGAGATTTATAAAAGATTTTTCAAAAATTGTTAAACCACTTTGTAATCTCCTTGAAAAAGATGCTATCTTTTGCCTTGATGAGTCTTGTTTGCAGGCATTTGAACAGATAAAAAAGGCACTTGTTTCAACTCCTATTATGATAGTGCCGGATTGGACCCAACCATTTGAGCTTATGTGCGATACAAGTGATTATGCATTGGGTGCCGTTCTTGGTCAGAGGCGAGACAGAATTTTTAAAGCAATTTACTATGCGAGCAGGACCATGGACAATGCCCAACAAAACTACACCACCACAGAAAAAGAGATGTTGGCGGTATTTTTTGCATTTGATAAATTCCGAGCATACTTGGTGGGTACAAAAGTGATTGTTTATACGGATCATGCGGCAATCCGATATCTTTTCTCAAAAAGGATGCAAAACCTCGGTTAATTCGATGGATTTTGCTCTTGCAAGAATTTGATATTGAGATCGGTATAAAAAAGGAATCGAAAATGTGGTTGCCGACCATCTATCCCGCCTTGAGCAACCTCACGAGGTGATTGAAAACCCAATAAAAGAATCATTTCCAGATGAACAAATCATGCGTGTCGAGACATCATTACCGTGGTACACAGATTTTGTTAATTACCTTGTGGGAGGAGTTTTGCCACCGGACTTGACTTCACACCAAAAGAAAAAATTCCTCATCTTACGAGGGACATTTCGGGCCAACCCGAACAGCTGCAAAGGTATTATAATGGTTTTTATTGGCCAACATTATTCAAAGATTGTTATGCTTTTGTAAAGACTTGTGATCGATGCCAAAGGGTTGGTAATATTTCACGGCGTCTTGAGCTTCCTTTGACAAACATAATGGAGGTGGAGTTGTTTGATGTATGGGGTATTGACTTTATGGGGCCATTTCCCGTGTCCTATGGAAATTTGTACATTTTGCTTGAGGTTGATTACGTCTCCAAGTGGGTTGAGGCGATTGCTACACCAACGAATGATGCTAAGGTAGTACTCAAATTCTTGCACAAGCATATTTTCACCCGGTTTGGTACTCCTCGAGCTATTGTAAGTGACGAAGGTACGCATTTTTGTAATAAATTATTTAATAACTTTCTTGCTAAATTTGGTGTGCGTCATAAGATTGCACTTGGTTACCATCTGCAATCTAATGGTCAAGCCGAAATTTCTAATCGTGAAGTGAAATAAATTCTTGAAAAAATGGTGAGTTTTAATCGAAAGGATTGGGCACAAAAGCTCGATGATGCTTTATGGTCTTATCGTACGGCTTATAAAACACCCATTGGTATGTCACCATATCGATCGGTGTTTGGTAAAGCGTGCCATTTGCCGGTTGAACTTGAGCATCGAGCTTATTGGGTAATTAAGAAATTGAATTTTAACTTAAAAGAGGCCGGTGAAAATCGATTACTTCAATTAAACGAAATGGAAGAATTTTGTCACGAATCATATGAAAATGCCAAAATGTATAAAGAAAAAACAAAAAAATGGCATGATCAAATAATTTTGCGACGTGAATTCTTACCCGGTCAACAGGTGTTATTGTTCAGTTCTAGATTGAAACTCTTTCCAGGTAAACTCAAATCGCGATGGTCCGGGCCATTTGTGGTTGAACGTGTGTTTCCCTATGGTGCCGTCGAGTTAAGAGGAAACGATGGGAATTTGTTCCAAGTGAACGGACAACGATTGAAACACTATTTCGGGAACGAAGCAAGGAAGTTTTAAATCTTCCACTTGGTGATGAGATTTCTTGAGCCCGAGAAGTTAAGTCCGGCTAACGACTTTAAATTTAGCGCTTCTTTAGAGGCAATCCAAGTGAATTTTTTTTTGTGTGATCGCATTTTTAGTGTGATTTTATTTTCTTTTATTTTGGCATGTTTTTATTTGAATTTTGGTGTGAACTAATTTGTGTGTGATTTTAAATTTTTGGTTAAATTGAGATTTTAATTTATATAGTTATATATAAAAAATTGGCGATTATCGGTCGGCGCGCTATATAGCCCGACCAAATTTCTAGCGCCAGCAGCCCATGATAGGGTGACAGAGGAAACAGGCGTGCGCGGGCACTGCAGCGCCCGGTCCCTAGAGCTGCAGGTTCCGACCGGGTGGAAGGCAATTTAAGGCTGATTCAGCCTTATGTTTTAAAATACAACACACACACACCCTCACGCCAATTTCATCTTCTTCTACAAAAATCCCACCTAGTCTTCCATTTAACATCATTCAAGTGGGCAATTGAACAATTTGATCATCAAATTCACCTTCTTCATCAATTGGGTAAGTGAGCTTCATTGTACATCATCTTTTGCAAAATTTTCAAGCTTAGGTTAAAAATGTGGGAATTTTCATTATCATTATAATTTCCAAATTCTTGATAAATTGTGATGATATATGACTATATTGTGCTTGAATTGGTTGATGTTGAAAATTGGGCATGAATTGAATTTCAAATTTGGTGTTCATCTCTTCTTTGCATATATGCCTACAAGGTGTTTGTTAAAATGTCTCAATGAAAAATATTACACCTAGGCATTTGATTCTTGTCATCATTGTGTACTAAAGGTTATTTGATCATGAATTGATGACAAGGATGCATAATTCTTGAGTAGTTGCAAAATTCCTAACCCCTAACTCGTATTGTGTGTTCTATGTGTTATTTTGCTTGTGTTATTTTCTAGGTGATTTCCAGATCAATTACAATGCCAAGAACAAAGAACCCAAGCAAGGGCAAAAGCGTGGCAAGTACTTCCGAGGAAAATGTTGAAGACCATTTTCTTAACTTGGAAGCACAACAGTTGTATTATGACATATTTTGCTCGAAGAGTATAACGGCGGAACGGGGGTTACAACCGGGGCCGAATGATGGTGAACTTGCACAAATGATACATTAGAAGCAATGGAAAAAACTTTGTGCCCAACCTGGACCATTCGCACCTAATATTGTCCGAGAGTTTTATGCGAATGCGAAGTCCAAAACTGGCTATCAGTCGGAGGTTTTCATACGTGGAGTACAAAAAGTATACATTGATACTGTTTATAAAAAGATATTATGGACTACCTGGAGGTGGATCACTCACCGTATGTTGAATTCATCTCGCAACCACCGAGTATGGATGCGATTTGTAATACCTTATGTCGGCCTGGAACTGAGGTACGTCATATTAAAGTTGTGGGAGGTGTTTCTGCTTTTCCGCACACGAGTCTTAGTCGGTATGGGCGAGCTTGGTACCCCTTCATATGCAACAATTTGATACCAACCAAGCATGTCAATGATGTCACTAAGAACGAGCCCATCTTCTATATGCATTAGTTAATTGACATACACCGACCCGTAAATTATTGCAACTTCCCTTCGTCACAAAATGCTACACCCCAAATACGGGGGACTAGTCTTACCGAGTTTAATTTGTGGGTTATGTAAAAAGATGGGCGTTAAGTGGGATAGCTCCGAGCCATTGGAAAAGCCTAAGGGACCTATAGATTCGGCTACTATTGCTTCTTATGACGAATGAACAGGCGGTGTGCCTAATCCGAAGGGTGCGGGATATATACTTGATCCCGAATTTACCCTACCAGCTATTGAGCCTGATACTCATGCCCAACCACAGAATATCGACGCTCCATCCGGTTCAGTGGCAAGACATTCTCGTTACAGACGCTCACATCACGATAACAACCCTTCAGACACATTAGTTCGCGAAGTACGAGAATTGAGAAGGGCTTTTGTAGGTGAGCAACGCCACGAGCGACGAGAAGAATATGTGAATGAGCACAACCGAGTACTTGCCTGGATATATAGCCGACGCACCTTTTACGCCCAGCCTCCCGACACCACCACCACCGGGTCCTATTGCTCACTTTTCACCACACGACTCCGATGAGGAGTCCTAGGCGCTCCGGCTACCAGGAAAGTTTTTCTCACTCTCCATTGAGTACAATGTTCAATTTAAGTTTGGGGGGTGTAATCTGTATTTGTGTCTTTTGAGTCATGTCAAAAAAAAAATCGAGTTGAGTCGAGTCGGGTAGTTTGCTGAACTTTAGAACTTGAACTTTAGAACTGCATGACTAAGTAGATTTGTTGATCACGAGTTGAACTGTCACGAGAGCATGCTTTTAAGTGGTGATCTATATTTTGCTTCATTGATTTCATATTCATGCATAATTCTGTTAACTTATTTGAAAATGATTAATGAAGTTGAGTGTTGCTTGTATGATCCCACCGGATTCTAGAACTTGTTCGATCACTAATTGAGGCAAAATCCTACGTGAAATAACATTAATGAAATAATTTAGGCCATCTTTGAATAAGCTAGAGCCAAAATGACTACCTTTGTACGGTATAATTTCACTAGTGTCCCCTTTTGAGCCTATTAAACCTGTTCTTTGGCAACCAATCTTTTACCTTGAGCTTACATGTGAAAATCCTAATTACCCATCACTCATACACACAAAATGATTGAAGGTTGAGGAGGATGTGATAAGTAGGGTATGTGTCCACTCGCATGAAGTTGCCGAGAAAAAGAAAATATGAAACCCCATGTGTTAAAATATGCAAAAGATTAAGTTTGGGGGTTTCGGAAGATCATATAAAAATATGTTGAAAATTGAGGCTCGTAAAGGGAGAATAATTGAGAATTCAACAAAAGTGAAGGTAGCCATTTTGTTTGGCAATTGGTGATTTGAAGAGATAATTGTGTGTTTGGGTGAGTTGAGCCACTTAATCCTAAATTTTCGTACTTGACCTTAAGCCACATTACAAGCTTTGAAAGCCCTATTGATCCTTGTGTTATATTAGCCTACATTAGTGGAGATTAGTGTGAATAACAAGCTTATGGAATCCGGTAATCATTATCTTTTGATACCCAAAAGTGGATCATTTTGATAACATTCGATTGGGTAAATCAATTTGAATAATGTAAACGGAATTGTCATGAATATTCAACAATTTTATCACAATGTCAAAACGCATGCTTGAGAGATAGTGAAATGAGTATTGAGACAAATGTTATTGGTTGTGGAGTTTGCAGTTGTTTGTGTTGTTGTTGTATTGTTTATTTTTCATTATGGAGTTATAATTGTTCGAGGACAAACAATAGCTTAAGTTTGGGGGTATTTGTTAAGTTGGGATTTTACCAACTAATCTAGCATTTTAGATTAGGATGTTTTATTATTTTTGGGTATTTTAGAGTCGTTAGAGTCCGATTTATGTCATTAAGTGTCGATGTAAAGTTAATACAGATTTGGTAGCCGAAGAATGAAGAAAACGACAAAAAACGGCACAAGGAAGGAAGAAGTCGTGTTCCAAGCCGAACAATACGGTATTTTGTGCTTTTTTGCGCTGGGCGCCGCAGCGCCCGGGGAAGGAAATTCCTATGTTTGCCTACCTTTTTCTTGGATCTTGAGGGGGTTATAAATAGAGACATATGGGCAAGAATTCAGGTATCTTGGACCATTTGGAAGACAACAAAACAACAAGAAGACAAGAGAGAAAAATAGAAACATCTTGAGACAAGCTTGGAGAAGAAGATTGAAGGCTCTTATCATCTAGAAATAGAGAAGATCCCTCAACTCTTGTTCTTATTTTGTTAATTTCTCCCCATCTTGTAAGATGTATTGTTATGTTCTTATGGATTCTTTTTCTTCAATCATGAGCTAAACTCTATAATTCTAGAGGGATGATGTAATCTATGTTTGAACTTATGTTTTGAGATTGTGGTTTGTCAATCTAGATCTATCAATTTATTTGTGCTATTTGGATCTATTGCTTCTAAATTACTTGATCAATAATTTAGATTGTTTGGTGTATTTGATTTGACACTTGAGAGAGGTAATTGAATACATGACCTTGAAATAACATAACCTAGGATTTCGTAGAATTTAGAGATTTGTGAATCCTTTGAAGATTTATCAAGATTCATAGCTTTTATTGAGATTTCAATTAGTGATTTTTATAGAGATATTGATTTCCCAATTGAAATCTAAAATCATTTGGCACTCGAGAGAGGAAATGATTATTGTAGAAATCTTGACTTATAAATTGGTAATTGATGATTGATAAACCATATTGATAACATAAGGGATAACTAGATTCATCACACCTCTAGAATTCATTTAATCATTTAGATAAACTCATTGATATTGTCATATTCTTGATCTATTTTTGGTATTTTTAGTATAATCAACTCTATCAAATATTGAATTTCTAAATAAAGTTAGACTACTATATTATAGTACTTAGCGATAATTCGATAATTATTCCCTGTGGATTCGACAACCTTACTTATCTATATTAAAACTTGACACCGTAGACTTGCGGTTAGAAAAATCTCTAACAGCATGATAACCCCCATCGCTAGACATTTTGGGGTGGATACGAGCAGAATGGAGACGCTAGCGGGCAGTCGAAGTATCAATATGAACGCTCTTCGCACGATGAAGATAATAACAGACGACGACAACATCCTCTGTTTCCAACAAAAGGTTGGAGCGGATTTCCCACTCCCTAACCCACAGCTTACAGCTGTGGTGGACAATGAAATAAATTGGCTCATGAACTCTAAGGCACATATCAAGGTCATGGAAGGTTTAACAGCAAGAAAAAGGAGGAGGGTAGCTGGGTTTATCGATGAAGAGGACTTAGCCATCGAGGCGAGGGCGTATGAGCAGCAAGAACAAGGTTAGGAACCAGGTTTCCAACACGGGGAGTTCGAGCAGGGGGTCCATCAAGGGAGGCCCAATATTCCGGAGAGCTTTCACCACGGTGAAGAGCGTGGGGGATACGATCAGCAAGATAGACTCTTTGCTCTTGAGGAGAGCATGCGTCAGCATATGACTGATTACCGACTTCACCAAGAGGAGTTCCGTGCTTTCCGAATAGAGGAGGAGCAAAGGTACCAAGCCCATGAGCAGAGGTACCAAGCTGGAGATGTTGCAGGCACTGCATCGGATACAAATGTGGCACATCTCCCAGGGCCACTTTCCGCCGCCACCCCCACAGTGAGACATGTCCATTTTCACACTTTTCTTTGAAATTCTATCTCTCTTCTATGCGCTATAATTTCATTCAAGTTTGGGGGGAGAGGTAGTAATTTAATTGAAGGGTGTGGTGTTTTGCATTCATGTAGTTGCATGTAGAGCATATAGGTTGCATTGCATTAGATTTTTTTGTTTTGGTTTTGGCACGTTTATTGCTTTAGCATATTTACTGCTTTCTTAGGTGCTTAGGGAGTGAGTTGACCGAGTTTGTGTGCTTGATGTATTATTATGAGCATGTGTTGAACAATTTTTGTTGTTTTGAATTGGTTATTGAGCGTGAGTTGATCGGGTTGAAGATAGATAATATGGAGTTCATGGATATTGAAATCATGGTTGATATACTTTGAATTACGCAATTGCAAGCATGTGAGCTTTTGAGCCTTTACTGCTTTCATTATTTGCAGTCTTGTTTGTTGGTTGAGTGTATCATTCATGTTGATTTGAATTCTAGAACTTGCTCTGGTATTTTCGTCAAAGTCATAGGTTATATGCAATTTATGAAAATGATTTTAGGCCATTTTTGTTAGCCCTTCAAGTCTTTTGCTTACCTAATGATGTTAAAATCCTTAGTTAGTCAATTTGAGCCTATTGCCTAATCTTTTGTGATAGCCAAAATTCAAGCCTTATCATTGATATATATGTTACCCTGCACTTGAGCGTATAGCAATCGAGTAAAGGGAATGAATGAAGGTGAATGGGTGAAATCAAAAGTTTTAGAGGGTGGTGTTAAAAGATTAGTTGATGGGAAAAAAGAGGTAGAAAAGGAGAAGAAACGAATGTAGAAACTCACAAAAGAGTCGGGAAAAAAAACAAAAACAAATCGGCTTGATGACCTTGAATAACGACATGAATTGTGATACCTTGTTCTTGTCTTGTTTTTCATTACTCCCATTTGTGCTTTGACTTGTTTATAAAGCATTGATCGGGACGATCAACAGTTTAAGTTTGGGGGTCTTGATAGATATGTGTTTTGCATGTATTTGAGGCTTAATTGTGGTTAGAGTTAGTTGTTATACATGCATTTCACGGCTAAAAAGGGATTTATTTTCTATCTTGTGGAAAAGGTATTATGCCTTGTTCGTTTTGCAGAAATTATATGATATTTATAGCATTTTGGCAACAATGCGAGTCATTGCGGTTAAGGAGTGCTAACATGTGAAGTAACGAACGAAGTTTAAGATTGAATTGGATACAAGTCAAACAAACCAGGCAAGAAACGGAGAGAAATGATCAAATAACTACCCTTCGCCAGGTATCACGGGCTGGCCGTGCCTATCTAGCACGGCCCATGCTCAAACAAGAGGTGGAAACACAACCTTCGGCATGGAGCACGGGCAGCCCGTGCTCACCTAGCACGGCTCGTGCTCAAGCAGCAACTGAGACCAAGTCTTCGACATGGAGCACGGGGAGGTCGTGCTCACCTAGCACGCCCCGTGCCCCCTTCAGCGAAAAGAAAAGAAAAGTTACGACATAAAGCACGGGCAACCCGTGCTTGGGAAGCATGGCCCGTGCGTCCCTGCTGTATTGTTGCATCATGACAACAACATGTCCTAACTTTCTAAAAGGTATATATACTCTTTTTGGGGCGCACACCAAGGGGATTCTGACATTTGGACTTAGAACACAAGACAAAACACAAAACTACCAAGGAGGCATCAATGAGACAATCTGGTTGCATCGGAGCTTGAGGAACGAAGATATATCAAGAGATTGTCGACTTTCCTAAGTTTTTCTTGCTTCTCTTGTATTTTTAATCTTTCATTTGAGCTTAGTATGGCTTTGAACAATTTGTCTATGAGTTGTTTGAACATCATGTGTAGCTAAACTTCTTGAGATTTCCAGATTTTGGAAGTAGATTAATGAACTCTTGTTGAATGTTTTAATCTTAGTTGAAGTTATTGTCTTGAAGCCTATTTGAGTACTTTGAGCTTATTCTTGTTTTATCACTTGGCCAATGATTTATTATGTTTGATATATTGATTCATAATTCGAGAGATGAGTTTCAATATTAGATCTTGAGTACTTGACACGAATATTTGCATGAATCGAGAGGTTTGTAGATATTTGTCAGGACATTTAATCTTTTGAACTTTTGGGATTTGTGTATCTTATGTTGAGTAGAGATGCTAGCATAGATATTACAATCTACATTTTATATACATCTCGAGATGGAGGATAATATACCTTTGTGATCATCTTATAGGAATATTGATAATAACTTCGGCTTTGATTAAATCGGACAACAAGAGAGATATTAATCAAAACCTTAACCCGGGAATCCAAGTTTCATCATTACCTTTATCTTGTGTTTTTGTAGTCTAATTTGTCTTAATCTCACAACAATCATCCAAGTTTGATCGTCTAAATAAAAATAAGGCTATCTTAGTTCGATACTTAGCACATTAATTTATTAGTCTCCGTGGATACGACTTTGCTTACCATATTCTAAAAACTATACCGTACACTTGCGGTGAAGCTAAAAATAAGGCAAACAATAATGATACACTAAAAAAATTATGAATATAAACATGATATAACTGAAACAGAGAATAGAAATCGTACCATACACATTTATGTCCGTTCTCATCATTTATTTTTTCAGCAGTTGTAGATCCCTTGAGTTTTCTCATCAACAATAAATTGTTGTAATCACTCATCAATCCCAAAATTATAGAATACGATGGAAATTTTCACAACCCAAAAAGTTTATTTAGGAAGTTTATTTAAAAATACAGGCACGAAAGAATTTTATTTCTGGTAAATATTTGAATAAGATTTTTTTAAGATAATATATAGATGTCCATTTTTAGTGTTATATAGTTTGAAAAAGTTATCGCGTTGAACAAACCGTTGTCCTTTCATTGTAAGATAATAAAATTCTAGATTAATGAATATTTTATTTTAAGGTAAGATTTTGTCAATTTTTCCCTAAACACATTTTTAATTATATGATCACATAGCATTGTCAATTTCGATTAAAAATATAAATAAATACTGGAAATTCGATTTTTAGATATATTGTTTAATCATAATGATATATTTATGTTTATATTCAGAGTGGGATATGTTTTGTAATGATATGAAAGGCGGATGGAAGTTTATATATATGGGCATGAAATATATGTTGATACAAAAAATGTTCACACAAAATATGTTGACAGAAAATATGTTAGTATGAGGAATAATAAAAACATTAACAAATCATAATTCGAAAAACAACTTAAAAAGATACAACAAAACTATCAAGAATAATCAAAAAATAAACTCACCAAATATTATCCGTACAGATCTATAATACAGTTTATATAAAAAAAATTATTTATTGTAGAATTCGAGTTCAATACTGTCAATGTTGGTGTGACACCTGATGACAACATAAATAGAGGGGACCATGAAGATGAAACCATATTTGGTGGTTATGCTTCGAATTTAGTATCAACAGTATCAAAGTGTTTCTCTTATGCAATTTAAACATAATAACTATAAGAGGATTTTGCATAAATAATAATCAAAAAAAAATCATGAACATAAAATCAATTGTTAATTCAATTAATGGTGAAAGATACATAAAATCATAATTCTTCTACTTTAACTATTATTAAACAATTTATGAAAGTTTTAATAGTCATTAGTATATAAAACTTGATTAATTGATATTATATTATTCACAAAAGTAACGACGCCATTGAAACAAATAAATAACATATTTGATGAAGATACGATGTGTAAAATCAATATAATCATTGTAATATATATGAACAAAAGAACATAAATATACTAATATTAATTATAGTGATACTATTTATAACTTTTAAATTGTATATATATTATATATATAGATAGAATTGATACTATAGACTCACTTTTGGTATAAAATAGGAATACCAAGAATAAAACTTTCCTAATTTTTATACATATAATATAGAATACCATTTATGATATTTTCCTAATTTATATACATATTAAGTAGAATACCATTTAAAATATTTTCTTATAATATTTTTCTAATATATATAATTACAACGATTTTCTTATAATATTTTCCTAATATAAGTATTTATAATAATTACTATTTATAATATTTACAATTTTCATAGTAAGTTTCAATTTGAACATGAACTTATTTTTGGAGGATTACACTCAGGCAGAGGACATGATGTCTCAAAGACAAGAAAAGTGAAATATCATTAGTTTCTATGCTCCAGAATTCTAAAATCAATTTTTTTAACATATTCCCAGGACTTTCTCCATATGACAAAGAAAACAAGCATGATCACTATGAGAAGCTTTAGACATGTTTGCAATTTTCAGTATAAATTATCTACTACTTATAAATATATTTGGAAAAAAAGAGTAATAGTTGTTAGATAAATATTTTTATCATAATTTTGAGGATTTTGTTTTTACACCAAAATAATATTTTTTTAAATGTTGTCCAAATACTCCGAAATGATTTAAAATATTTTTACTAAATTTTCGGAGTATTTCTTAAAGTTTATTCTCGACAAAAATTGGACAACACTTTTGATGATTTTGTGTTAATGTGTTTTTAAATCAAAACAATGTTTCTAAATGTTGTCCAAATACTCCTAAATGATTTAAAATATTTCTACTAATTTTTCGGAGTATTTCTTGAAGTTTATTTTCGATAAAAATTGGACAACACTTCTGTCTTCAGAAAGTGTTCAACCTACGCCTATAGGGCAACCCATATCTGAAAGTTGAGTTTTGAAATAGAAAACGAGATGGAGAAAGGGTTGACCGGTGTGGGCGACGGGTCGACCTAAGGGCGATCGGTGCCTGTGTGCATTGGCTAGAAACAAAACTCCATGTTCTATTATTTTAAGGACCTCAACCGGTCAACAAAGGGGCGGACCGGTCACCCTATACATTTTCATGTGAAAATCTTTCAAACCACTCTCTCTGCGCGACCAGTCGCTATAGGCTCTTGACAGCAAACTATTTGTTGGTTTTTCAGACAACTTTTCCTTAATTTGTGGGATTGATTTCTAACAGCTATATTCTTCCTTTGTCTTGCAATTTTATAGATTTCAATCTCCTAGGAGGAGCCTATCAAGTTCAAGACATCCTCTATAAATAGATGAAGAATTGAAGCAACACAACAAGAGAGTATACTACAACACAACAAGATACATTCAAGCAAACACTTTTGTTCAATATTCTTGTTGTAATAGCCTAAGGCCTTTCACTTTCAAATCTTGAGGTATAGGCTTATTCTTGATTACACTTGCACTCAAAATTGTATATTTTATTATCGAGTTGTAATCTTGAATTTGGATTCATCATTCAACACAAGATATCCTTGTGAGTGTTCTTGTGGTAAGAACACACTTGGGTGATCTTAGGTGTTAGGTGTAAGAAGATTGTCATAATCTTCTTGTTGAAGAGTTTGGTGCTCTTTGAGGTGTTGAAGAATTTAGTATTCTTCAAGTCGGAATATTGTGGTTATCTTCGCAAGGTGCCATTGCAAGAAGATTGTGTAATCTTCAAGGGAGCTTGTGGTAATCTCCAAGGAGGTGTTTTAAGGTGATGTTGTATTAATTGTGGTAATTAATAATTTTTTTTTGAAATCCATCCCGGAGATACTGGGGTGGTATTAGGTCCTAGGTGGGTTGAACCTCTATAAATCGATGTGTGTTAAATACAAAATTTGAAAAAGGAATTCAATGTTTTGAAAAATGATAAGGATAACTTATTTACTTCTTATGAATCACTTTCTTGTGCTCACACTACCACACTTGATAAAGTTAGAAACTTTGAAAAGGATAATGAATCTCTTGTGAAGGATATTAATTGTATGAAAAATGACTTGACCAAGTTTAATTTGAGTACCAATAAAATGACCAAAATACTTGATGTACATTGTTGTGATCATTTGAAATTAGGACTTAGTTATAAGCCAAATATTTTTAATCATAAGAAAAAGAACCAAGTCTCTATACATGTTCGTCATTATGCTCCTAAAATTGTTACTTATTTTTATTTTGGTAAGAAGGGTCACACGGCTAATTCTTGTCGGGTTAAAAATAGCTCTAATTATTATTGGAGACCAAAAAATCTCAAAGCTAATCCCGAAGGACCCAACCACTTGAGGGTACCACAAAACAATGTCATATTAGGTACTCGGTAGAATAATAATCAAAGAAAAGTCATACCGTCAAGAAGAGGTCAAATGCCCGTATCATTTGATCAAAGAAGAAGACATCATCACTATGAATTCTCAAGAAGGAGATACTATCAACAATAGGAAGGACACAACCTTGGAAATGGAGTAATTTGAGAAGCCATCATCAACAAAATGAGTTTCCACGAGAAAGACATCATCAACAATGGGAAAGACACAACCCGTGAAAATGGCGTAATTGGTAAATCGTATCTCTCTATTTTAATACGCATAGTGTTTTATTATTATGCATGATTTTATTTTTGTCTTAAAATTATCGAAATGATTTTTTATAAAATTGAGGTCTCTATTATATACTTTTGGATTGTCAAAAACTCTTTTAAAGGAGACCTTAAATGGACATTCTTTTGAAACTCTTGTATACTTACAAGTTTTAGCACTCTATTGAGGATTTAAGCGAAAGCATTGTATACGTGTATTATTTCTTAAATTGCCTTAGCCATTTTTGTCCATTACCATTTTTACTATACTCTTGTGCAAGGCATTTTGTCAAAGTTTTAAATATCTTGATATACATGTTCGTCACTATATTATATAATTTATGATTTATCAAGATTGACATAAACATTATTGCTTTTTAATCGCATAGACAATATATATTTTGGCTATTTTTCTTGCTAATAAAAGCGACGCCGTTAATGAGTTTGTTAATTTGTGTAGACTTATTGAGAATGAGAAAGGAAGAACTCCAAATATTTGGATGTTTTATTATGAACACCAAAGATCAATTGGATACCCAATGATGATAGTGATGAAGAGGACAACATTGAACCAATTATTCAAAATGATGCTCCAAGATGAAGATTGGTTTATAGAAATACAAAATAAGCTAAATCAATTCGAAAAGGATGATATTTGAGCATTGGTACCATATCCTCCATCGCAAACGATTATAGGTACAAAATGGTTATTCCGGAACAAACTAGATGACCAAGGCAACATCATTTGAAACAAAGCAAGTTAATGCAAGGTGAATTTGAGATGAGCTTGATGGGGGAGTTAAACTTCTTCCTTGGACTTCAAATTAAGCAATGCCAAGAAGGTATTTATATTCCACAATCAAAGTATACAAAAGAACTTTTGAAGAAGTTCGACATTGAAGAAGGAAGGACCGTCACTACTCCTATGGCAACCAACATCAAGTTAGATAAAGATGCTAAAGTCATATTGGTTGACAAACAAATTCGAGGTATATTTATTTACTTTTATTATTCCCATAGACTCGACATTTTTTATGCCTTATGTCTATATGCTCGACTTCAAAAACAATCCCAACGAATCTCATTAAAGTGTCGTTAAAAGAAATTTTCAAATATTTGAAGGCACTTCTTCTTATGGCTTGTTTATCCAAAGATTTTAAAACATTCATATTTTTCGGGGATAACAAGTCCGGTGATAATAATTTCTTAAAATAAGGTTCATCAAAATTGAACTAAACATATTGAGATTCTATATTTTTTTCTAAGGGATTGCGTTTCTTAAACAAAAAATTGAGATGTGTTTAATTTCGTCTCAAGGATAACTCGCGGATATTTGCTTTTGATCGTTAACCGCCGAGTCTTTTACCTCATTTCGAGCTCATTTAGATATAATGTATATTGAATGAGGTCTATGTTTGTATTTCGTACGTTTTTAAAACTTAGGGGTGAAAATCAATTTTTTTGGTACAAAATTCGGACAGAATTAGAAAAAGGGCTCCAGGGACTGGAAGAGGGGAGGGCGACCGGTCGAACACCACCTAGACTGGTCGGACCCCTCCTTGGACTGGTCGACCTGGAGTAAAGTTTGATTAAAATCAGTTTGTCTCAGACTTTGTTATTTCACTCGATTTTTGCTATTTTCGCACCCCTTTGCATATTTGACACACAATTCACTCAAAATAATTTCTTTCTTGTAAATTATATATTTTTGACTTTATACTATTGATATATCATCCATGATATCTGACCACTCCGATTAATTGGTAAGAATTCTTATTCTTTATCTCAATTGGGTTGAACCCTTGAGAATGTGCTTCATCTTTGAGACTTTGTTGGAATTCTTATATTCTTATGTAGGGTATGATGATTGTTGTTTGATGATATTTGTACAATTACTTTTGGTGATGAAAAATTTGGTTTCATTAGTTTTACAAGTGTTATATACATCTTCTTTATTATTTGACGCCCGCCAAGTGTTAGGTAAAACATTTCAATGAAAATTTCATCGCCTACATGATTCTCTCGATTTCAAAAGTCTTTTATATTTATAGAGATCATGTTTTGTCTAATCAAACAAGCTTTTGCAAATCAAATGATCGACTTCTACCTTTTTCCTTGGATTTTAAGCTTCATGATCATAGCTCGATAAATCCGATAAATTGCGCACTTTGATACGAATATATGATGTTTTTATCGTGCTAACATTCTTTTTGATGATTCCAAAGGGGGAGAAACATGATATATGCTCTTTAGCTCAAAGAAGCTAAAATAAGCTCGCAAAAGAAGCTATAAGTTGTGGCTACTAAAAGCCAAAGGTTGTGGATAATACTTAGTCCATTGGATGTATTATGGACTTATATACATGTCTAATGATGTTTCTTTGACAGGGGGATCTTTTAAGCTCATGATTTTCGAGTTTATTTTGTAGAAGCTAAAGCTTTTAGCTTTGGGTTAATTGCTTCTATTACTCTTGTTGTGCATAGTGATAGGGGGAGCTTTTGTATAATGTTGTTGGAAATCTTTTCTCCCTTCCTTATGACTATTATGCTTGGAATGCTGTCAACCAAAACGGATAGCTTATTTTTAACTAGAAAATTTGTTTCGTTTTCAAAATTGTCCTCTTAAAATTATTTTGGTTTGTAGTCATCAAAAATGAGGAGTTTGTTAGATAAATGTTTTTATCATAATTTTGATGATTTTGTTTTTACACCAAAACAATGTTTTTAAATGTTGTACAAATACTCCTAAATGATTTAAAATGCTTTTACTAATTTTTCGGAGTATTTTTTAAAGTTTATTCTCGACAAAAATTGGACAACACTTTTGATGATTTTGTGTTAATGTGTTTTTAAATCAAAACAATGTTTCTAAATGTTGTCCAAATACTCCTAAATGATTATGTCATGAATAAATTGTCTTATTCATTGACACAGTTACTCAATGAATTGCAAACTTTTGAGGCCATTTCCATTGGAAAGGTCAAAGAAGGAGAGGCAAATGTTGCTGAGTATAAGCCAACTTCCTCCAAGAAGAGGAAGGGCCAGGAGTAAGAGGGTGAATCAAAACAAAAGAAAAGGAAGAGTTCCAAAGGCAAGAAGAAAGGTTCCTCCAAACCAAAGGGAAAGTGTTTCCACTGTGGAGAAGAGGGACATTGGAAGAGGAACTGCCCCAAGTACCTCGCCGAATTAAAGGAGAAAAAGAAAGGTAAATATGATTTACTTATTCTTGAAAGTTGTTTGGTAGCTAAAGATTCTTCTACTCTTTGGGTAGTTGATTCGGGCGCTACTAATCATGTGTGTTCTTCTTTGATACTTAGTTCTTATGAAGAGCTTGCCGAGGAGTCTTTCACAAGACAAGTTGGCAATGGTGTGCGGTGGTTTAAATGTTGGGAGTAGTTAGGCTTAATATTAGAGATAGGATTTTAATTTTAAACGATGTTTATTTCATTCCTAGTTTTCGTAGAAATTTGATTTCTGTTTCAAAGTTGCTATAAACATTTATTTTCACTATCTTTTAATGATAATTCGATTATTATTTCTAAGAATGTGCGTGATATTTTAGTGCAATATTGGAAAACGGACTCTATTTAATTAAGCCAAATGAACAACCACTGCTAAATGCCGAAATATTTTAGAACTTCCTAAACCAAATGTTACTTGATATGGTTAGGTAGATGATGAACTACACTGCTTGATTCGTTTTGGGGTATACATTGCAAATGACGGTTTACATTTTGAATGTAGTTCCATCTAAGTCAATCCAAAAGACACCACTAGAGTTGTGGAATGGCGATAAAAGTTAGTTTACACCACTTCCGCATATGGGGGTGCCCAGCACATGTGCTGAAATGAAAGATTGGAAAGTTGCATCCATGTTTAGAAGTGTATCTGTTCATTGGATACCCCAAAGGAACGAGAGGAAGTTTGTTTTATGATCCACAAGAAAAGAAAGTAATAGTTTTGACTAATGTTATCTTTCTTGAGAACGATTATAAAGAAAACTTCCAACCTCGAAGTAAAGTTGTACTCGAGGAGTTACTTTCTGATGAGATTAGACCACAACCAACAAGAGTTGTTGGGGAAATCGCTAAAACATTACTACTATACCTAATCAGAATGTCAAGATACCTCGACGCAGTGGGAGGGTGATTAGACCACCAATCCGCTATCGTCAAATTGAAGAGGCAAATGTTGCAGTCTTTGATGGGGTAGACGATGATCCATTGTCTTTTCGACAAGTGATGGAGGATTCTGATATAGCGAGGTGGCTTGAAGCTATGAACCAAGAAATGGATTCGAACCATAGGGTTTTGTAGCCGAAGGTCAAGAGCAGAAAGTCTGCAAATTGCTTAGATCCATTTATGGGTTAAAGCAAGCCTCAAGGTCATGGAACCATAGATTTGATGAGATGATCAAGTCTTGGCTTTGACCAAAGTGTTGATGAGCCTTGTGTATACAAGCAGATCAATTATGTAAAGTGGCAATTTTAGTAATTTACGTAGATAACATTCTACTAATTGAGAGACATGTCCCATATGCTTTAGGGCAAGTGGGAGATTGTTAGGGATAGTGCCCTTAAAGCAATTATGAATTGTTTTTTATTATTAATAAAAGCGACATTTATTTTCGAACTCTTTTGCATATTGTATTTATTTTCTTGAACATCATGAAAATCCCTAGTTTATTTATTGTAACCATAATCTTAGTATATAAGAGTTATATACAAGAGGATTGAGATTATGGTTAGTAAACTAAAATTAAGTTCGTGATGAAATTAATTAAAGTATGGGATCTTTAATTAAAATATCATTAATGCGGCCCAAAATATTTTGAATGTGACTGTCTTATCCGGACCGTCGATGTGGAGACATCTTAGTGGGGGCATTTGTATATGATTTGATCATATAGGACTTGGACCGATTTAATTTGAATTTTCCATACAAATTCCGTTGTAGAAATGGAAAATCAAATTAAATCACTAGATGATCATATATGGATAAATCTTAATCCTGAGTGATTATAGACTCCTGTTTATTTCTATGTGATTCTTAATTTGCTCGTTTAAGTTTGTCCTACGACATTCCCAACACTTGCATTTTAGATTCACATTTGAATTAAATAGCTGGGAATATAAATTCACGAGATATGGAATTTATTCCTTCTTATGGGAAGTAGAAAGACGATTCCCTCATTTGTTAATTCAGAACTGAATGGTTTGAGATCTCTAATTTATAATCGATTATAAATTAACCATTCGCTAGTGAATTAATGGTAAATGAGGATAAGAGGTAATTGAAGAGGTTTAACGGATACTACCTAGCTTCAATTACGAATTGTCTATGGAGGATTAATCTATATGTAATGGTTATATCAGTGGACTGCTCAATTCGTAGAGTAAGATATTCTATAATTATAAGAATGCAATTCCGAATTTATAGTGGAGTAATATCAGAATTAATGAGTCGAATAAATTAATTAAAGAGTTAATTATTTGTTCGATTTATTGGAGCTTATAATTATAGGTCCATGGTCCCCGGTTCTCCTTCCTAGAGTAAATGGGTTAGAAATAATATTTCCAGTTCCTAAGGGTTTATGGAAAAGAGTTTTCCAAAATATTTGGGCTAATATATTAATATTGGTTAATTCCGGGAATATCTGATATTCTACAGTTTGACTATATTTGGAATTAAATAAATATAAGTTTTTTATAATATTAATATAATTATTAATTTGATAATTATATTGAATAATTATCAATTAGAGTTTGACTCTATCTAGAATTATTAATTCTAGAATAGATAGAAACCAATTTGGAGTTTTAAACCCGATTGAACCAGCCATAAAAAGTGACCACATCTCACAATTAAAACACATAATTTTCGGCATACCAATTAGCAACACAACAATACGGCCGCCTTGCTACACAATTGAAAAAGAGTTTTCATTAGTTTTATTTACAAACAATTTTTCGGCCACTTCATAAATTGAAAAACACCAATCTCGGTCAATCCTCAATTGGAAATTGCAATACTCCGGTCAACCGTTTTGTCCACAAGATTCTTTGCCAATTAAAGATTGAAACAAACTTTCAATTTGGAAAAACATCACTTGGCCGAAAACCCACGTAGCGGCAGGCATCTTGTTTTGGTATTTTTAATTGTGAGGTTTTGTGGTTTAACTTTTACCTAGTTCAATTCCTCCTATCCAAGTTAATTTCAATCCTACGATCTCATGAGTTGAGTACATCGTAGGAAAATAAAAGTTAAAACTTAGATTTATTATTTGGGTGCCCACATACTCGCCGTTGATAGGGAGGTTCGAATTGGAAGATCGCGGTGAGCTTCTGGGATTCGAAGGATTGACAGAGAAAAAAAAGCGAAGAACAAGAAAATCATCGAAAGAGGTAAATTTTCTTTTTCTTCCTTTAGTTTGAATAAATTTAATAAGCATGATCTTGTGTTCTTATATCTAAAACTTGATTTTTTGAAATCCCACGCTCCGCTTTTGTTCGATTAGATCGAAAAGCCGATCTTATTTGGCCCGGATTAGATCCGGACCCGAATAATTTCAACATTTCGATTCTCACCGATATTTAATTATGCAAAACCCGCCACGATAGAACCAAACATATTGATGTACGTTTTCATTTCATAAGAGATATAGTTTCAAAAGGTTTGGTTAATCTTGAAAAAGTGGCATCAGAGTATAATCCAGCTGATATGGGTACTAAGTGTCTACCCTTATCAAAGTTCAAAACGTGTTTAAAAATTCTAAATTTTGACACTGCTGACTAGGTTGTCCCTTGGTGATTTTCCTGGGCTTATTTGCTTACTGTGTGTTTACTAATAAGTCCAAAACTAGTTGGACAAAAAGCTTGCTTAGGTCTGACTTGATTAAATCCAGCCTACTTTAGTGTTTGCTGGTACTGTAATTGACTCAGTGTTGATTAGGGTCCTGTGTATAGTAGGCACTTAAAGGCGATGATGATGACCAGTTTTTCCCTAGTTTGTCTAATGAATCTAATGAGTCAAAGGTGGAGATTGTTGTATTTATTGTCCCTTAATTCATTTGGCCCAATTACAATAATCAAGCCCACAGATGCAGCCCAACATGCAACAAGCCCAACTTGCTCCAGTCCATCTGTTATCGGGTCTCTTATTCGGATTAATTGCGGGATCCGACTTTGTCATCCGCATATCCTTCTGTTATATCTAGTCCATCCGATTTGTGTGACTTGATCTGGTCCGTTGATCAACCATATTAAAACCCTCTACCCAAAACCCTAGTTCATTATCTGTGATCTCACTTCTCTCTCTAAAACTCTCTCGAATCTTCTCTCTATGCGATTCTTCTCTCTGTGCGATTATTCTCTCCCTCTCTAGAAATTTCACCTGCTCGTGACATTTCTGTGTGATATTGGGGTTTGAGTGAAAGATCTGAGTGTTTCTTCACTTGTTCACCTACTCTGTGGACAAATCCTTGAGTTTCTGAGTGAGTTAGGGTTTGGTGGTCTTTGAGTGGTTTTTCTAGGGTTTCTGTGGTTCGATTTGGTTCTGGGAGTTGGGATCTTGAGGGTTGTTGTGGTGAGGCTCAATGGGCACCATTTGTTGGTTCTTTGGTGATTTTCTGGTGACAACTTTGGTTTGGGTTTACTGGTCCTGTGCCGAAATTCACAATATTTCGGTTTTAGGGTTTTATCCCATATACTTTTAGTTTACTTCTATTTGTATTGTAAATTTCAATTTTCTCGAGTCCTAGAGTATTGGCCTGTATAATAGGATTCTTTATTGAGTCTGTATTTGTGCTCGATTCGTACTATCTGAGGCTGATAGATACCCAACAGAAAGAAATTAATTAAATTGAGGGATGATTACAAAAACACCCCTGAGGTTTGGGCTAATTACAAAATTACAAAAAAACCCTTGAGGTTTGATTCCATCTTACATTTTCCCCCTTCATAAGAAAAAATATATCAAAAGCCCCCTTATATTTATAAAAATATTACCGTACCCGCTTAAATTTAACACATAATCATACCTGATTGGGTTTTTTTTGTAATTTTGAAACATCTCTGGGTTTTTTTGTAATTAACCCAAACCTCAAGGGTGTTTTTGTAATTAAGTAGAATAAGCATCAGTCCATAAAATTTATGCTTTCAATACATCATTTTTTACATATTACATTATTTATAGCGACTATTACATTATTTATATATTAACATAGCTCAAATTGGCATTGATCTTGTGTATGAGGGACGATCGACCTGAAATTTCAGAGACCACTCATCAGGAATACTTTTTGAACCACCTTTCGTCATGATCTTTTTTGGATGTATTTATAAATGTCTCTAATTTGGACGTGTGTGTGTTTATTTCTTTGATTATGATAATAATTTTGAAGTTGATAGACGGGAGCGCATGATATGTAATTATAGTGGTATAAGGAGTTTTAACTTTGTTTAAGTAAGTTTAGTTCTGAAAGGATTTCTAAACCTATTCGAAAAATGAAAACAAACCTGCACCGACTAGGACACGAAATACATATGGTTCAAGAATCCCTAGATTTTCGTTTCTAAATACTTCCATGTTGGGTACGTGTTCCTTCCATATTGATATAATTAACGGCTAACGCGTATATACTACCCGGCCAATAATACTTCATTTTAATATTTTTTAATATTTATATAAATCTAAAAATCATTACCTTTTTTCTTACAAAAATAATTAAAATATTTAAAAAAATATATATATAAATGTACTAATTATTATTAAATAATTATCTGGATTTATGTTAAGTCATAACTGAATATAATATATAAACTACATATTAGTTTCCTTTTTAATATAATCTAAGTATAAATACAATTCACTTAATAACATACTAACTATTATTCAAAAAAATTCATCTACAATATAAATATTAATTAATTAATTAATTAAGTACCTTAATTATTTTTTATATAATCTAAATATAAGTATAAATACAATCCATAAAAAAACAATGTTAAAATAAAGTTGTACCTAGTATTACTTCTGAACAATTAGTTTATGTTCGTATTATATTTGTATGTCTATGAGTCCGTATATTAAATATTTTTATATTTTTTGCTGACATTTTCATTGTAAATTTTAATAAATATTTATAATATATTCGTACATATTAAATGACAAATTGTGTTAAATATAATTAAAGAGAAGTTAAATAATACAACAGGCACCGTATAGATTCAAAAATTCTAATTAATTGATCAAATTGAAACAATATTAATTGAAATGATGGGTGAGGCACAAAATTTAGCATTTTCTCCTGTAACAAACATATAGATACGACAAAAAAAAGTATTTTGTATTTGCAATTAGTTAAACTAGCTAGTAATAAAAGTAGCGGTGTCCTTTTTTAATTTTTGTCAGGAAAGTAGCGGTGTCCTAATGCCGTTGCTTTGCAGAGGGGGCAAACGTTCTTCTTTTTGAGGCACTTTGTAATGCAGCCTACGTGAAACTCATGTCGGCAATTAAGAATTCCGATCATCATCTCATCATCAACAACACTACTTTCTTGGTGGTGGCCAAGATCATCTAGACAAACCGCGCAAACTCTATCTTTGTCCTCCGACCATGGTTTTCTCGTTCCAAGAAACGTTTCGATAAGCATCCTAGTCAAACCACGGCGATCTCCATTTTCACGACCATCCAAAGTAAATAGTCTCTCAGCTTCTAATTCACCCGGGCTCCACCTTATTATCTCATCTTCTTCATCCGGGGTGGGCCCCCTCCTATTATCAATACTTTGTTGAACAAAATTGCTAACCCGATGGTGGTTGTCGTTGAGGTTTCGAGTAATGTTGTCACTTGGTTGCTCTTCTGCCCTCGAATCTTGTTGCCTATTTTGGAAAAACTCATGCGGGGCTAAAAGGACCGACCGCTGACGGCGGGCGGAAAACATATGCGGTGCGTCGTTGATGAAAGGCATGGAGTTGGAAATCAATTAATGTAGCTAGAGTTCCAAGCTTTAAAAGATGTTTATAATAATGATATGGAATGAATACAGAAGCATGTATTTATATAGGAAAAGTTACGTACCTTAGTCGAGTCCTAAATGGATTTGGAAATATATATCAGATAATAATAAACAAACTTACCTTTTCTTTTCCTTTCCAATTTGCAATTCCCACATGGGATTTGTTTAATTGTAATTATTAGCGATTTTCTATTAAATTAATGGTCAATATGTTTTTTCAACCATTTTAGTGAAAAATTGTTACTCCCTATGTTCCGAAGATATATATAGTTCATTATTCCTTTTTGGGATGTCCTAAATATATAGTCCATTTTCTATATTTAATAGTATTTTTTCCATTCTTTTACTCTATAACCCTATTTAATATGCATTTTATAGTTTATATTATTCATTAATTAAGAGTAAATCAAGTAAATATTTTGAATATTTGTAATTTTCAATATTTTTCTTAATTTGTGTGAAAGTCAAACTGGACTACATAATTGGGTCGGAGGTAGTAGATGTGAGCTCATGGTTCAAACCTCATTCTTCACCTACAATCCCTTTGTAAATGTTTGAATTTTAAAGGGGATTTCTAATGAATATAAACTGTATTTTTGTTGTATTATGTATAACACTGTAATAAAGTAATTGCTATTTAAATAATTTTAAACGGAATTTTTTTATAAAAAAAAAAAGCAACTAAGAAGTACATCACAAAGTCTAAAAGTCAAATAGCCATTTATATATAATCAGACATTATAATTTTATTTTTTATTGAATAATGAAATTTAAGAAAAGAAAAAGTATACTATGTAGTATGTATATGTGACATCAAGATATACTTTATGTTATATTCCATGCATGTGCCAATATCCCGTTTAATTGTTTTTTGTATCAATATCGTGAATTGTAATATTTTTTATTGCTTGAACTGCACTGATTTTAAGAAAATTAAATTTATTCATGTTAAATTATTAAATATATATAAAATGATTTTATTAAATAGGTCGAACAAACCGGGTTCGGGTTACCTGCGAAAAAATATGCCAGTTCAACTTTAAAATTATGACAGGATTAATTAAACAGATTGAATTCGGATTGGTAAATTCTAGCCTGTGAATACACAAGCTCGGACCCAACCCAAATTAGCATGCTACAATTTTACATGTAATAAATTGGCCTCTCTCTTAGGGCTTCGCTCGTAGGAGCGAAAACCTAATCAGAGCAGACATGCTATCGGAGTGTAGGTTTCTACCATCAAGGTTTTCTTCAAAGCCTTTGGTGGTTTATTTCAGATCTGAATTAGAATCGATTACTTAATGGATTAGGAAGAGATCTTAAAGCGTATAGCCAACATCAAAATTTCCAATAAGGGTGAGAAGAATACTCTATACCTAGAGCAAGGGTTACGTCAGAAGGGTGAGGAGCGTGTAGCTAATTGTCTAGTGGCTAAAGTTCTATCATCTAAACTGGTAAATAGGGACACGTCGCCAACACTTACCTCGGATTTTACAAGCGGTCAGGAAGATTGATATCGAGGTGGTAGGCGAGAATTTATTTATTTTGGAATTTATTACGTGGACATGATAAGAGCTATGAGAGGAGGGCCATGGCATTTCTATAATAATCTGATAATTTTCCAGGAGTTAAAAGGAATTCAAAGTTCGGATTCGCTCGATTTCTCTATGTGGGAAGTGTGGACGCAATGCCACAATCTCCTGGTAGCGTACATGCAGGAAGAGATCCTTCAAAGGATTGGCAATAAAATCGGCAATGTGATTGAAATTGATAAGGGCGACCGTGAGGTAATATTGGGTCGCTTTGCCAGAATTAAAATTCCTTTGGAAAAATCACAACCTCTACAAAGCCATATTATCATTCACGACTCTGAGGGGGATGAAATTTACGTACTTCTTACGTACGAGAAATTACCCGATTTCTGCTATGCATGTGGGAAGGTGGGCCATACATGGAGGGATTGTAGTGTTGCGATTCTTGTGGGACGAGACATGCCGTATGGAAGTTGGATACGAGCAAATCTGCCAATGGGATGTGTCAGGAAGAAATTGGGGGAGGAGATAGCAGAACTGCACCAATCGCAAGGTGTGAATGACCCAGTCGATGGTCCAAGAGAGGCGGGGATGAGTTGTCCAGGCACATTAGTAGGGAGAAAGAAGTGCGGGGCCGAGTGGAATGGAGAGAGACTAGCCAGGCGTGGGGGATAAATCACCTCGTTCATTTAGCAACCACACTCATGTCGTTGGGGAAAGATATGGAGATATGTATTACAACTGACAACAGATTGATCGAGATGAGCTAAAATATTGCACATGGAGCAGAAAATAAGCACGATGTCGACGAATTCTCAAACCACTTTGGATATATCCATTGGTCGTAGTCCTAAAAAATAGAAGAAAAGAGCAAGAAAATAAGGAGTCAATGAGAGGACCCACAAACCGGCTGATAAGGGGGCCAAAAGGGGTTTTGGAGAGTTGGATGACCCGAGTGAGATCTTTGGAGAGATGAGGAAAAGGCTACATATGGAGAATACTAATGAGGAAGAGAACGGAGATTCGTGATATGGACACCACTTATAGCGCAAGCCCCGCCAAGATCAATGAGTTGCATCGTTTGGGATGCGCGGGGGCTTGGGAACCAACGAGCATTCCGAGAACTTAAATGGCTTATTGTCGAAAAGGATTCAAAACTCTTATTCTTGAGTGAGACGAGGATGAGAGCTAATAATTGTACGAGATGGAAAGTGAACTTGGGATTTGACAGCATGTTCATAGTAAACTGCGAAGGAAAAAAGGGCGGACTAATTCTTCTTTGGAAGGGACCCTTGAAAGTGATGATTAAGTTATATTCAATGGGGCATATTGATAGTGTTATTCAGGAGGAGGAGACTATATGGAGATTTACGGGATTTTATGGCAACCCAGATTCTAGTAAACGTGGGGAGTCATGGAACCTATTACGGCGTTTAGCGAGTATACCGGAAATTAAAGAAACACCTTGGCTTGTAGGGGGAAATTTCAATGAAATATGCAATCACAATGAAAAATATGGGGGACGGTTGAGACTAGAGAGTCAGATGGAGGGTTTCAGAAATGTTATCGAGGAATGTGAACTTCGGGAAGTCTATGGCAGTGGAGAACATTTTACATGGGTTAATCATCGGGCAGGTAATGACATTATATTTGAAAAATTGGACAGATTTTTTAGTACCTTTAGTTGGAGAGTACTTTTCTCTATAGCTGGTACCTTCACTCTTGAGTACTATTCATCTGACCATATAGCTATTGAAATTACCTGGAAGAAAGTGATTATTAATGTACTATGTAGAAAAGATAACAGTCCTCGCCGTTTCAGATTTGAGAAATTTTGGATTTTGAAAGCAGACTATAGGGAGATTATTGAAAGAGGGTGGCTCAAAGATGCCAATGTAAGTTCACTCAAGGATAAATTCAACGGATGTAGGGAGTAAATCTAAGAATGGGCGGATAGAAGATTTCGTTATCTCCCCAAGCACATCAAAAAGAAACGGGAGAGATTTAATGTTCTGAAAAAAGCGTGCAATTGGAAAAAAGCTGAGTCACAAATTACTTCGCTGGAACGCGAGGTCGAAGGGTTGGCTTACCAGGAGAAAATATTTTGGAAACAATGGAGCAGGAATAATTGGCTGAAACATGGCGATAAAAATACCCCGTACTTCCATGCACAAGCTTCCAAGCGCCGAGCTAAAAATACGATTAATGGGTTAGCCACTAAACAAGGAGACTTTGTGACTGAGAAGGGGGCGATGTTAGCAATTATTACTGACTACTTTAATGAAATATTCACAACGAATAATCTGGCGGAGAATGATTATGCAGAGGTGCTGCAATGTGTCGAGAGCAAGGTCACTGACGAGATGAACGAGCTTCTTTGTAAACCATTTGATGCCAAAAAAGTTAAAACAGTGCTATTCGATATGTTTGCGGATAAAGCACCCGGCCTGGATGGTTACTCAGCCCTATTTTATCAGAGGTACTGGGATATTGTAGGGGATGATGTTACTAATGAACTCCTGCACATCCTCAATCATAATGGCACCCTAAGTGAATGGAATGAGGCGACAATTACACTTGTCCCTAAGGTGAATAATCCTCTGTTGGTTAAAGAATTCCGACCGATAAGCTTATGCAATGTGTTATATAAAATTGTGACTCGAGCTATAACGAATAGAATCTGTGCAGTTCTTCAGGATGTAGTGGATAAATTTTAGAGTGCATTTATCCCGGGTCGACTGATAATGGATAATGTAATATTGGGGTTTGAGTACATTCATTGGATTCGTAATCATCGGGATAGTAATCGAGGTTATGCGGCGCTAAAACTAGACATGAGCAAAGCATATGATAGGGTTGAATGGGGGTTTCTTGAGGCGATGTTGAAAAAGCCCGGCTTTGCTGAACATTGGATTAAGTTACTGATGAATTGTGTTCGAACATTTCAATATTCATTCTGTTTGAATGGTGAAGTGTCGGGCTAAGTAATCCCGAGTCGAGGTTTGAGGCAAGGGGATCCGCTTTCACCGTATTTATTTGTTCTTGTGTTCATGGGTTATCTTTTATGTTTAAATCACATCTGGAGTCGAGGAGAATAAATGGTGTCAAAATTGCTCCGCGTTGTCCGCCGATTTCCTACCTATTTTTTGCCGACGATAGCCTTATTTTTTGTAGGGCTACAAAGGAGAGTGCATTCGGGTTTCGAGTATCCTCAAATTATATGAAAGGGCATCGGGACAGGTAATGAATTACGATAAAGCTGTCATAACTTTCAGTCCGAACACTAAGGCTGAGATTGTGGACTTTTTTAAGACTACATTCACAGTACCAATTGTGCAAGGGCATGAAGTGTATTTGGGGCTCCCAACAGTATCTGTTAGGAATAAGAGATTACAATTTGGATATTTGAAAGATCGAATCTTAAAGCGTATAGAGGGTTGGAGTGGCAAGTTTTTTTCTGAAGGAGGTAAGGAGGTAATGATTAAATCAGTTCTCCAAGCCATACCAACATACGCTATGTCGTGTTTCCAAATACCTCAATCGATTTTTGAAGAGATAGAAAGAGCTTGTCTAATATTTGGTGGGGTATGGAGGGTGGTAGTCGAAAACTACATTGGAAGAAGTGGAGCTTTTTATGCCGGCCTAAGGGCCTGGGAGGGATGGGCTTTAGAAGCTTAATCGAGTTTAATAAAGCGCTCTTGGGTAAGCAAATTTGGAGAATTATTCGTAAACCGGAGAGTTTAGTGGCCTGAGTACTTAAGACGAGATATTTCAGATATGGTGATATTATGAGGCGACATTGGGTTCGAAACATGTAGTTATATCAAACTTGATAAAAATAAAACAGAGTTGATATGATCACCGATTCAAATAAAGTAACAACTTCATATCTTCTTTGCACAAGATATAATTTATGTTGGGCTTCTAAGAAGAAATGTTTCATGTAAAGTGAAAAAAAATAGTGAAAGTTACTAATGAGTAAACGAGTTCGTGTAGTGGGTATCCGAGGGGGTAAAATCGTATCCTACCTGTATATAAATGGGTAGTAATTTTTTTATCTCATACCCATCGCAAATCCGAAAAAGACTACTCATACCCATCCCATTAAGGTCTGGGCGATAGAGTACCCACGTCTACCCCTTCCATTGCCATCTCTATCTAGAACCATCTCCCAGGTCACATTTTGTGAGATGTATCCCCCATGATTCGTACCCCAACTCAAAAGACCGGTGGCATGTGCAAATATCAGGTTAATAGATGGGTGTAGTGATAATTAAAAAGTATTGATTTTTTCTCAAAAGTATCACATGTTGAAGTGAAAAGTATTAAGATTTTAGGTGAAATTATTAATGTTTAAGTGAAAAAGTATTACATATTTACATATTGAACTGAAAGGTATCTATAATTCATCCGAAAACTATTCGTTAGTAGTCACTTGAAAAGTATTATTTTTTCATTTGAGTAGTAGTTCTCCTTAACTCAAACCTTAGGGGCAATTATTGTAATTGTCCCTTAGGCCAATGGTAAAAGACCGAACCGGATTGTGATTTTTGAGGTTCGAAATGAACTGGATCTATTTAGTCCAAAAAACTGAGATGGCCATATTGGCCCGTCTTTTTTTATTTAATTTTTGTGGGTTGAGACGAGTTGAGCTTCAAATTTGGTGATCCCGGCACTGTTTGGCCGGACCGACCCACATCACCGCCCGGCCCGTTTAACAATTCTAGATTAAACCATCAATCGTAATTAATTTTTTTTTTGAAAGAAAACGTAATTAAATATAAAATGTACATCCACTTATTTGCTTATTTGTGAATAATTTAAGTTGGATAAAATACAGGCTGGACTATAAAATTTTCAGGGACAATACAAAATAATAAGAATTGCAGACACAATCCCATCTATATCTTGTGTTACACAATTACATTTAATCCAATCGATTAAAAACTTTATATAACGTCGTACACTCTCAAACGTTGTTGCAATCGATATTGGTTGATCCCAAAATTGCTCCGCTCCTCCGAATTCATGCTCCGACTGAACTCCATCGCTAACCTGCACAAAAAGGGGCCGGAGGGTTGCTCCGGCGTACCCTCTCCGACGCTCAAGTCAAAACTCTATCAAAGGAAAATAATTCATGTCAAGAAGTAATGTAGAAGAGAGGAGAATAGAATACTCCCTTTATATAAGATTCTACCAAGTATAACCCTAATAGAGTCCATATTCATATTTGGGCTCATTTCTAATATTGAGGCCCAAATTTTATTGATCCAATTTAATAAGGCCAATTTAGGCCGTATCAATTAGTCCCCCCACTCTTGTTGTTCACAAAGTGAATTGCAAGAGTAGAATTGTTTCTCATAGCATATTTTAATAAGTGTTCAAAATCACCATCTAGCTCAGTTTTCACCTTTATAGATCAATCGAGTATATAGAGGAGATCATGGGTTGGCAAGTCCCCAAAATCTGAAGACTAATAAATAATTTGCACTAATCAAGTTCATAGAAGATTGTGCTCACAATAATTGAACTATTCAAGAAATCCAAGTTGTAATGTGGCTAATAAATAATTTAAGTTATATATTATCACCAAATGTGTCAACAAATCAAGGCATCATCAAAGGACTCACAAACAATAGCTACTAATAATGCTTAATTTATCGAGAAATCCGACCCATCAATGGGTTAATGTTAAGTCATAATCAATAAACCCTCTAGAAAAATTAATGTATAATCGATATGTTGTTATAAATCAAGCCATAGCCTACTGCTAATTGACAAGTGAATAGGTCTCTTTCCACAATTTGGAGATATCAATTTTTAGTTCAGGCTAAACTAACCAATTAGAAATGGAGCAGTATGCAATGTTGATATCCTTTCAGTCAAGTGACAGGTAGGCACACAATATATATATATATATATATATATATATATATATATATATATATATATAGGTAATCACCTAATCAAGAAATCAATTGGCCAAATAACTCTATATATGACTCATTACACTATGGCGCTTACATATCAACGAGTCAAGGTTAAAAGTCGCTTTAAACCTCACAAAATTAAACGGTATTTAAGTAGCGTCCCAAATTTCTTTTCCACTAGATGAAAACAGAGTAATAAAGAATTCCCATATTGTCAAAGAAAAAAAGAAATATTGAATCCAAGATTCTCAAGAATTAGATCAAATTGCACTTAATGTAATCAATTCGCTAAACCAAAAATCAAGAGCACCTAATGGTGTCATAATCCATGGTTAAACATTATTGTAATCTCCATTCGGTATTTTTAGTTTCTTTCACATTTGATTGGTTCAATATAGCTCACTCCGTCAAATCAGAAATAAGCATGGCAAAGGTTCAGAAATCATATTATTTCTTGTTTTAGAAGTATTTGCCAGATGAAGGGCACAATGATGATGGTTTGTATCCATACGGAATTTTCATTCACAATTCTATATATGTATATTTATATAAAGAAACACAATTAAGGTACCTTGCATTTGATGGAAAATAAAGTTCTGATTATGAATCCACTCCACTTTTCTCTCCTATTCTCCAATTTGCAAAAAATCGTCATTTTCATTCTTCCACCTGCCATAGCATGGAAATATGCAAAGGCTGCATAACATTGATAATCAAAGGAAATGGTAATTTATCTAGAAATTCAATAACTTTTATAAATCATCCAATCAACTTGAATACCACTCATAATAAGGCTCATGTTGTCCATGTATTGTTGTACTGAGAAAGACCATAGCTTGGAATGACTCATCTGGCCAGCTCAATTAGTCCCCCCACTCTTGTAGTTCATCATGTCAATGAACTGTAAGAGTAGAGTCACTCGTCTTTCTTTGAATTATGACCTATCTCTATTGAAGTTCCTAACATCGAAGGGTTGGTTAATACATAATCATTTGTCATCAAATTCGTTAAGGGCATCCGCCAATTATGTTTAAAAGTTGGCCCGAGTTGAGCACTTCTCATCAAGGGCAGCCGCCCGTATAATGAATCAAGGGCATCCGCCCATCAATGTTCATCCGCCCACGGCTCGGAGTCGTTCAAACCAGAAATAGCTCGTGCGGCCCGGCCCGGACCCGTTCAAACCAGGATTTAGTTCGAGGCGCCCATCGCCAAAAATAAGTTCATCCGCCCACTCGGAAGTTGTTCAAACCAGAAAATAGCTGCCTGCCCGGCCACTGAAGCGTTCAAACCGCAAGTTCGGGACGGTTCCCATCGCCCAAAAATAAGTTCATCCGCCCCTGTCGGAAGGCTGTTCAAACCAGAAATAGCTCGTCCAGCCCAAACTTCAAGCCGTTCAAACCAGGCGAGTTCGGGGCGGTTCCATCGCCCAAAAATAAGTTCATCCGCCCACTGTCGCTCAAACCAGGAAATAGCTCGTCTGGCCCAGCTTCGAAGCCGTTCAAACCAAACGAGTTCTTCAAGAAATCTATAGGCGTACGTGATATATGACTATACCCGTGTAAAGAAATCCAAGAAATCCAACAAACTTGTCTTTGATAAGATTCAAGAAATCCATGCCATAATCAGGCTAATAACTAAGAAATCCATATGGTGTTAAAAAATGACATCTGCTCATAATCAACAAGGTCTTCAAGAGATCCATGGGATTATAAATTTCGATCATATTCATAAATTTGTAAAGAAATCTCCTTAATCTCCATAAGCTCATAAGTAGTGTCTGCTCAGAATAGACTCAAGAAATCCAAATCATTATCAAATTAATAAGTGATATTTGCTTCAATCATAAATGTGTCAAGAATTCTAACTCGATCGACGAGCTCATCGAGAAATCCACTTCATCTCTAATATGCTCATAAATAGTATCTGGGTACCCTGTTCGCATGGGCTAAAGTTTTGCCCTGCCAAAGAATCTCAAAACAATAATATATGTGTCGTCTTAACCAACTGCATGGCTGGCATTTAGATTAACATCTCGACTGGAGGAGACAATTAACTCAAAGTAAATAATTTTTCAATCGGCTTCCACCACAATTATTGGCTCGTACTCAGTCTCTTTGTGATACAATGGGCAAGAACTCTGACGTGTTACTATGAATTTTTCTTCCTTTTTCTTTTCTGAACATCTCCCTTTTTTAATTAATCAATCAATTGATCCAAAACAGATTAAGTGATATAAATAGCAATGTCTAGCGTATACACATATATATCCCATTTCTTTGTTCAATTAAGGGATCAATGAAAGCCTTCAAACACAATTGACAAAACAAATACCAAACAAGATTATATATTCATTCCCTGACTAATCAAACCAGGAAAGTTTAGAATATGCAATCTATTTTAAAATGAGAATCTATACAACATTTCCAGCATCATATATTTTACGAAATTGCACCAAATCAAATCTAATGCGCAATATATTCTTAGAAGCAAAGTGTGAATTCGTGTAGAGTAACGCGTGAGACTACATCAATTGACTATGCACATTTTTCTCAAACGAAAAAATCGATGCGATCAGGGTTGGGGGATGCGAATAAAATTCCGTATTCCAATTAAGGAATTCTTAATTTCTCAAAGTTTTCAACAAAATAATATGACAATGAGAAAATAACATGATATCTCACACATTATCATGTGGTCACAATATAAGCAACAACTGAACAAAAGCTCATCTATTAAATTTCTCTTAAAAAGAAATTTCAGCATATTGAATCCAAATAGTACACTTGGACAAAGCAAAGTCAACTTAATAATTCCTATCTATTAAGAGTTAATGGTATTCATATAATATATATATATATATATATATATATATCCATTATCAACAAAACTAAAATCAAGAGTGCACAAAGATCAATAATGAACTATAAAGAAATAAACCATTTACCTCATAATATATCCACCAGAGAAAATCTTCATTCTCATAAGCATTCTGAAGTTTCTTGAAAGCTTCAGCAGCCTTTTCATTGCCCATATTCTTATCAGGATGAACAAGCATTGCCTTTTTCCTATACTCCCTCTTGATAACATATACATCTAGAATTTCAAATCGAGACAAGCCCAATGCAGCATAATGATCTATGCAGTTTAACAATCGGACAATTTCATCTTCAGATGTCATTTCAAAATCAGATCCGCTAGTTGAAGGTACACCGGGGCTACGATCAGCCCGTAGACCAGTAGCACCAGTGTTAGTGGGTGAAAAATGTACTGATTCATTAGGAGAAAAGGATGGTTGGCCTTGAAATCCATCGGTTTGTTCTGCAGAACTGTTAGGCATTCTTTGTTTATTTACGATATTTCTCAGCAAAATAACAGAGCATCGCTTGATATAAATGATAAATTCAACCCCGGAACTAAGCCAAGCCAACCAACATAATTCCATGCACAATACACAGAGTACGCACTTGTAATAAAGAGTGCAATGCGGTCATGATTCGTTATGAATGTCAATCCTCCAAGGAAGATAATAAGCTGAACCTCTGTGATGTTAATCGATCTTCAAAATCGAAATTAAAGAATCCTTGGGCAACGGCAGCGGTAGTAAACCAGAAATCGCCGATTCACAGGAATGACGGCGGCGAAAGGCGAGAAAAAGGAGCCGGCGAAGTTTTCCTCTCGCTCTCAAAAAGAGAAACCGAAGAGGATTTCTTTGCGATTGTTGGTCAATGGCCGCCGCGAAGACCGAAGAAGAGGGCTAGAATCGTGCAAAAACAGTTAGATGTAAGTATTCGAAAAATTCAATCACCATTCAATTAAATTTTTCCCCCAATTTTACTGATGTAATTTGAGATTTGAGATTTTGATTTATCTGATCCCTTGATTTTCTACATCATCAATGTTCCATTAATTTTTTTTTCTTCTCAAAATTTTCGCAGACCCTATTCCGAGGGTTGTGGCTTATAGAAGTTACACCAGACATGTATAAAGTTCATGAAGCTGCTCCATGAAAATACAGAGGTAAAAGAAAAAATAAAAAAAACTTCACTTTTGATTTTCATATTTGTTTTCTCTATTAAACATTTTGTCAAACACCTTGTAGGTAAGACTGTAATGACAGTCTCCACTCTCCAATAGTGGAAAACAAAAGCCATTTGCAGAAATTGAAAAGGAGAAGATAGGAAAACGAATCACTTAGCTCGATGCCATAGAAGATTGAGAATCACCCACGCGGACAGAAACTTTCCCTCCCTTTCACTAAAAGCCTTTTCCAGTTTTTCTTTAAAAACAGCCAATCTGATTTTCGCACCAGCTCTGTGGTTTCTATTCCCATCTCAAGAAATAAAATTAAGAATAAATGGGACGTGGGCTACATTTAGCAATTAATGGTTGGACCTTAGGCGTCGTCGTTCCAGCACCTTCACTCACATCAATCTCCCCAACCTTCTCCTAGCCCAAGCACTGGATCAACGACCCCAGGCCCAGCCCAAGATTCGATATAGCCAAATTCTCGCCTGGACAAGCCCGTCTCCCCGACCCAAATGGAAAAAATCTAAAGCCCCAATCCTTCTTCCCATCGAAGCTTTCAAATCTTTCGGGCCTGAACTTTTCTGGATCGGCCCATGAGCGTGGGTTGTGATGAATTTCCCACATATTTCCCAGTAATATGGTCCCCGCCGAAATTAGGAAGCCGCCCACCGCGCACTCGGCGGAGGAGCGGTGGGGCATCAGTATCGATATCGGAGTATGTAAACGCAGCATTTCGAGGATGATGTGGCGGAAAAACGGCAGCTCCGCCACGTCGGATTCTGTGATGAGGCGGTTGTATCCCACGTGGGCGTCGATTTCAGCTTGGGCTTTTTTTTTAGGGTTTCTGGATTGTCGAGCAACGGAGAAAAGGCCCATTCTAAGGCGATTGTTGAAGTTGAAGATCCTCCTTGGAGTAAGACCTTGTTGGTGCTCCTTGATTCATTTCATCCTATTTAATTTCAGATTGCACCCCCATAGAAGCAGTTGCAGTCGCTGCCATCCTATAATCGCTGTCCTTCTATCACTTGGGATGATGGTTTTGGATGATGATGCTGATTCAAATGGAATACAGCAAACAAAATCTGCCCCGGTGATCAAAACCAGAAATGCACACCAGATGCTTGAGGAAATGTGAAGCTCACATCGTATCATAGAATTTTCACGGCTCTTCCAGTTTTCTATTTTCCCTCACGTCTTAACTCGATTTGTTCCCACAGACGGCGCCAATTGGTTGATCCCAAAATTGCTCCGCTCCTCCGAATTCATGCTCCGATTGAACTCCATCGCTAACCTGCACAAAAAGGGGCCGAAGGGTTGCTCCGGCGTACCCTCTCCGACGCTGCTCAAAAAAACTCTATCAAAGGAAAATAATTCATGTCAAAAGTAATGTAGAAGAGAGAGAATAGAATACTCCCTTTATATAAGATTCTACCAAGATATAATTTAATAGTCCATATTCATATTTGGGCTCATTTCTAATATTGAGGTCCAAATTTTATTGATCCAATTTAATAAGGCCAATTTAGGCCGTATCGATATAGATTTCATATTCGTTTCAAAGATTTCATTTACCTGACTTAAATCCTAATTCAACATTTTCTTTTTCAGAACATATAACCAGCTAAATTTTTTTTTTTTTTTTTTTGATGACGGGGAACCCGCCGCTTACTCTTCGAAATCAAGACGGATAAACCCCTACTGGGGACGTCTTGCCCGCAAACTACGCCAATCGTAAAACCACACTAGGCAGCCCCGCATGCGACAAAATCAACCAAGAAAGTGTTGGTAGGGGGAATCGAACTCGCGACCTTTCGGTCCCCCGCGCCACCTACTCCACCAACTTGGCTACCCTTGCGGGTATAACCAGCTAATTTTAGTCTTACTCATTCTTGAATTGTTTATATTTTTATATTATATTGGCATAAACATAACTGGTGGGAGGGTAATCATCAAATCAATGAGGAAACAGTATATATTCAACCAACCAAGGATCAAGATCCATTATTCCACGCTGGTTTATATATTTTATTGAATGAATACCAGTTTTCTTCTCAACCACCCACATATATTTTATCATTATTTTACTCCATTAAATTTATTATTTGAAGTCAAATATGTAGACTGCCTGCTGCAAGTTGATGGTATCCCATCTTATTTCACAACCCAAAGTGTCAAAATGCTCGTGAGGAAGAGAAAAAGACAGAAACTTTTGTAAATATATAGTTAGTTGGATAAAGATTAGGGCTTTTGTTTTTTTTCTGCTTCTGTTTTTGGTGTCTTTAAGGAAGACCAATAATTGAAGGTCAGAGAGATGTAAAGGGCTAGGATGTTTTGAAACCTAGAACACTTTCTGTTTTTTGGGTTTGTGAAAATCTTTGTTTTTGTCTGTTCAGTCAATTTATTATCAGTTGAAAAGTGGGGTTGCTCTTGAAAAGGGTGTTTTTTGTTATTTGCTGAATTAGGAATAATGGGAGGCAATCATTTTGTTAGGATTATTCATTTCCTGATCTTGCTGCAGTTTCTTGATTCTGTTTTTGGTCTGCCTCTATGTACTGATTCAAGTAAGTTTTTGATTTTTTACTGTTTCATTGAAGTTCTGTAGAATCTGGGGTAATGTGTGTGTGTGTGTGTGTGTGTGTGTGTTTTGAATTGTTGGAAAAGAATTATGATTTGAACTTTTTTTCCCTGCTTATTTTGTATTATTGCAGGAGCGCCCTTTACTCCAAGGTCTCCTCTGCAGTTCTGCTCCTACAATGGGACCAGTTGCTGCAACTATGCCGATGATTTGCGTTTGAAGAAGCAATTTGAATCAATGAATGTTTCAGATCCTGGCTGTGCTTCTCTTCTTAAATCTATCCTTTGTGCGGTAAGAAACAAACAATAACTAGTCGACTTTGAGTTATGCAAAAATTCATATCATTCTATGGATGAATCTTGATTTTTGCTCGTTTTCGAGTGCTGTTATTTGGAAGAGCGTTACCTTAAATCCTAATTGGTTTCCTAAATGGAGATTGGAATATTTCTCCACTTGAGAAGTCTGAGGTTGTAATTTGTTATTCTGCATAATTTTGTTAGCTCTTACGACAGTGCTTATTGCTGCTTCTGTCATCGGCATTATCCAACTGATAGTTATGCCGTCATATGACACGATGATTTCGACTACACGTTTGAACAGGAATTTGTCATCATCAGTATAACTATTGATTTGATTTAGTAATAGGAATGTTGTATATATGGTATAAGTTTCTTATGGTGCATTACGAAAACTACCCTGAGGTTAGCCTAATTACAACAAAAAAACAAATTATCTTTTAAAATTACAAATACACCATTGGCATTTGTTTTTATCTTACAAATTGCACCCTTAATGCATCCTCAAGAGGAGGGTATATGTTAGGTAAATACAAGCCTCGAGGGGATATTTGTAATTTTGAAAGATAACTATAGTTTTTTTGTAATTAGGCTAATCCGCAGGGTAGTTTTTTGTAATTATTCCAATTTCTTATGCAACTTTCCATTTTCAAATCATCTAAAAGCTAGTGTTAGAATCCCTTAAGACTGATATACCCAAAGACTTTTTTGTGATTAAGTTATCTCCTTCAAGAATATTCTAAAATAGTGACAACCCTACTTGATCTTATCCTGTGTGTATTTGTTTGAAACATACCTTATGGTAAATGTTACCCTTGTTTGCAGAGTGTCTAATGATAACATATCATTCCTAGAGTTTCAGGATCTTGTTTTTCTACATTGGTCAATTGTCTGTAGCTTAAGGTTGTCTGTTTATCATGAAAGAAGTTTTAACATTCTGTTTGTTGTTTATCTTTCACATTGAAGGGGCTAGAATGTTACATTGAGTATTTGTATCTCATTATTTACAGAGGTGTGATCCATTTTCAGCTGAGCTTTTTAGAGTCGATTCTGTTGCTCGAGAACTGCCCGTGCTATGCAACTCCACAATTTCAACGAATTCAACACAATCTAATCAAGCTACAAACAACTTCTGTTCACAAGTATGGAACACTTGCCAAAATGTCTCTATTTTGAATTCCCCCTTTGCCGCTTCATTACAAGGTCGAGCTGGGGCTCCAACGAACTCGAATTCCACCAAATTGACCGATCTCTGGCAATCACAAACCGATTTTTGTGACGCGATTGGAGGACCATCCGATGATGGATTACCATGCTATGCTGGCTCACCTGTCGCTCTAAATAATACTCAAATTCCAACCCCTCCAAGTGGTATGTGCCTTGAGAAAATCGGAAATGGATCGTACCTTGACATGGTTGGTCATCCTGATGGATCGAGTCGAGCTTTCTTTTCAAACCAACAAGGCAAGATTTGGTTAGCAACGATTCCCAAACAGGGCTCAGGAGGTGTATTGGATATTGATGAAGCCGATCCTTTTCTTGACCTAACCGATGAAGTTCATTTCGATACTGAATTTGGAATGCTGGGAATTGCATTCCATCCCAAGTTCGTGGAAAACGGTCGTTTTTTTGCTTCGTTCAATTGTGATAAGGCTAAGTGGCCCGATTGTGCAGGCAGATGTGCGTGTAATTCAGATGTGAACTGTGATCCTTCGAAACTTGGGCCTGATAACGGTGCACAACCTTGCCAATTTCAAAGTGTTATAGCTGAGTTTACTGTTAATGGTACCGCGTCCCAGCCCGCCTCGGTATATATATTATAAACCTCATAATTCTCAAATTTTTTCGTTTCTTTTATTGTTTGTGAATAAAAGTTGATATCTTTTTTGCCAGGCAACAAGTGCTAATCCTTCGGAAGTGAGAAGAATATTCACCATGGGCCTTCCGTTTACGTCGCACCATGGAGGCCAAATTCTTTTTGGACCGAGAGATGGGTATTTGTACTTTATGATGGGAGATGGTGGGGGTGTAGGTGATCCGTATAATTTTGCACAAAACAAGAAATCTTTACTTGGGAAGATCATGAGGTTTGACATCGATAACATACCAAGTGAGTTATAGTTATTTGGCTCATACAATAATGTGTGTATATATATCTCTTCGATATCAGTTTAGTTATCATTCCTATTGGAGCTTTTATTTCAGGTGCAACTGAAGTTGGTAGACTTGGTCTGTGGGGAAACTATTCGATTCCAAAGGACAACCCTTACACTGTCGATAAAAATTTGCAGAAAGAAATATGGGCTCTTGGACTACGAAATCCTTGGCGCTGCAGTTTTGATTCTGCAAGGCCTTCGTATTTTATATGTGCAGACGTAGGACAGGTATGGTATTTTGCTCTAAATAACTCGTGTACGCTTCAATTCTCAGAATCACGCAACATGAATCTCGTCAAAGGTTTGTCTGTACGACAGACAGCCCATGACGTTTCATTGTTACATTAAGTGCCCCAAGAGTAGATAACCCTTTTGGATCTAGTATCACCCAGTTACTCCTGGTGGAACGTTTTCATCATATTTATATTACAGGAGGATTTGTCCATCTTGTATTCACTAAAACTAGATTTGATATGTAGTGACTATAATTTGATAATTCCGCTATATTTGGAACTTGAAAAAGAGTTATTGCATTTAGATTATAGAAGAGAGAGATCTACAAATATGATTCTTAGTCAAACAAAAAGTATTCTCTTGCACATTCTCTGATCTGCAGAAGAATGTGAAATCCGAAACTAAAAAAGAAATAAAAATTGATGTTATTTCTAATTTGCTTTTTGTCATGTTCAAGATATTTGAATTCGAAGGGCATCTCGATCATTTTATGCCCTCAATTCTAATCTGAAACAGAGGCTATAAGTGACTATTTTTTTAATAAAGTTGCTGTAATTATTGAACAGGATATATACGAAGAGGTGGATTTGATCACCAAGGATGGAAATTACGGGTGGCGTGCATATGAGGGCCGTTACCTCTTTACTCCTCGTCAGTCGCCTGGAGGAAATACTTCAGTAGGCTCGATAAGGCCAATTTTCCCTGTAATGGGATATAATCACTCTGAAGTAAACTCAAACGAAGGCTCAGCATCGATCACTGGTGGCTACTTTTACAGATCCATGACTGATCCTTGTATGTATGGAAGGTAAGTTATTCATTGTCTAAACAATTTGTATTTTACAACCACTTCAGCACTAGTTAAAGACATAAATGTTGAAGCCAGATACCCTGTAACAGTTTAATGGTTCGGGAGTGTGCAAACATTAAAGAAAAAAAAGTGATTGTCAACTTTTGGCTTAAATAAGTAGCTTTTAGTTTTCAAATGCCAACTTTTATTTTTGATTTTGCTTAATTTCTATCACTCTAGAAGTAGGGGGACAAGTGCTTTAGATTTCTTATTCTGCTTATTGTTCGACCTTTACACACAAATAAAACACTTTTACAACTTATTTACCAAACACCTTAAGTAATTCAATTTTTAGCTTCTGTTTGCAAATATTACCAACTTCTGATTCTCAAGTACTTTTCGCTTCTGCTTCAATAAATCACTTCATCAGAAGTTAAAACTCCCCTAGTGCTAAATGATTTCCCCAAGTCTAAATAAACTTGTTACTGAAATTAGGATGCTCATTTTGCAGGTATTTGTTTGCGGATCTTTATGCCGGTGCTATATGGGCAGGCACCGAAAACCCCATCAACGGTGGGAAATTCACCAGTAGCAAGATATTGTTTAATTGTGCAGATGACTCTCCAATAAACTGCACGTTTACTCCCGGAAGTTCACTTCCTGCATTGAGTTACATTTTTTCGTTTGGTGAAGACAACAACAAGGATGTTTATCTTCTTACAAATAGTGGAGTCTACAGAATTGTTAGTCCCAGCCGTTGCAACTACACGTGTTCGAAGGTAAACGCATCAACGGCTGCGTCTCCGGGCCCCGCAGTTTCTTCCCCTCCTTCTGAAGTAAGTTTGCTGAGAGGTTCATTTGAGATTTTGCTTGTTCTGAATTCATTTTTGTGTTTGATTCTTATGAATTTTGTGTAAAGTGATGAAACATGTTTGGTTTGGAGGACTTGTCTTAATATAACACTCTTCCCACTCGTGAAGCTGATATCTCTCTTTGGGACTATCATTTGTACAAGGACAAAAAGAAATTAGTAAACAATTGCAGTGGAATATATTTCAGCAAATGCATCAGTTAATCAACAATGCCAACTACTTCATGCAGAATTAATGGATATTTATGGTTTGCTAATTGATTAAACATATTCTTCTGCGTTTTTAAAGGATGAACTCTATCCCTGATGGCCTTTACGCCCTTGCCCTAGAGTTTCGTGGAGGATGTGAAGAATAAGTTTAATCAAAATCGATGACTTTTAAAACTTTTGAAACATTTATAGGTTTTTTTGTAATTAGCCCAAACCTTGGGGATTATTTTGTAATTATCCCTAAGATTTTTGAACAGCAAGCATATCTCAAAATAAGGCTTGGTTTGGAACAAATTTTATCTGTTAGATAAAGTGATTATTGAAAAATGAATAATGAAATCATCAATAAGATTACTTTATGCAGCTGTTAATTAATCTTACTTTTATATATCTTAATTTGCACTTAAATAAATCTTCTATATAGAGATATATAGATATAGATATAGCGCTATGTATGTTGTGGCGCCAAATATATTTTAAAATGACATCTACATTTTAAAAATATAAATAACTCATTTATATATGGGTTGTATATATTAATTTTAATCCAAAAATGATATCGACATAGATTTAAGGGGAAAATGCAAAAATGGTCGTGTAACTTTAGGTACAAAGCAATTTTAGTTCTATTCCTTTTGCAATTTGCAAATTTAGTCCAACAACTTAAAGATTGTCGCGATTTTTGTCTTTTTGTGGTTGGAATTGAAAAAATCTGGCTATCTATTTGCACATGAAGGGCACATGGCCCGATTAATGTTGAGTCGGACTCATTTCGGCATTTCCCACTGCAAGTCAACAAGTGTTGGTCAATTCAGTGAAATTAGTCCAGTAACTTTATTTGGAGGTAAACTAAAAAAGGAGAAGAGTAAAAAAAAAAAAATTCTTTTGACAAATAAGATATAAATTTAAAATAAAATATATAAATCTTAATAAATTATATAAATATATAGATTTCAATATTAAAATATTTTATTAAAAAAATTGATAAATATTTTTGTTTTGGTAAAAAATCATATAAAAATTATAAAAACATGTTACAATGATTTAAAAATGAAAATATATATTATAATATAATAATAAAATAGAAAATATATTAATGTTAGTACACTTTTATTTAATTTTATTTTTCTATTTTTTAAAATAGTTAAATGTTATTAATTGATTAGTTAGGACACAATTAAGGTAACTTCTAATATGTAAATTATATGATTTCGTACCCGCAAGGGTAGCCAAGTTGGTGGAGTAGGTGAGCGTGGGACTAAAAGGTCATGAGTTCGATTCCCCCTACCAACACTTTCTTGGTTGAGCCTGTCACACAAGTTGGTGGAGTAGGTGAGCGTGTGACTAAAATGTCATGAGTTCGATTCCCCCTACCAACACTTTCTTGGTTGAGCACACACACGAGAACTTGCCTAGTGTGGTTTACCTAGGCTGGCGTAGTTTGCGGCGCTAGTATGTCCAAATTTGTAGAGGGTTTATCTAGTGCGCACTCGAAGAGTAGCGGCTACGGGTTCCCCCGTTAACAAAAAAAAAAAAATTATATGATTTCGTGAGATCCTATCATTTAATGTGAGTTTAATGATGAGTAGGACACCAAGACTTCATTTATTTGTTTCCATATCCAATTAGTATTCAACTTATGTCATACCATATATACATTTGATTTTGTTTCCGGCCATATCCAATTAGTATTAATTCAACTAAGGTCTTACGGTCTTACCATATATACATTTGATTTTGTTTCCATATCCAATTAGTACGTATTCAACTAAGCTATTTTTTTGGTCTATAAATATATATATGGCTTCAGATCATTATTAACGTACGCATCTTTTACATCAAGTATTTCAAATATTTCCATGGCTAATCTTCTTGGTCAAGTTCCTGCATCTCGTCCCATTCGGAGTGGCCCTCGCCATCATCGACCTCCGCCGGAAATTAGCAACTATGAAGAGACTATAATCATTGACTCTGTTTTTCCACTTGAAGAGACCATCGACTTTGTTCGGAGAGGCCCCCGCCATTATTCGTCCCGGGAAATTACTGCCGCCATGTCTCGTCCCGTCCGAAGACGCCCTCGTGACCCTCGCATCCCGCTTTCTGGTTATTATCTCACATATTTTGGACATCAACATTTCATGCCCCTGCATCAGGTAGATGCTAATTACTACTATCCTGCCATGCCATCAACCACCAGTCGCATTAACAATGAGCGCGGGCAACAAAGTAGTAATCTTGAGTGGGCGCGGGTTGTAGAAGAAGAAGAGACAATGATTCTTGGTGGAATTGAAGATGATGAAGGGGTACTAATGTCTGGTCCTCTGTCTCAGGAAATCATCACGAGGTGTCTCAAAACGAGGAATTCATGTCCGGATGATGAACAGGAGGACAAAGTGTGTGCAATTTGCCTAGATGATTTTGGTCAAGAAAATGGTCATGAGATGATTGGAGTTCTTGACTGCGGCCACGAGTATCATGCTGGCTGCATCACAAAATGGCTCACCAACAAGAATTTCTGCCCTCTCTGCAAAGCCATTGCCTTATAAATGAATTTAGTTTATGTATATGAGAATATGGAATCTGTAATTTTGTTTGCAATATGTTAGTTTTTAATTGACTGAATCAATGTAATATTTGTGTACCACAAGAAATTAAATAGATCAATGAGACTTTGTTTGCATGCACTTCATTTTTGTTATCCCTGCAATTTTTTGTTCAGCCGGCTACATATTTTTATTTTTTCAACTGTTTATAACAGTTGGAAATTGCTGTAGAAAAATGGAGAATTAATTGTATTCATCTACATCAAATACATACTAAAGTTTTGAAGGCGCGGAAATTTTATTGAAACTTTTTGAAGGCATGACTGCATGCATCCTTTTTTTTTTTTTAAGTTTTTTAAATCTATTTTACTGTTCGAAATATTTTAATATTGTGATAGAAATTTAGTAAGGCTAATGGAATTGCATTTGATTTTTTATTAACTTATAAATAAGGTATTACTAGAAAAGCACCCCTGAAATTTGGGATAACTAGAAAAAATAGATGTTTTCAAAATTATATATAAAAAAACCTCATGTTTGATTATGCCTTAAATTTAAAGGGTTAATTGTAATATTTTTATAAATATCACGGGGGATTTTGAAATATTTTTTTACTTATAAAAGAAAAAAATGTAAGACCTAATCAAACATCAATTGAGTACTTGCAATTTTCACAAATCTCTGGGTATTTACAATTTTCCCAAACTATTAACATTTTCAATCTATCAAAAATATGGAAAAAAATAACATAAGAAAAAACACAATCATGTCAAAGAGGTTAATTTTGTCATTTCACGTTAACTTTGACTCAACAAATTAATTATTCGTGTAGGGTCTGGCCCAATTTGACCATAGCCCTGTAAACTTCAACCCTAACCCACTTATAGTAGGCTAGATTTGTATCGTATTAGAAATTGACACCTAATATTATTCTGAAATGTGCATATTATAGCATTCGGAAACTCAAAGTGTCTAAACGGCCTTCACCACTTAGAAAATAGTATTTGTTTTGCATGTTTTAGTATGTGTTTTGGTTTATGATTTATACAAATTTTTGGCGTGTCTTATTTGCATGTGGCATGTTTTAGTGCTATATTGTATTATTGTATTGATTTTCTAGGTTTTTTTGGTGGAAAAAACAAGTTTTAGAGCAAGAAACGCGTTAAAAGTTATCTCATGCCCCAGAATCAAATATCATCGTATTTTGGATGTAACGTTTTCATCCGAAGATATTATTGTTGGACTAAATTCAGTTAGGGAGTTAGATATGAATCATAAATGTATTATCTAGCTTGGTTAATTAATTGAGAAAATGGTTGTTGATAGACTTAATCAGTGAATACGAGAGTCATCAGATCTAGGCCTAGTTTATATCTATTTGCTTTAATTTTTAATCGCATGATCAAATGGTTGATATTCTGCTTGAAAGTTTGATGAGATGATTATGAAATCCTAGACGTTTTCTCCATATGTTTTTCCCAGGGTATAAATTAAGTTGAGTTTTAATTGATTTCTTTTTATAAGTTTTTCCTTTGATAATAAAAATAACATATTTGGGTAGAGTGTTTAGGATTTACTTTTTGTTTATTATGACACACAATATTTATTTTTCGACTAAGTTTTTATTGAGAGACGATTTGGGATAACTTGATGCCCTACAATTGAGCGTTGCTAGATTAATTTGGGTGTTCAACGGTTGAACAATTTTTTTTACGGAAAAAATGGAATTAAATAGGTGTTATATTTACAGGGTTATCATATATACACAAATCTTTCCATATTGCTTCAACCCCAAATTTACTTCGACACCCAAACACGCATTCCTCTCAAGCTCCACCATCAACCTAGAACACAAACGGGGCTGAAGGGTTGCTCCAACTTACCCTGTCCGATGCTTAAATCAGAAGCTATTTAAAAGAGAAAAGTATAATAACAATGCCGACTAAATAGTCCTTAGGGTTGTAGAAAATACCTGAAAGGCGATATTTATAAATGTTCCATGACTAGGGTTTTCGTAAAATCTAGATTCTATTACTATTCTCGTGACACAATTCTATTAAGATGAGAACTGTTTATTTTAGAGGCCATCTCAATGGGCAATTTAGACCTCGACATAACTTGGCCCTCTCAATGCATTTTCTCAAAACTCGTATACTTCTCATGTATCCGACTTGCGAACTCTATAGCACTACTACCGAGGTTCAAGTCAGACTTACATGCTTCTAAGAGGTTGGATTATGATCCTTTATTAATGTTACAACTAATTTTTGCATTTATACCATAGGAAACTCATTTCAACTTCTTCAGAATAAGTCAGTCAAACCAACAATCATGTCAATTTTCTTATCATACTTAATATACTTCTAAAATTATTACATGCTTCTATTGTGGTAAAAAGGGTCATACGGTAAATTCTTATCGGGCTAGAAATAGCTCTAATTATTGTTGAAGACCTAAAAATTTCAATACTAAACCCAAAAGACCCAAACACTTAAGGGTACCATAAGAAAATTTTATGATAGGTACTTGGCGCAACAAAAATCAAAGAAAATTCAAATTGTCAAATCGACAACAAACATTTGCGCTACTTGATCAAGGAAGAAGATATTATCAACAAAGTCAAATTCCAAGAAGAAACTATGATAAAAAATGGGAAGGACACAATCCTTGGAATTGGCAAAATTGGAGAAGACATCATCAACAAGATGATTTCCCAAAAGGAAGATACTACCAACAAAGGGAAGACATAATCCGTGGGAATGGCAAAATTGGTAAACCATATCTCCTTATTTAAAATTTTAAAAACGCATAATGTTTTATTACTATGTATGCTTGTATTCTTGCTTTAATTGTCATAATGATTTTTTCAAATATTGTTTGAAAAAATTTGAGGTCTTCACTAAATACTCTTATTTTCTTAACTCTTCTGAAAAGAAGACCTTGTATATTGCTTGTCTAAACTCTTGTGTATTTACTACAACTTATATGTTCATTATCTGTTATGGATTTATATAGTATAAGTATATTTGTGACATTTCTTATTACTTTAGCCTACACTTTTATTGCTATGCTTTGTGAATTATGTAGGATATATATATGTTCTTCAATGGCTATCTACTCATAATGTGTCAAGAGTGACATAAATTATCGAGGTTTGTTATTCATCTCATAGACTCGATATAGTTTTTGCCATATGCCTATGGGCTTGCTTTCCAAGATATTTCAAAGACTCTCATACAAGTGCCATTAAAAGGATTTTTTGATTTTTTGAAAGGCACTATTTGATAAAGCTTGTTTTATCCGAGACTTGTAAAGGATTATATTTGTTTTGATATAACATTCGATTTTTATCCTCCTCTCAAAATTATGCATTTGATTGCACATATTCATGTCTTTATTCTTGTTTGCTTTGTCAAAACTCTTGTTCAAATACTTCTTTGAAATGAGGTCTCAACTATATGCTCTCGGATTTTCAAATTTCAAAAGAGACCTTATATAGCTTCCTATAAGCATATTTGAACTTACATGTTTTAATTAAAGTCTTGGTGATTTTTTTTTTTGGCATAGTATGTGTTACTTGTTATAGTGTCTATATTATTTGATATTACTATGTTCTTGTGCAAGATATCTTGTTAAGATTTTGCAGAAATTTTTGGTATTTCGGAACAAGCTTGATGACCAAGGCAAGGTTAGTAACTCACTGGTATTGTCAAGAAGAAGGTATTGATTATGATGAAACATTTGCACCCGTAGCAAGTTTAGAAGCTATTCGTATTTTTACTTGCCTACTCTTGTTTTAAAATTTTCAAGCTTTACTAAATAGATGTTAAATCCGCCTTTTTTTAAATGGTTTTATCCAAGAAGAAGTCTATGAAAAACAACCTCTGGGGTTTGAAATTTTTTTAGGCCAAATGATTATAAACTTAAAAAAAGCCTTGTATGGTTTAAAACAAGCACCCCGTGCATGGTTTAATAGACTTAGCTCTTTTCTCTTACAAAATGGTTTTAGACGAGGTAAAGTTGATACTACTCTCTTTGTTTTTAAAAAAAGGGCAAGATTACTTATTAGTGCAAATTTATGTTTGGTGCTATTAATGAATCCTTGTGCAAGAAAATTTTCTAAGTTAATGCAAGGTGTATTTGAGCTGAGCATGATGGGGGAGCTATAGTTCTTCCTTGGACTTCAAATTAAGCAATGCCAAGAAGGTATTTATATTTCACAATCAAAATATACAAAAGAACCTTTGAAGAAGGAAGAATCGCCTCTACCCTATGGCAACCAATATCAAGATTGACAAAGTTTTGAGAAAGGCATATCGGTTGACAAACAAGTTCGAGGTATGTTCATTAACTTTTATTACTCCCATAGACTCAATATTTTTTATGTCTTATGTCTATATGCTCGACTTCAAAAATAATCCCAACGAATCTCATTAAAGTGTCGTTAAAAGAAATTTTCAAATATTTGAAAGGCACTTCTTCTTATGGCTTGTTTATCCGAAGTTTTAAAACGTTCATATTTTTTGGGATAACAAGTCTGGTGATAATAATTTCTCAAAATACGGTTTGTCATAATCGAACTAAATACATTGAGATTCGATATCTTTTTCTAAGGGATTGCGTTTCTAAAAACAAAAAAATGAGATGTGTTTAATTCCGTCTCAAGGACAACTCGCGGACATTTGTTTTTAATTGTTAACCACCGAGTCTTTTACCTCATTTCGAGCTTGTTGAGACATAATGTATATTGAATAAGGTCTATGTTTGCAGTTCGTACGTTTTTAAAACTTAGGGGTGAAAAATCGGATTTTTTAACAGACTGATCTAGTGGCTAAACTGGGTTGAGGCCGACTGGTCGGCCTACCCGTGGACCGGTCGCCCTCAACTTGGACCGGCCTGCCTATAAGTTTTTTTGGTTAAAATGTGTCTGTTTTCCAAACTTAGCCATTTTGGCTCTACTCCTCCATTTTTCGACCCCTTTGTCATTTGCACACACAATTCACTCTAAATGAGTTTCATTGTATTATTTCTATATCTGGGGGTTTATATTGCTCATTTATCATCATTATTACTCATCTTTACCGATTTAATGGTAAGAATTCTTCTTCTTTATCTCAATTGAGTTGAACCTTTGAGAATGTGATTCATATTTGATATCTTGTTGGAACTCTTATATATTTGTGTTGGGCATGATGATTGTTGTTGGATGATATTTGTAAAATTGCTTTTGGTGATGAAAACTTTGGCTTAGTTATTTTTACAAAGGCTATATACATTTTCTTTATTATTGGACGTCTGCCAAGTGTTCGATATAACGTTTCAAAGAAAAGTTCATCACCTACATGATTCTCTCGATTTCAAATGTCTTATATATTTATAGAGATCATGTTTTGCAAAATCAAATGAGCTTTTATGAGCTTTTGCAAGTCATATGATCAACTCTTCCCTTAGCTTTTGGAATTTTAAGCTTAATGTTCAATAGCTCGATAAATCGGTTAAATTGCGCACTTTGATATGGATATATGATATTTTTATCATGCTAACATTCTTTTTGATGATTCCAAAGGGGGGGGGGGAAACAGGATATAAGATCTTTAGCTCAAAGATGCTAAAATAAGCTAGCGAAAAAAGCTATAAGCTATGACTCTTAAAAGCCAAAAGCTGTGAACAAAATCTAGTCCAATGGATATATTATGGACTTGTTATTCTTTATTGATGATTGTCTTTGACAGAGGGAGCTTCTAAGCTCTTGATTCTTGAGTTTGTTTTATAAAAGCTAAAGCTTTTAGCTTTTAGTTAAATGCTTCTTTTACTCTTGTTGTGCATGTTGATAGGGGGAGCTTTTGCAAAAATATTTTTGAAAATCTCTATTCCCATTCTTGTGATTATTATGCATGGAATGTTGTCGCTATCAACGGATAGTTCATTTTTAACCGAAAAATTGTTTTGTTTTCAAAATCGACCTCTTTAAATTGTTTTGGTTTGTAATTATAAAAAGTGGGAGTTTGTTAGATAAATGTTTTATCATGATTTTGATGATTTTGTTTTTACACCAAAAAAATATTTTTAAATATTGTCCAAATACTCCTAAATGATTTAATTTGTTTTACTAATTTTTCAGAGTATTTCTTAAAGTTTATTTCTACAAAAATTGGACAACACTTTTGATGATTTTGTGTTAAGGTGTTTTTACACCAAAACAATATTTCTAAATGTTGTCCAAATACTCTCGATCGGTCTAAAATATTTTTACTATTTTTTCGGAGTATTTCTTGAAGTTCATTTTCGACAAAAAATGAACAACTCCTCTGTTTTGAGGTCAACCGATCGCCCTATAGGGCAACCTGTATCTGAAAATTGTGCAAAACAGAGAACATCCTATTTGCTGATAAAAAAAAAGAGGTGGACCGGTCACCCTATAGGGCGACCGGTGGCGTCGATCGGTCGCCCAATAGGGTATTGATAAGCGTGAATTTTGCATGTGTTTTGATGTGTATTTCGAGCTATAATGATAAGTAAACATGCATATACTCGCGTTAAACGTTACATATTCACTCCTTGTGGAAAAGATATTACACTTTGCTTATTTTGTAGGAATTTCATGATATTTGAAGCTAATTGAATAAGAATACGAGGAAAGCAAAGTGGAAACACGGAGAATTGAGTGGATATACGAAAGTGAAGCCTAAAAGAGCGAAAGTTGAGCGTTCACGGAAGAAACAGGGGGGCACACGGGTTGGGCGTGCCTCAAGACACCACCCGTGCACCCCTGTACAAGGTTGATTGAAGCCGCAGACATGGCGCACGGGTAGCCCATGCATGGGCGCACCACCCGTGCGCCCTACTGAGAGTCGAGGATTTCTCACCGGAGTGGCGCACGGGTAGGCCGTGCTCGACGCACCACCCGTGCGCCCTACAGAGTTGGGGTATTCCAAGGGTGGCGCACGGTAACTCCGTGCGTGGGCGCACGACCGTGCGTCTGCTGCTACTGAATCCCACAATCTGCATTAAGCCCTAAACATGATGGGGAGTATAAGAAGGCTTTTGGGGGCGCACACAAGAGGATCGACATATTTTGGGATCTACAACACAAGACAAGGGTCTATTCTTGGAAGAAGACATCAAGAGACAATCGGGTTGCATCGAGCTTAAGGAACGGAGATATATCGAGAGATTGTCGACTTTCCTAAGTTTTTCTTGCTTCTCTTTTTTAGTTTCAATCTTTCATTTTAGTTGTAATGGCTTTGAACAATTTGTTTATGAGTTGTTTAGAAATCATGTGTAGCTAAACTCTTGAGATTTCCGGGTTTTGGAAGTAGATTAATGAACTCTTGTTGGATGTTTTAATCTTAGTTGAAGTTATTATCTTAAAGCCTATTTGAGTATTTTGAGCTTATTCTTGTTTTATCACTTGATCAATGATTTAACTTGTTTGATATATTGATTCATAATTCGAGAGATGAGTTTCAATATTAGATCTTGAATACTCGACACGAATATTTGCATGAATCGAGAGGTTTGCGAATATTGTGAGGACATTTGATCTTTGATACTTTTGGGAGTTGAATGCTTCATGTTGAGTAGAGATGCTAGCATAAGTATTTCAATCTACATTTTATATGCATCTCGAGAGAGAGGATAAAATAGTTTTGTGATCGTCTTATAGGAATATTGATAATAACTTTGGCTTTGATTTAATCGGACAACAAGAGGATTATTAATCGAAACCTTAACTCGGAAATCCATTCCATTATCTTGATACTTCTATCATTTGTATTATCTCAATCTTGTGTTTTAGTGATTTAAATTGTCTTAATCTCAATACAACAATCATCCAATTTCGATCGTCTAAATAAAAATAAGACTATTTTGGTTCAATACTTAGCGCACTAATTTATTAGTCTCCGTGGATACGACCTTGCTACCCTATTCTATAAACTACACCGTACACTTGCGGTGAAGCTAAAAATAAGGCGAACAGGTATCCAATGTCTGAGTTTGGTTTGAATCTTGCAAACTTCTCAGTATTGCATTTTTGAAGGGGGCAACTGGTCTAAGGGGGTGTCGATCGGTCCAACCCCATGGTGACCGGTCCCTGTGTATTTTCGTGAGAAAACTTTCAAACCCTTCCTTCTATGCGACCGGTCGCTATAGGTTTTTGATAATAAACTATTCGTTGAGTTTGCAGACAGCTTTTCTTTAAATTGTGGGGTTGATTTCTAACAGCTATAATCTTGATTTTAATTGGATATTTTTTTGTAGAAATCAGTCTCCAAGAGGATCCTATCCTTGATCAACCATCTTCTATAAATAGATGAAGAATTGAAACAACGCAATAAGAGAGAATACAACAACACAACAAGATACATTCAAGCAAACACTTTTGTCATATATTTCAATATTCTTGTTGTAATAGCATAAGGTCTTACACTTTCACATCTTGAGGTCTAGGCTTTATTCTTGATTACACTTGCACTCAAACTTGTATTATTCATTATCGAGTTGTAATCTTGAATTTGTGGTTCATCATTCAACATAAGATATCCTTGTGAGTGTTCTTGTGGTAAGAAGACACTTGGGTGATCTTAGGTGTTAGAAGATTGTGGTAATCTTCTTATTGAAGAGTTTGGTGCTTATTGAGGTGTTGAAGAATTTGGTATTCTTCAAGGTGGAAGATTGTGGTAATCTTCACAAGGTGTCGTAAAAGATTGTGGTAATCTTCAAGGGAGGTTGTGGTAATGTCCAAAGAGGCGTTGTAAGGTGATGTTGTATTAATTATGGTAATTAATAAAATCTTTTTTTCTTTCTGAAATCCATCCCGAAGATACTTGGGTGGTAGAGGATTAGGCCCTAGGTGGTTGAACCTCTATAAATCGACATGTGTTGTTTACTTTCCGCACTTTCATTCTTGTCTTGGCTTATTTATCCAAAAAAGAGGGCACAATCGAGAAAAGGGGCATAATCTATTCACCCCCTCTAGATTATCGTAGCCACTTGGACTTACAACAAGTTGGCCTCATTATCTCTTAAACGCATCCACCACTCCCTTTGCATATAACACTTTGGAATTCCTAGATTTTTTTATCTACTCGAGACCTTCAAGCAACCCCAAACCTTCACCTTCCAGTACATTAATCACCGTGTTTGAACATGTCTGAGAAAAGGGCCAGATTAATTTGTCCTTCTCATTGGTGGTGCACAAGGGAATTTCTAAAATCTGCTCAATATCTTTTTTCACAAAATATTATTCAATGATGCTTATATCTCATTCGAACGAGCCAGGTATAAAGAGATCATTAACCCTCATGCATTACAAAGACTATAATTAATCTAATAATCCACTTTGTTCTCAACCGAAGCAGATGTCGCGAGCTCCATATACTCCTCCAAGTATAACCGGGATTAGCTTGAAGTTCTGAATTTACAAAATCCCCATGCAGGAAATATTTAACTTTGTATATCCATATTAAATGCATTAATTTTTAATGCAAAGTGCGCAAATCTAAATTTATTATTTACCAAATTAGTACTTCACATAGTCATTGCTTAATTATTAAATAAAGAGAGAAAAAGACCTTTTATTGTATATATTAAATTGTAAGAGAAAAAAAGACCTTTTACCAAAGTGCGTTGTGATTTTTGACGGCTTTTTTAGTTTCACAATCACAATTGCACCAACAATATGGTGTTGTTTTGATCCAAAATTTTAAGTTGTAGTTTAATCTAGAATCACTATCAACCGGGTGGTATGGTGTGGTTTAGACGGTTTTTAAAATTTATGATCACTCTTACCTATTATATATTAACATGTATAGACATAACTACATAATATTTTTTTACTAAAAATGGAAAAAACTATGTACATCATACTTTTTAATGTAATTGAAATATTTGATTCTTACTTACCCTTTTTGAAATAATTATAAATACATTAGAGACACACATCCAATGTTGAGTTATAGACACTGATTTATGAATCCATGACTAGCATTGATTAGTCCTCGCCTAGGCGCTAGGCTCCTCTAGTCCAATTATATGAGGCCTGACTTTTTATCAACATAAATACATGCTGTGTAGTGATGTAATTGTGGCTAAGTGTCATAATACCTATTATAAATAAAACGTGACACTTATTTAATTATTCCTTCCAACGTCAATTACTCCTTTATTTTCGAGCATACCGATTATATTTCCTCTTCAAGTATTAATACTTGATCAATTATTTATTACTTTAGTAATATTGGACACTTTGATAATTTAGGAGTACAATTTAAACCTTATAAAAATATTCTACCTTATTCTATAATACATTCCCAAATAACTTCCAATTTATTTTGGAAAAAAATACACATTTTTGATATTTCACATCCTTATTACTATCCTCCTATATACTAAGATATACTTATATATTTATTTTTCTCTCAACTTTAACAAAAGACATGAAAACAAAATCATGTCATCCGACACACATAATTTTCGGCTATACCACTTTCTAGGGGGGATCAACTCATTTTTTTTAGTATCTCCCAACAAGATCAAATTATTGGATAGAAAAAAAATTTATCATCCACCCACACGCCCAAATCGGCCATAGGATATAGTGGAATGGTTAGTTTCATTTTTTTTATCCAACAACATTTTAAACTATACACTAAAAATCCCACTACCATAAATAATCACCCAAAACAAAAACTAATAACCCCCTACCACCTTAATTCGGCCATATCAACTTTTAGGGAGGAATCTCACTTTTCTTTTTATCCTACAACATTCAAAATTTCACCTAAGAAACCTATTACCATAAATAAATACCAAAAAGCAAAAATGAATCCTCCTACACCATTTACTTTTGGCCATAGTGATTTCTAGGTGGGAATTCAATCTATTTTTTTTATCCTAGCACACCACAAACCTCCTATCAATCCCCACTCCAAAACTTAAACATCAAAACAGAAAATTGGCCATTAAGGTTCTAAGGGTAAACAATTCATTTTTCCCTCGTACAACACCTAAGCCTCTCATTATTTCATATCTAGAATAACAAAACACAAAATCTTCTTATCTACACCTTCAAGTGGCCGAAAATTTCAAGGAAACAAGGTGAGAAATTTTTACTTCTTCCAACTCCATTTTTCTTCTTAAAATTTCACGCCTATTCCTTCATCTTCTAACTTGATGAATCCTTCTTGTTGAGTTACTCCTAGAGTATTATTTCTTGAAGAATTAGGAAGACCTAGACTTAATTCGAATATTGAAGAAAGAAATACGATTTTTAAGACTACTTGAGGACATTAAAGTAAGTAGTAGCCTTTTGGTTCTCGTATATTTTCTTTGGACTTGAGACTTTAATTTTAACACCAAAATATGGTTTGGATATCAAATAGGGGTTGACCTTCAAGATTTTGAGTCAAGAAGTTGATACAAGAAAGAATACTTCATTTTAGATCACAACCCACAAAGCTACTACAAGGTGGGTGAAAAAAATCTTTCGAAAATAGACAAATATTTTTTATAAAATGCACGTAGTACATGAAAATGTCTTATATATATATCACATATTTTTTGGATATGTATCAAATTCAAAAAGTTTCACAAAAATGAGCATGATTTTGATTTCTTGCACAATAGGGACACACTTGCATATATGTATTGATTTCTTGTTTATATCGTGTTTAATGTGTTAATAAATGTATTATATGATCAAAATCATATTCTATGCTTGATATATATTGTGAAAAAATGTCATTCTATTCGAAATTGAACAAGTATGGCATTTGTGCAATTTTTGCAAAGTTAAGGACTAAATCATAATTTTTAAAATTATCTAACGACCAATCTATAAATTTAAACATATTCATTATATTAATTGTCATATTATATTAAGTTAATAATAATATTTTAAAAGTTTTGAGTTGAGAAAACCCATCCTTGGAATTTAGAGACTCAAATGTGAAAACTTTGAAAGTTTAAGGGCCAAAAATTAAAATTTTAAAACTATTTAGGGACCCCTCTGAAAATTCAAAATTTTGACTTTCTCAAACTGAAATACCTATATTTTGAGAAATTTATAAAAGTTAAAGTGGTTTGGGTTGAGAAAACAGATTTTTGAAACTTAAGTACTAAAGTATAAAATTCTAATTTCAAAGGACCAAAATAAAATTTTCAGAAAAGGCACGTTCCAGATCCCACAACTGCATGTTTTGGAACCGAGTAGCACAACTGTGTCTTTACCGGCTCCACCATCCTAATCCCACAACTATGGACATAGTGTTTAAGGGAAATGGGTCGTAGTATGGGTATAATTATGATTATGATACTTTGGGCCTTGCAAGTCAAACTTGTTGTAGTTGTCGTTCCCAGGTAGTAATAAGGTAGACAATGCTATGTGCCAAACGTGCTTGGGGAGTCATAAGGTAGAACAGAGGAATCGTCGTCTGATCCACACGGCTCCAATGTTATGTGCTTGGGTTAGCGTTACACTTCGTGTGCAATCATTACTTGCTTGGGTTCGCGTTATACTCCGTGCGGCACCATTACTTGCTTAGGTTGGCGTTACACTCTGTACGTTACCATTACTTGTTTGGGTTGGTGTTACACTCTGTACACAACCACTACTTGAACTACTTACAATGCATTCATAAAGCCTGAGTGTTCATGAACTGTTTTCATCAAATTATATAAAACTGTATTATTTTGAATACCACACTGCTTGTGAATCGTGTGTGATGCATGCATTATAAACCATGAATTCTTCGTATAACTATTTCCTGCATCTATATAAGCTACACTTACACACGATGACCCACCCACTGAGAATTTTTGTCTCACCCCCACATTTTTCAACGGCCAGTTGTTGATCCACCATATTATGAAGACGCCAATGAAGAACACTAAGCGATGGAGTAATTCCTAGACTTAGTTCGCTGATCTAGATGTAAAATTTATTTATGCTCTGTAAGGATAATTTAATATGCTCGACGTAATAGAGGGCATAGGATCCTTCACATGGATGATTGTTTTGTATTAGAATTTTCGCTACGATGATTAATTCTGATTCTGAGAAGTTACGATGAACAATGTCTATTTAGAGATTTAATGATGCTTGAATTCTTGGGGGTTTATATTATTAGAATGGGGAACTGGCGTAGTTTACATGTCGTGTCACTACTCCACTTGGGACGTGACATCTATAGTATCAGAGCTCGCCTAGTAAGAAATAAACTTACATCGAGCTGACCCATGATATGACCATTTGCCTGTGATGGGAACTGCCACTATCAAATCGTTTAAGATAAAATAATTCTGTGATAATTGGAAACTTATATAATTAATTAGGCTATATTTTTAATTGTCCACTTGTAGTAATACCACACTTAGAACACCTGATTGAGTGGTTAATTGCTTAATAAATATAATGCCTTAATTAATATCATATTCTTGTATTTGACAAACGATAGTTGTGTCTTGTCTAGGAATGGCAGTGGAATTTCCAAGATGGCCGATGGTGTATGAATTAGGAGCTGAGAGAGACTACCATAAGGAGGCGACATCGTACAGGCACGCAAAATTCGTGAACGCCGACTCCTAATTTTGGCTAGAGCAGCAACGCACCTGATCACTAGAGGCGTTTTAGCCTATATGCATGATAAAGGAAACGCCCTCGCTGATCAGCTCAAGAAACTGCGTAGGACTATGTGAGCACGTGAGGATCAGATCCAAGTACTACAGGAGCGACTTGACCAAAAGACGAGGGACGCGTTTTGGGAAAATGAGAAACATCAAAAACATATATTGGTCAACCATGAACTGCGCAAAAAGATTGACCGATTTGAACGCCCGACTAATCATCACTGTAATATGATACATGACCTCGAGAGACAAATATAACAACACCTGGGAGCCATCAACAACTCGGATAGGACAAGAGCAGAATTACAAGCCCAAGTCGTGTCCTTACAAATTCAAGTAGAGACCTAGGAAGAACAAATGTCATTAAACTAGGAAGATTTCTAGGCACAAGTCCAATACTTAGGAACAGGGTTTCGGCAGCCATCATATTGCTTCGGAGATAGCTCTATAAATAGAAGAAGAACCAGAAGAAGATCCGAAAGAGGATCCTAAAGAGGATCCTGAAGAAGATGCGGAAGAGGACCAGAATGTGATCCTGAAGAAGATTTGGAAGATGATCCTCAAATGGACCCTATGGACATTCCACAAGACTGGATGAATGGTAGGAAGATCCAACTCTAGCAAATAATATGAATGACAATAGTGACGATGATGCTCATAGCGCCATTGTCTATTATATTAGATTTACATTGTTGTACCATACTTTCTACATATGAACGTAGTAGTCACGAAGTTTCATTTATAACGGATTATAATGCTACTATTTGGCATTTGACAACTGCTATATTTCGTAATATAGCTCTTGCACTTGTCTTAATATGGTTGTTCATACATTCAACATAATTGCTTCGTTAAATTAAATATCATACATCATTGCTCGCTGCACCATGACTCATAATCTTTAATACATAATTTAAGTGGATGTTAATTATTCTAAACACAAATGGATGGACAAAGAGGTAGAGGAAGAGCACGCAATGTGGACAGGGAGAACCTTAACCCTCTGCAAGAGAGTACGCCATCGCATGAACTACCACCACCTCCTCCAAATACGGGGCCCGATCTGACAACACATGCTCTTAAGCAAATCTTGCTATTCATGTAACAATAGACAAGGAGGAACAGGAATATGCAAGAACCTCCCCGAGAGGCTGATGATAGGACCATTGAATGGTTCCTGCGATTTGATCCACCCACCTTCCATGGTAAGTCGGACGACGCTAAGGCCGAGGAATGGCTTGAAAGGATGAAGAACATATTCTCTACCCCGCAATACATCACAAACATTAGGTTACTCTCGCAGTTTTTCAGCTTAAACCTGCTGCAAGAGACTGGTGGAAGTCAGTTGATAGAAAATGGGGATACGATGCGGACATGTGCAAATCTTGTATCAGAATTCAGGAACCGGTACATCCCGCAAGTTGTTAGAGATGCTTAAAGGGATGAATTTTATCATCTAAGGCAAGGGAACATGACACCACCCAATATGAGTCTCAATTTCATAGATCTGTCTAAGTATGCATTAGGCTCCATCAACATCAAGATGACAAACTATAAATTCACTAGAGCTTTGAGTCTTGAGTTATAGAAACAATTACGACGGTGGATCGGCCACTTACTCACAATCAATGTAGTTGCCCACCTTGAGAGTGGCCTAAACCGTAGTGGATAGCTACAATAGAACATGAATGCTAACAAAGGGCAAACTAACGACTTCAAGAGGCCAACTGTTAGACAAACATTTGCGCTACCTACTAAATTTCAGAAGGATAACAGTGGAATAATGGATAAGGGAAAAAGTTGATAGAAGGTAAAACATATGCTTATTTTCATAAGACATGACATACTATTGATGAGCGCTGGCGGAAACAAGGGAAGTGTTTGAGGTGTGAGAGTGCGAGCACAAGTATAAGTATTGCCGTCAATCTGTTAATAGTGGTAACAGTTAGATCAACCGTGAAAAACCGGAGAAAGGGTAGGAAAATTGGGCAAGGATGCCAGCCCGAGTATTTGTCTTGGCGGGACATGAGGCTTCCGATGCAAACAATGTGGTGGAAGGTACGCTTCTAGTATCCAACCACTATGTTAAAGTGTTATTTAACCCTGGGTCATCACAATCATTTATTGCACCGCATTTCGTACAAAATGTACATGCATGCATGGAACGTATGCCTATATGCTTAGAAGTATCAACACTCATGGGCGCAAGCCAATTAACTGATTTTTTTATAAGGCATGCGAAATAAAGATCAGTGATATGAACTTTTCTGCTGATTTGATTTTGTTGCCTATATTTGAGTATGATGTTACTTTGGGTCTGAATTGGTTATCTGCACGTCATGCACAAATGGATTATTACCACAAGTCCATTAAGTTATGTGAACCTGGGAAATCCATAGTGGAAGTGTCGGGAATAGCACGAGTCAAGATGGCCCCAACCATTTCTGTCATTAAGGCTAGGACAACAATCACAAAAGGGCAAGTGGATACTTGACATTTTTAATTAACAAACCTAAGGTTGAGACTTAAATCCACGAAGTGCCTATAGTGTTGGAATACCCGAATGTATTTCAGTAAGAACTCACTGCCCTTCCTCTCGATAGGGAAGTTAAATTCACCATTGAGGTTTTACCAGGGACAACACTAATAGCAAAGACCCTGTATAGGATGACTCTTGTGGAATTACAGGAGTTGAAAAGTCAGTTGCAGAAATTGATGGAGGTAGGATTCATTCGGCCAAGCACATCCCCGTGGGGAGCTCCAATGATCTTTGTCAAGAAAAAGGATGGAACATTGAGACTGTGTATAGATTATTCTGGTCTTAACAACGTGACCATAAAAAACAAGTATCCCCTCCCGAGGATAGATCTATTTGACCAACTTTAGGGAGCCACGGTGTATTCAAAGCTTAATTTACAACAAGTATACTATCAACTGAAAATCCAAGAAGAAGACATATATAAAACAACATTCCAAACTAGATATGGTCACTACGAATTTGTAGTGATGCCTTACGGTCTAACAAATGCTCATGCAACATTCATGGATCTAATGCACCGAATTTTCCGACCTTATTTGGACCAATTCGCAGTAATATTCATTGGCGACATACTCGTGTACTCTAAATCAAGAGAAGACCATGAAAATCACTTAATGATCGTGATGAAGACGCTATGAGAGCATAAATTGTATGCCAAATTCAGCAAGTGTGAGTTTTGGCTCAATGAAGTCACAATATTTAGAGACGGGATTGGGTAGACTGTAGATCCCAAGGGGTGTGAGTGTAAGGTTTAGAGAGGGGGTTGAATAAACCTTACCAATTTTTTCGATTTAGTCCTTTTAAATTGTTCAGAGTTAATTTCACAGTTAAGCCCTTGATGGACAGCTAAGTTAGTTAATCAGCAGAGTTAGCCACTCAACAGACTCGACTGAGCTATTGATAGAATAACTCAGCTGCTTAGTCTAATACTTAACTCGACTGTGATAAGATTTTCAACGGAAGACTTAACACCTTTGAATTTGGTTTAAGTTTGTTTTAACACTTGGTTTTAACACTTTGTTAATTATCGGTTGGAACGCAAATTATCAGCAGATATAAATTAATATGCAGAAGTAAAATGCTGAAATGTAAATGACACAATAATTTTAATAGAGGTTCGAAGATAGGGTAATTCTTCTAATCCTCTCTTCCACTACGTATTGATCAGAGTACAGAGTGGTTATCAGTCCAGATACAAGTCTTAATCACACAGCTGACTTGTTCCTTTGGGACTCAGTCTGGAGATGCCTTGATCACACAACTGGCTTCTCGTACGACTCAGTTTCTTCACAGGGCAGCTGCCTTGCTACTACAGCTCACTTGCTCAAGCTTCTTGGATTTGATCACGAATCCCTCCAATAGCTTGATATTGGTTCGACCTTGAACCTTTCTACAATCCTTCTTGGAATGTAGACCCCTTTTGATTCTTCAAATGTTTCTTCTTCAACAGTTGAAGTTGTCTCTCCTTCACAGGTTAGTGTTGGATTGATGTCCTTCGAAATATAAGCTTGAGGTTTATGCTTGAATAACTTGAGAATATCTTTGATGGTTACAATATGAATAATAGCTTGAATATTCGTGGTTCAGGTAACTTCTGTAAATTCCATAAACTTTCTCAAGATGATTCCTCAGCCTTTTTATAGTGCTCTTTCAAAAATCTGCCCGTTGAAGAGATAGGTTGATTTTCAAAAGACACTAGTGGTCGTTGGCTTGTCTTGTTGCAGTCCTTGAAATTGACATTTCCTCCTATTAAATGAACCTTCAGCTTTCCAGAGTTTGACGCAGGTTCAGTGCTTCCCATTGGTTTATTCCTTTTGCACGCTTCTGGGACTGAGCACTTTAGGACATTGCAGCATGGACTATTACTTATTTAAGTAACTTTCTTGACTTCTATGCAACGGATTCTTTTCAGTTGTCTTGACTTGACTGCAGTTCCTTAACTTTCCCAGGTGACTTCGAGTCAGCTCCCAATCATTGGATGACTCATCTGCCATATCAACTTGAGTCTTAGCTTATCTTGAGCTGACTTGACTGATACTTCACACATCTGTATTTCAGATGATACTCCTTCAGTTGACTTCTTGTGTATCCAGGCATAGCTGACTTAACTCAGCTCGTACAGCCCTATCTATTACAATGCAAATTACAAAGAAAATGGGGTGCCAACTTTCTAGTCTAAGTTTTACATGGCATTCATCAAAATCTAAACAATAATTTCCCAACAATTTCCCCTTTTTTGATGATGCCAAAACTTATAACATACATACAAAATGTAAATAGCAAACATACATACAAACAATGTAGAAACAAATAATGTATGCATAGAATCGATCTTTTATTGATCATAACATTCTTGTTCTTTTCACAGCTGTTTACAAAGTGTATCAGTGCAATCATAGTGTTCTATATCTACGCAAGTATAGAAATTACACAAATTGTATTCAATGTACAGAAGACTTACATACAAATGTATTTACAACAGTAAAATACATGAAGGGGTGGACAACAACACTTCATCGCCTTTGCTGCCTCCTCCTTCTTTCTTCTTCAGCTTTTTCGTCCTCTGCTCTCTTCCTCTTTTTCTCATCTTCAGCTGCTTTTCTTTTTTCATAAGCTCTTCTAGCAGCTTCATCTTTTCTCTTCCATTCTTGTCTTCTCTGACTCTCTTCCCACAACTCATCATGCCTTCTGTTTTCTTCTTCTAGCCTTTTGGCGTACTCAGCATTCTTCCTAGCCACTTCCCTGTTGGCTACTTCATCAAACCCAGCCCAATAGATCCTTCCCTTTTTGCTCGGATCTACATACTCAATATTTTTGGGTAGAGGTCTAGGTATGAAACCTCTTCCCCCACTGCTTCTTCCTCTTCCTCTGGGCGTGTATTGTACTGGGGCCTTCTTCTTCCCAGCGGATTGACCAGCAGAGTGACTGTCTGTAGTCTGCTGCCTATTAGTTTCTTCGCACAACTTGAGGCCTTTTTCCCAATACAATCTCATGCTTGGGCTAGTGACATATTTTTGAAGTAACCCTAGGATTCAAGCGTCTGGAATTCTTCTACTGATCGTGGCTCGGTTCCGTCATCTGGGATGGCATCAATGTCTCTGCCTATTGGAATGCCTCCATATTATTTCAGTATGTCCATCGCACGGGCATCCATTTTTTTCGACCTCCTTCATCTCTGCTTCTACGATTTTCCTCTTCTCAGACATGGGCACAACAGAGTGTTGGAGCGGCAAAGTCACTGGAAGTTTGCTGATGATGTCAGCTGTGACGATTCCTTGTTGAGGGGTACTAGCAACCATTAAGGTCATGTCCTTCTAACCTTCCCCCTCAACAGATTTTCCCTTTTCTCTTCTCTGTTCTTCAGCTGTCTTCTTCTTCACAGCTGCGTCTTTCTTCTCAGCTGCGGACCCTTTCAACGTCTTTATGTATTCCTCTTCCCCCTTTTTGGCATCATCAAAGGAGAGAGGAACCCCTGGGAACATACCAACAAGCATGAAATCTAGGCGGCTGATAGTTGAGTTGTGCTTCGAGTCTGCTGCGGAGTATGCTGCACGGAATTCTGAGCGTGTGGCTTTGGATTCCGCTGCCACTAACTTCATTTTAGCCATGAGAAGGCTGAATTTATTGTCCATGTTCTCCTCGACGCGCAGAAGTTCTTTCTTATGAAACTCATGCAGCAGTTGCATTTCAGTGTTGTGCGATTCATGCATTCTGTCAATGTTTTCCTGCATTCTCCTCTTCATATCAGCATTATCAGCGCTCCAGATTGACATTTTATTATATAATGCTTTGAAGTATCTGACTTGTTCAACACGCATTGTTTGCTGCTGTTGCCACCATTCCCTTATTCTGACTATGATTCTACACAGATCGGCTGTAAGATTTGCATCTCTATTATCCAGCAGCATATCCAATGAGGCCTGGTGCCTTTCCATCTTTTCTATCTCTGCAGAAATTGCCTTGAAGACTTCTCGAACCTCAGTTGTTACCTCCGTCTCAGCTAGAGGCCAAGCAGCGTCAAAGTCAAAATCTGCTGGGACAATGGTATCTGTGGGAAGAACTGGATCAGGTTTGAGGAAACGTCTTTGGTCTCTAACTGATTCTTCATCAAGATCAGGCAGCTCTAGTGAGAAGGGAAACGTTTCTTCAAACGCATCATCACGGACAAAGGGAATATGCTCAATAGTGACTCGTGGCCGTGATGTGCCCGTTGAATCGAATCGACTTGCAACATTGGGACCTGCGCGATTGACGTGATGCGGTGGGTCTGCTTTTGGTATGGACCACGGGCCGAGCCTCAATTTGTTTCAACAGCTTTGTCGATCTCAGCTGATTTTTCCTTTTGAGTTGTCTGGTCCTCGACCGTATCAGTGGCGTCATCGAAGGATGGCTCAGCTTCATCGAAAGTGAATGTTTGATGAGTAGCCTTGAGATCTGACTTACTCGTGCTTGGGAGAACATCCTCAGCTAAGTCTTTTGGATTTGCAACGGGGGATGACTCAGCTTCATCTTCACCTTCAGATCCCAGAAAGGTTACATCAGGGTTATCCTGGGAGTCATGAAGTGTGCTTATCTCCTTCTCAGATGCATCGATGATAGCAGGGGGGATGTTCTGCATTTCTGCCTCTTTACCTCGGGAAGTCTCAACCTCCGGCAGGCCTTCAATACCTCCTGCAATCTCAACTGCAGTGAGGCCTTGGACAATCCCTTCGACAGACTCAACTGTCTTGGGGTCTTGAGTGGTGGCATCCATAGGAGTCTCAACTCCTGAGATTGCACTTTCATTGCCCAGAGTGTTAACTACCGCGGCAGATCCATCCTGTGGCTCGACTGTTTCAGTAGCGTCATTGGCCTACAGAGCAGTTGGCACTTCAGCCGAGATAGTCTCAACTGTCTGAGCCTCGTCAGTGACAACCTGCTGTGTTTCTATTTGTTGTTCCTTCACAACTTCGCCTCCTAGATTATTGGTGGAGTCGTCTGCAGCATCCTCCGACCTAGCTGCAGCGAAGGGAGTTTTCCCCTCAGCTGGAACACCAGGTGAGTGACTTGGATTGGGGTCACTCTTCTCCAGACTACCGGTTGTTTCCTGTGAGTGTTTAGCCGTTGGGGCAGGTGGTAAGACACCTTTAGTAGGGGTTGGCTCGACTTGGGTTCCCATGTTCCTAGTTTCATCGCCAGTTCCCTTACAACCTTCTTCAGAGTGAGTCAAAGTGGTTGCAAAGAATAACAGTGCAATCCGCACCACCTCAGGTCAATTTCACCGGGGATTTGGAAGACTCTCCTGGTCCTTCCATCAGCTGTTGCTCACGTAGGATCCTGGATTCCCGCATGGCTTGCTGCATCTCCAACTCTTCTGTTGCAGCAGCAGGGTCCAGATCCTCATCACTTCCGGAGAGGACATCGAATAGAGGGTGGGAGTGATCAGTTGTTCCAGTGAAAGGACAGATGTTGGCCTTCTCACGAGCCTCAGCCTCTTCTGCCAACCTTTCCTTCTCCTTTTCTTTAAAGATGGTTAAGATATCCAAGCAGTTCTCTTCATCAAGTGCTTGGACCACTGTGGTCAACCCAAGGAAATTCATCAATTCTTCTTCTTCTTCAATAAATTCTGGTCTTGCGAACTGTTCCCTTGAGGGATTCAATTTCCACTTTATCCATTCGCGTAGATGATTTTGGATGTCTGGATATGGTGGAGATAGTATCGTCAAATCATCGTCATCATCCTCTTGCTGCCCTTCTTTCTCAGGAATTGAGGGTAGCCGACTTTGCTGCTCAACACCCTCAGCAACATCTGTCGCAGGTAGGGACACAACCCTGTCGACAGGTGAGTCCACTTTCTCAGCTGCTTCTTGGTCCTCAGCTGTTCTGTCTACAGATGAGTCTTCAATTTGCCTCTGCTGATTGGCTTCAACAGACTTGGCCGTTTTATCAATAATTTCTGGAGACTCTACTTCTCCAGCAGTCTCAGTGATCTGTTCCAGATGAGTGGCAGACTCAACTGTTTTCTCAAGCTCTGAACGCTTGTAGAGTCTTCTTCTTTTGGTCTTTACCAGAGGAATTTCTGGTTCGGATTCGGTTTCCTCAGAGTCCTGGCCAGCGGGGGCCGGTGCTACCTTCTTTGTCTGAAGAGCTGGCTTTCTTGGCTTGTCAGTCCTTTTTTTTCCTAATAAGTGGAGAAGGCATTTGAGGTTCCTTCTGTGCTGCGGCTGCAAGGGCAGGAGATACGGCTGCAGGGGCAGGTGACTCGGCTGTAGGGGCAGGTGCAGTTGTTTTCTTTACTGCAGGGGTAGGCTTCTTCTTTGCAGCTGCGGGGGCAGCCTTCTCCTTTAGAGGGGAGGAGACATCCATTTCTTTTGGGTTAGCTGATTCCCCATCGCTTGTATCCGCCCTCTTGGCGTATGCTCTCTTCTGGGATCCTGACAAGTTGACCCTAAACATTTTCTTATTGACATGAAATGCCTTTCCATGTCGGAGTGGAACTCTCTTCACCTCCATTAGCCGGCCAATTACAAGGCCATAGCCCAAGGATCCTCCGAATGATCCATCGCCCTTGAAGAACTTGTTCCCAACATTTTGGTAGAGTCTGCTGTAGACGAGTTCTGCCCAGTTGACTTTCTTCATATCTACACATTTTGTGACGATATCCATCAGCTTGTGGTAATATTCCTTCAGCAGCTTCTTGTCGGCTGTGTAAACTACCTTCACAGCACACTCCGGTCTAGCCACTTCCTTCCACACAGCAGCCAAGTTTACATCGGCCTCATAGATCTCCGACACTTCTTCCGCCGGTAGCAAACAGTGCTCCGCTAAGTCCTTAGCAGTGATTGTAAATTCCTTTCCATGAACAGAAGACTTGATGCCCTCGTCGTGAACTACAGCGTTCACGTAGAACTGCGTGACCTCTTCAACGTAGGTCATCTGAAACTCCATTGTGAGAAAGGGTTTTAGTCCAGACTTCTCGAGTTTATCAACTATCTTCTTCACGAGGGTTTCGTCGGAACCCTTCTTGATCATTCCTTCAAAATCCACCGTAGAACCAGCGTGAATTTGTTTTCCCATCTTGACGAAATCATAAGTAGATGCCATTTCTTGAAGTTTTACCGAACGAAACTTTAGAAATTTACTTTGGAGATCTGTAGGGTTTTGAGAGAAAAGTTGCTTTCTTTGCTTTGGGAGAGATGAACAGTTTGAGTAATGTGAGAGAGAAAACGGACAAAATGGTATATATGTAGGTTATGAAAGGACGTGCATACAGTTTTTGAAGTTTGATTGAGATCAACGGCTCAGATTTAGCACGCCGATTAGCATTTAATTTCTCGCATGTAATGCGGCATCATTTATATCCAATCATAAGCTTGGTATGCAGCTTTTGACTGTACACGTCATAATTACACTGACATCATTCTTAAAAACATTCCCGCTTATTAAAAACGACTGCATTTTTGTCACTTTACTCATAAATGACTCAGCTTACTTGTTAGCTGGTTCAACTCTTCTTCTCTCTATTCACATAATGACTCAACTGTCTGCAAACTCGATACAGCTGACTTTTCGATATGGCTGATTCACTTAGCTGATTCAAGAGCTCCGCTCTTTTTCCATCTTTTCAAGTTCCATCTCTTTTCCTTGAGTCTTTTGAGTGTCAACTTAGCTCAATTAACCCTAATTCATGCTTGAGTTCTTCAAATCTTGATTCACATAATGGTTTTGTGAATATATCAGCTAACTGCTTATCAGTTGAGATGTATTCCAAGGTGATGTTCTTATTTTCAACATGGTCTCTTATGAAATGATATCTGACATCAATATGCTTTGTTCTTGAATTCAACATAGGATTTTGAGTGATTGCAATAACACTTGTGTTATCACACATAATTGAAATTTCTTTTTCTTCAACTTCATAGTCTCTCACCGTCTCATCCATAAGACTTGGGGCACAACAAATTTCCACAACTATGTATTCTCGTTCACCAGGATGTGGCTATTGAATTTTGCTTCTTGCTAAACCAGGAAATTAACCTATTTCCAAGCATTTGACATGTACCTGAAGTGCTCTTCCTTTCAACTCTACATCCAGCATAGTCAAAGTCTGAATAACCAATGAGCTTGAATCCACCTTCCTTGATACCATAAGCCAACTTCTTAGCTTCCTTCAAATATCTCAAGATTCCTTTGGTCATAGCACGTGTGGCTTTCTTTTTGAGCCGATTGAAATCTTGCACATACACCTACCGCAAAGGTGATGTTTGGCCTACTTGCCGTGAGATAGAGCAAGTGATCCAATAAGTGCTCAGATCCGGTTTGATCCACAGGCTTGCCATCTGCATTCATTTCCATTTTGACTGATGTATTCATTGGTATTTTCACAGAAGACTTCTCTTCCATACCAAATTTCTTCATTAAATCTCTGGTATACTTTGTCTGACTTGTGAAGGTTCCATCCTTCAGCTGTTTGACTTGAAGTCCTAGAAAGAATGTCAGTTCTCCCATCATGCTCATTTCAAATTTACCTTGCATGAGGTTTGAGAATTTGTCACACAACTCTTTGTTTGTGGATCCAAAGATGATGTCATCCACATATATTTGAACAAGCAGTATACTCTTCCCATCTTGAATTCTGAAGAGTGTTCTATCTACCTTACGTTTTGTGAATCCATTTTCAGTCAGGAATTGTGATAATGTATCATACCATGCTTTTGGTGCCTGCTTTAGTCCATATAGAGCTTTCTTGAGTTTGTACACCTTATCTCCAAGACTCTTCTGCTCAAATCCTGGAGGTTGTTCAACATATACTTCTTCTTCCAACAATCCATCTAGAAATGCACTTTTTACATCCATTTGATATACAATGAAGTTCTTGTGAGCAGCATAGGCAAGAAACATCCTTATTGCTTCTAGTCTTGCAACAGGAGCAAATGTTTCATCAAAATCTATCCCTTCTTCTTGGCAATATCCTTTGGCTACCAATCTTGCTTTGTTTCTTACCACTGAACCTTCCTCATTCATTTTGTTTCTGAACACCTATTTTGTGCCAATAACATTTTGATGGGTTGGTCTTTGAACCAATTCCCACACCTTATTTCTTTCAAACTGATTCAGCTCTTCTTGCATGGCTTGAATCCAATGTGTGTCATCCAATGCTTGTGACACATCTTTTGGCTCTATTTGAGAAATAAAACAAGTAAATATTGCTTCTTCTTGAGCTCTTGATCTTGTCCTTACACCATCTCTTACATTTCCAATGACTAGCTCTGGTGGACGGTCTCTCAGCCATCTAACATCAGGTTGGAGTAAGTTAGCCGATTTATCGTCTTGCAAAACTGTGTTATCTTGAGCAAACTCTCTCATCATCACTTAGTCAGCAGATTTTCCAGTTTGTCTTTGAGATTCACTATCTCATCTTCATCCGGGTTTATTGTTCCAAATCTTTCCTTCAACATAGGGGCTCTTCGCATGGTTGGTGACTTCACCTTTGTCACGCTGACTCTTCAATGTCTTCTCCATTTACATTGGGTTCATCAAACACCACATGGATGGACTCTTCTCGACCATTGTCCTCTTGTTTCACCGAGTATCCCAAGAAGATACCTTCATCACCTTTAGCATCAAAAACCTTTAGGTTATCTTTGCCATTATTGTGGATGAAGCATTTACATCCAAATATTCTAAAATATGCAACATTTGGCTTTCTCCCTGTCCAAATCTCATAGGGAGTCTTTGTCAGTTGTCTGTTTATCATGCATCTATTTTGAGTATAGCATGTTGTGTTTATTGCTTCAGCCCAAAATCTTTTAGGTAGCCCTGCTTCAGCTAACTTGGTTCTTGCTACTTCCTTGAGGGTTCTGTTCCTTCTTTCTGCAACTCCATTCTGCTGTGGAGTTCTTGCTGCAGATAATTCATGAACAATTCCATTTTCAACACAATACTGAGTTATTATCTCATTGACAAACTCAGTTCCTCTATCTGATCTTATCTTAATAATGGTTTGACTTTTCTTATTCTGAATTCTCTTCATCAGCTGTGGTAGCTTCTGCAAGGTTTCTTTCTTCTTACACATGAAAATTGTCCATGTATATCTTGAATAATAATCTACTACCACCAAGGTGTATTTCTTTCCACTTATGCTAGCTGGCTCAACTGGACCAAACAGATGCAATATTCTTGTTGAAGATGGACATGACTTCTCTTTGAATGATGATTTGATCTGCTTTCCCATCTGGCATGCATCACAGACACTCTCCTTCTTGTTAATTCTACAAGATTACTCCTTGCTAGCTTGTTAATTGTCTTAAAATTTAGGTGACTCAGCTTCTTGTGCCACAACCAACTTGATTCGGCTGTACTCTTTGCTAGCAGACAAGTGCTTGGTGTTGCAGTTGACCAATCTACCACATACATGTTCTTTTGTCTGCATCCTTGCAACACTACTTCATTGGATTCAATGTCCTTGATTTGACATACACCCACGTTGAATCCAACATTATAGCCCTTGTCACAGAGTTGGCTGATACTTAACAGATTGAAGTTGAGGCCTTCAACATATGCAACATCTGTGATTTATAATCCATTTTTCTTGATGGATCATGTGCCTCTTATTTCCCCTGGAGCTTCATTTCCTCCAAATATGACTTTTGCGCCTCTAACCTCCTTGAATTTTGACAGATTTTTCTTGTTTCCTGTCATATGTCTGGAACAACCACTATTCATGTACCAGGTTCCTTGGCACTCAGTTGTTCCTTGAACCTGCAATCAAGGAAATTAGATTTTAGGTACCCATAATTGTCTGGGTCCTGAGGGGTTATGATCCAACCAACCTATAGCCAAATGATTTGACTCTAAGATGTTGCCATCTATCTGTACCATAATCATTTCACTTTGGCAAATTGCTTGGGGGCTTTAGGTTCATACAGTTGTCTCTTTTGTCTGTATGTCTGTGTGTGTGTTTTAGCAATTGTCTTCTTTGGGTAGTTGTGATATCTCTGTGTGTAGTGCTTGGGTGCATATGTGTGCTGATGATAGCTCTTTTGCCTTTGGAATGGCCTTAGTTGAGTTCTAGGCCTTTGCCATTTAGGCATGTATTCCATAGATCTTTGCTGATATTTTATATTATTCCAATCAGCTTGGCTTGGGTAGTTTCTACCATTCCCATCATATATGTTCCTTCTATAGAACTTATGGGGCTCTTGGTAGCTCTGTTTCTTCTTTACAGAGTACTTCCTGTTTGGAGTTTGCTGAGGAACTCTGCTGGATTTCTTCTTAGCTGTCTTCTCAGCACACTCAACAGGCTGTTTTCCTTTTCCTTTATAACCAAGGCCAGTTTGTTTGTGATTGTGTTTTGGAATGAATGTGTGTGCAACATTTGGTGTCTTGGATTTTTGAGATGCTTCATTACTTGAAGATCCTTTTTCCAAGATCACTCTGGGAGTTTGACTATGCACCAAGGAATTGAATCCTATGCCTGTCTTATCTCCACATTCTTTTTGGCTCATAATAAGATCATCCAAAGATTTAGATACCTTAGTGAATGAGGCAATCATATTTTTGAGGTCATTTTCCCTCTTTTCTATAGCAGTTATCTCTGCTATTAACTTATCATTTTCAGCCTTTAGTTCTTTATTCTCATCAGTTGCGTGACTTAGAGTACTCAGCTCCTTAGTCAGCTGTGAGTTTTGGCTTTTGAGTTGGTTGTTCTCCTCATGTAGTAGTGTGTGTGAGGATTTAATGTGCTCAAAGTCTTTCATCATTTTGCCTAATGAATCATAAAGATCAGTGGGTGATGAAGTGTGTGTGTCACAATCACTATCACTAGAATCTGAGTGAGATGAGTTAGAGTGTACCTCATCTTCTTGGTCATGTTGAATTTGTTCTTTGGCCATTAAACAAATCAAGGCTTCTTCTTCAGAGTCACATGAGTAGTCAGCTTCACTACTCTCTGAGTCTGCTGTGTCTTTTTGACTTAGCTGTCTCAGCAATCTCTGCAGCCAACATGGCCTTTTTCTTTTCTTGTCTTCTTTCTCTGAACACTCTTCTTTCTTCTTCATTCCTGTATTTGTTGACTACAGGATATGGGCAATCAATGGCATAGTGACCTGGTTGCCTGCAGTTCCAGCATAGATTCTTAAACTTTTTAATCAACTCTTTCCATTCTTGGATTGTCAGCTCTTTGGTACTAAACCTTTTGATGCTCTACTCTCTTGGGTGGCCTATCCTCCTTTGACTTGGAGGGAGCTGAATGTCTTCTGGAGGATTCACCTTTGCCTCTTTTATAGTTCTTGTTGAAGAACTTGTTGAACCTTTTAACCATCAATGAAATCTCCTCCTGGTCAATGACTTCCTTGACCTCAGCTCTTTTCCCATCCTTAACTATTAGAGCAGCTATTTTGGACACAACTGTCTCTTCTTGGTCTTTTCTTCTCAGCTCAAATTCATAGGCTTTGAGATCTGAGAATAGCTCATGGTTGGATGTATTTGATAGGTCCATGGAATGTCTCAGGGCCATGACCTTCATTTGCCATTCAGCTGGGAGGCTTCTTAAAATTTTCATACACATTTCTTTCTGTGTATATTCTTTCCCAAGTGCTGATAGTTCATTGGTAATCTCAGTGAATCAAGCATCCAGCTGATCCAAAGTTTCTCCTGCAAGCATTTTAAAATTTTCAAATTTTCGTACAACAACAGATAGCTTATTTTCCTTAATTTGTTCAGATCCTTTACAAATTAAGGTCAATTTATCCCAAATTTCTTTGGTTGTCTTGCAAGATTTGACTTTGTTGAACATGGCTTTGTCCAAGGTCTTGTAAACAATGTCCTTGGCCACATTATCCAGGTTGTATTTTTTTCTATCATCATTTGTCCATTCAGCTCTTGGTTTTTCAACCATAGCTGGTCTAGGAGCAACATCCTCTTCCCTTTCAGCTGCAGCAGCTCTCTTTACAACTGTGTTCACTTTTAAAATTTGTAGTGGCCCATCTTCTATCACTATCCACATTTCATCATGTAATGCTGATAGATGAGCCTGCATACAAATTTTCTAGTCATCAAATTCCTCAATAGTGAATATAGGAATGCGTGTCAAATTTGCTTCCATGATAATAACTTTGCTGAATAAAAAGAGTCTTGAAAGATCAAGTGCTAAAGCAAGTTTTGAGAGATTGGAGATCTAGTTTAGTAACTAGTGCAGAAGGCTCAATGAACCAACCACTCTGATACCACTTGTAGGTCCCAAGGGGTGTGAGTGTAAGGTTTAGAAGGGGGGGTTGAATAAACCTTACCAACTTTTTCGATTTAGTCCTTTTAAATTGTTCAGAGTTAATTTCACAACTAAGTTAGTTAATCAACAGAGTTAGCCACTCAACAGACTCGACTGAGCTGTTGATAGAATAACTCAACTGCTTAGTCTAATATTTAACTCGACTGTGATAAGATTTTCAGCGGAAGACTTAACACCCTTGAATTTGGTTTAAATTTGTTTTAACACTTGGGTTTAGCACTTTGTTAATTATCAGCTGGAATGCAAAGTATCAGTAGATATAAAGTAATATGCAAAAGTAAAATGCTGAAATGTAAATGACACAATAATTTTTATAGAGGTTCGAAGATGGGGTAATTCTTCTAATCCTCTATTCTCCAACTCCTGGAGGAATCCACTAAGTATTGATCAGAGTACGAGTGGTTATCGGGCCAGATACAAGTCTTGATCACACAACCGACTTGTTCCTTTGGGACTCAGTCTGGAGATGCCTTGATCACACAACTGGCTTCTCGTACGACTCAGTTTCTTCACAGGGCAGCTGCCTTGCTACTACAGCTCACTTGCTCAAGCTTCTTGGATTTGATCACGAATCCTTCCAATAGCTTGATGTTGGTTCGACCTTGAACCTTTCCACAATCCTTCTTGGAATGTAGACCCGTTTTGATTCTTCAAATGTTTTCTCTTCAACAGTTGAAGTTGTCTCTCCTTCACAGGTTAGTGTTGGATTGATGTCCTTCGAAATATAGGCTTGAGAATTATGCTTGAATAACATGAGAATATTTTTGCTGGTTACAATATGAATAATAGCTTGAATATTCGTGGTTCAGGTAACCTCTGTAAATTCCATAAACTTTCTCAAGATGATTCCTCAGCCTTTTTATAGTGCTCTTTCAAAAATCTGCCCGTTGAAGAGATAGGCTGATTTTCAAAAGACACTAGTGGTCGTTGGCTTGTCTTGTTGCAGTCCTTGAAATTGACATTTCCTCCTATTAAATGAACCTTCAGCTTTCCAGAGTTTGACGCAGGTGCAGTGCTTCCCATTGGTTTATTCCTTTTGCACGCTTCTGGGACTGAGCACTTTAGGACATTGCAGCATGGACTATTACTTATTTAAGTAACTTTCTTGACTTCTGTGCAACGGATTCTTTTCAGTTGTCTTGACTTGACTGCAGTTCCTTAACTTTCCCAGGTGACTTCGAGTCAGCTCCCAATCATTGGATGACTCATCTGCCACATCAACTTGAGTCTTAGCTTATCTTGAGCTGACTTGACTGATACTTCACACATCTGTATTTCAGATGATACTCCTTCAGTTGACTTCTTGTGTATCCAGGCATAGCTGACTTAACTCAGCTCGTACAACCCTATCTATTACAATGCAAATTACAAAGAAAATGGGGTGCCAACTTTCTAGTCTAAGTTTTACATGGCATTCATCAAAATCTAAACAATAATTTCCCAACATGGACCCATCAAAGATACAAACAATTCTTGAATGGAAATAACCAGAAACAGTGACCGAGATCCGAAGCTTTTAGGATTAACTGGATACTACCAAAGATTCATAAATGATTTCTCTAAGATCATAAGACCACTCACACGATTGACTCAAAAGTAAGTCAAATTTGAGTGGAACAACAAATGTGAGTCCAATTTTCAAGAACTGAAGAAACGACTCACAATAGCTCTTGTCCTAGCTCTTCTGAATGGAACCGAGGGTTTTGTTGTCTATAGTGATACATCGAAAGAAGGGCTAGGAGTTGTACTCACGCAGGAGGGAAAGGTAATTGTTTATGCCTCGCGAAAATTCAAACCATATAAGGGAAATTACCCTATACATGACCTCGAATTGGTGGCTATCATGTTCGCCTTGAAGAAATGGAGACACTATCTATACGGAGCAACTTTCATAATTTTTACGGATCATAAAAGTCTAAAGTATTTATTCTCCTAGAAAGATCTCAACCTAAGGCAAAGAAAGTGGTTGGAACTAATCGAAGATTACCATTTTGATATTCAGTATTACCCTAGAAACGCCAATGTAGTAGCGCATGCTTTGAGTAGGAAGGCTAACATCGTCAGACTGATGATTAAGGAATGGAAATCCCTGGAAGAGTTGAGCGTATGTAATCCGATGAGAATGGACACCAAAGTATTTTGCACTAATATCTCAATGAGGCATGAGTTGTTGGATGAAATTAAAATAGCACGAGAGGGAGACCCAAGGATGAGACAGCTTATGGAAAAGTTTTTGACAGGAGATCGCCCGGAATTCTCCTTAGAAGAAGAAAAAATCCTGAGGTCTAAGAACCGGGTGTGCGTACCAAACAATAAGTAATTGAAAAATAAGATTTTAAGCAAATCGCATTGTTCGAGGTACACCATACACCCCGACGGTAAAAAGATGTACAAAGATTTGAAACACGGTTTTGGTGGGTAGACATGGAGAATCAAGTAGTCGGGTATTTTTCAAGATGTCTAACGTGCCAACGAGTCAAAGCTAAACACCAATGACCGTCAGGATTACTGCAACTGTTACAGATTTCTGAATAGAAATGGGAATATATCACTATGTATTTCGTGACTGATTTTCCTAGAACCAAAGAAGTACATGATACCATATGTGTTGTATTGAACAGACTCACAAAGTCAACCCATTTCTTACCAATTAGAAAGACGATCAATTTAAAGAAACTAGCACATGTGTATATCCAAGAGATCTTGTGACTACACGGAGTACCAGTTGATATTATTTCAAATAGAGACCTGCGATTTGTCTCGAGAGTTTGGAAATGCTTACATGAGGAACTAGGAATCTCGTTGAGTTTCAGTACAACAATGCACCCACAGAATGATAGGCATTCCCAACGAACAATCCAAACTCTCAAACATATGTTACGGGCATGTAAACTAGATTTTCAAGCAAGTTGAGACTCTCATCTACCATTGGCCAAATTTTGCTTACAACAACTATCAAGCCACGATTAGGATCGCGCCTTACGCACTACACGGACGGAGGTGCAGATCACCGCTGGACTCTGAAAGAGAAACAAAATTCACCAACGATTCTGAAGGTCGACTTAGTCAAGGAGGCCATGGAAATAGTCAGAATGATCAAGGAGCAAATTTGTACGCTCAGAGCTGGTAGAAAAACTATGCAGACAAGAGGGGAAAGAATTTGGAATTCGAGGTTGGAGATGAAGTATTCCTCATACTTTTACCACATAAGGGATTAATCCACCCTAAGAAAGGAGAAAAATTTAGCACGCGATACATTGGGCCATAAAAGTCACTTAAGAAAGTTGGGAAATTGACTTATCAATTAGAACTTTTGTCTCCTATAGCTGGTATATATGACTTGTTCCACGTCTCCATATTAAGGAAATATCAGCACGACCCAAAACACATTATCACAGAATAAATCCCACCCATAATGGAAAATTTGTCTTACTCTGAGAAACCAGTAAGAATCATCGATAGACAAGTGTGCCGATTGAGAAGAAGAGAGATCCCAATGACAAAGGTAGTGTGGCAAGCGCATGATCGAGATGAAGATGCCACGTGGGAAATGGAAGACGATATGAAAAAGACAATACCCGAAACTATTTTAAGAGAAATTTGGGGACCAAATTCTTTTAAAAAGGGGCGAATATGAGGCCCTGACTTTTTATCAACATAAATACAATGTTGTGTAGTGATGTAATTGTGGTTAAGTGTCATAATACCTATTATAAATAAAACGTGAAACTCATTTAATTATTCCTTCCAACATCAATTATTCCATCCTTGTTTTCGAGCATACCGATTATATTACCTTCTCAAATATTAACACTTGATCGATTATTTATGACTTTAGTAATATTGGACCCCTTGATAATTTAAGAGTACATTTCAAACCTTATACAAATATTCTACTATATTCTATAATTCATTCCCAAACAACTTCCAATTTATTTTGGAAAAAATACACATTTTTGTTATTTCACATCCTTATTACTATCCTCCTATATAGTTATATGTTTGTTTCTCTCAACTTTGACAAAAGACATAAAAACAAAATCCTATCATCCTACACACAATTTTCGACCATACCACTTCATAAGGGGGGATTAACTCATTTTTTTATTGTATCTCCCAACAAGATCAAATTATTGGACAACAAAAAAAAACAATTTGTCATCCTCCCACAGGCCCAAATCGGCCGTAGGATATAAAGGAAGGATTAGTTTCGTTTTTTTTTCTAGCCTACAACATTTAAAAAATATACCCTAAAAATCCCACTATTATAAATAATCGCCCAAAACAAAAAATAATAACCCCTACCACTTAATTCGGCCATAGCGACTTTTAGGGAGGAATCCCACTTTTATTTTTATCCTACAACATTCAAAATTTTACCTAAGAAACCTGTTACCATAATTAAACACAAAAAACAAAAACTAATCCTCCTACACCATTTACTTTTGGCCATAGTGATTCTAGGTGGGAATCAAATCTATTTGTTTTACCTTATCACACCACAAACCTCCCAACAATCCTCATTCCAAAGCTTAAACATCAAATCACGAAAATTCTGTCATCCTACATTACACAAAAATCGGCATTAAGGTTCTAAGAGGAACAACATTCATTTTCCCATCTTACAACACCTAAGCCTCTCATTATTTCATACTTAGAATAACAAAACACAAAATCTTCTCATCTATACCTCCAAGTGGCTGAAAATTTCAAGGAAACAAGGTGAGAAATTCTTGTTTCTTCCAACTTCGTTTTTCTTCTCAAAACTTCAAGCCTATTCCTTCATCTTCTAACTTGATGAATCTTTCTTGTTGAGGTGCTCCTAGAGGATTATTTCTTGAAGAATTAAGAAGACCTAGACTTAACTCCAAGCTTGAAAAAAAATGATTTTTAAGACTACTTGAGGACATTAAGGTAAGTTGTAGCCATTTGGTTCTGGTATATTTTCTTTGGACTTGAGACTTTAATTTTAACACCAAAATATGGTTTGGATGCCTTATAAAGGCTGACCTTCAAGAGCTTGAGTCAAGAAATTGATACAAGAAAGAAAACTTCATTTTAGATCACAACCCAAAAAGCTACTACGAGTTGGGTGAAAAAAACTTTTGGAAATAGACAAATAATTTTTATACAATGAATGTAGTACATGAAAATGTCTTTAATTACTATATATGTGTATATATATATATATTACATGTATTTTTTTATATGTATCAAGTTTAAGAAGTTTCACAAAAATGAGCATGATTTTGATTTCTTGCACAATAGGGACATACTTGCATATATATCTTGATTTCTTGTTCATCTTGTTTAATGTGTTATATAATTTTCATTTGAAAATGGAAAAAAATTTCGATCATGCAAATTTTCTCTCTCTACACATTGGCTCTCTCCAACTACTTTCATGGAGCCCAAACTTTCGATTGATCAGCTTCTTCCGCCCATCGTACCTCCTATCGACATATTTCGTGATTTGAGTTACCAAAGTGATAGATCGACAGATACGTATGGGTGAGTTAGGGATTGATCCCCCGAACTTGCAACTTTCGTCTAATGGTGTTGTACTGGATTTACCTTCATCTACTTCCAATATGTAATTTTTTCACATATATCCACTAATAAAGCTACACGAATTATCCCGATATCGAATTCCTCACCAAATTCACCACCTAGCAAAATTCCTTCTGCAAAATTACCATATGTAAACCCTAAAAATGTAAATTTGCCTCCCCAACTGAAAACCTTCAGTGAAACGGTTGCTGGCTAGCAACTGATACTCAATCCACACATTTCTCCGATTGTCTTGCAGATGGAATGGAACTATTATTCAAGCAGATGATAAAGATGTCCTCCTATTTTCAAAAATGGAATCCAACAAATTGGCTCAGAAATGGAACCTGGCATTAGTTGGTAAATTTTCCCAGGCTCTCCGGACTTTAAGTATATTAGGAACTTTTTGGATGAGTTGAAACTATTAGGGTCATTTAACATTCGAATTTTAAATCTGAGAAATGTGTTATTGCATTTTAGTGATGAAAATGATTTTGCAAAAGTCTGGCTTATATATGTGTGGATGATTACTACTTTCCCTATACATGTGTTTAAATGGAGTCCTTATTTTTTTGTGAAGAAAGAGTTCTCTGTGGTCCCTGTTTGGATCAAACTTCCAGTTTTACCAATACATCAGTTTGATAAAGTTGCATTGCTAAGTATTGCTAAACTCATTGGACAACCTATAAAAGTAGATCAAGCTACTCTTTCATGTGCTAAGCTTTTTTGTTGCTCGAATTTGTGTTGGTCTTGATTGTCTGTGGCTGATAAGGAGGTTGTTTTCCTACAAATAAGGTCAGAGCTCAGAGAACAAAAAATTGTTTATGAATCTCTTCTTAAATTCTGCCAGGGGTGCTTCCACACTAGGCATGATATTTCCAGTGCTATGCAGTGGGCAATGCCCCTAGACCTGTTAAAAACCTCATGTTGAACAAGGAGAACCTCCTCTCCTCAATGATGTTGTTGCAACTTCTCCACAAGTTGTTGTTTTGCAGCATACTAAAATCAGTACACCTCATAGTCTTCCCCTGCCTATAGCTGAGGGGTCAAATACTTTCTCCATGAGCCTATTCATGTTGAACAACCTTCGGTCCCTACACAAAGAAACCTATACAGGAGAATTCCCCATCTCCTCCACCTCCATCTACATTCAATTCTTTCAGTCCATTAGATGATAGTGCCCATGATCTGGACATGGACTGCCACAATGGGAAGGTAATGATGATCCACAACTTAAATGCAAATAAACCAAATAGTCTAGTTAAACAATAACATAAATCCAACTAAAACAGAGTTAAAAGCAACAAAAATACAAGTTACAGCTTACATCCCAACATCAACATCCAACATTAGATCCCAAAGTACATAAACTTAATAGTCAAAGGGTTCAAAGCCCTTAAAATTACAACTTAATCGCAAAGAGAAGTCCAAGCAACAATAAATAAAAATCCCAAAGTCGAAGCACGGAAAGATCACTTCGTGGCATGATAAACGTCGTCCACAAATTCCTCATCTAGCAGTTTCAAAATATGAGTGGGTAAGATAAAAATTCTCAGTGGATGGGTGATCGTGTGCGAGTGTGGCGATATATATAAATGAAAGAAACTGTTGTATGAAAAATGTGTGAGTTATGATGCGTGCATTGCACATAGTTCGCAAGCAACATGATATATACAAATAATAACTTATACGGTTTTGATGAAAGAGTTCATGTACATACAAACACTATGTGATTTCAAGCAAGATAGGCAGTGGTTGCGTACTAAATGTAGCGCCAACCCAAGTTGTATTAGAGTCCGAGTAACTCCAGAATCGTGTGGATCAGACAGTGATTCCTTCATTTTTCCTTGTAACTCCCCAAGTAGGATGGTCCAAGACTTGTCACCTTATCGCTTCATAGGCACGACAAACCCACAGTGGGCTAGCTAAGCCCGGATAGTCATAATTGCGATTACACCTCAAGTACTACGACCCACTTCCCTTGACACTCCAACACCGTAGTTGTGAGATTAGGACAATGGGTCCGAGAGTGGAATAGCAATCAAGTCGCCGTGGCGTTCCCATCCCCCACGAGTCCATTCCGATTTATGAGCTCAACACACCAAGTTGACTCAAGCAAGAATATAAATCACATGTACATTATGTCAACAAGGTAGTTGAGTAAATCAATGCAACCAGGAAGTTTAGGTTCAAGTAAATTATGCAAACATTTGCACGTGGCGTTTTGAATGATCGGCATTGGTGGAGTAATTTGGATAAAGATCATCTTGACATTTATTTTTCAAAGACATTACATTTTTGCACACTTACTTTATATATGCCGATAATCTTATTTGCTATCCAACCGATTAATAACCAAGTGCTAAAATAAAGTGTTAAAACTAGTTTAAAACAAATCAAAGGGTGTTAAGTCTTCCACGATAAAACCAACACAACCAAGTTAAGGTTTAGGTTAAAAACTGAGTTATTCTATCAACAATTCTATCGAGTCCGCTGAGTGGCTAACTCTGTTGAATAATCAACTTAGCTGTCCCTCAAGGACTTAGCTGTTTGTGTTAACTCTGTTATATTTTAAAAGGACTAAAATAGAAAAGTTGGTAAGGTTTATTCAACCCCCCTTCTAAACCTTACTCACACCCCTTGGGACCTACAACAATTATCATGCTCATATTTATATTTCCATGATAAATGCTCATACTTCGAAAAATATTTTTGTAAGAATTCAAATATGCCTACTAAGCTTAATGCTTATAAAAGTTACATCATGTTGCAGATATGAATGTAATGACGATGACTTAAGTTGAAGTATACGATGAGCGTATGTGCAACGATGTGGGATTGGAAATGGAATTACGCCAAGGATGTCATTATATTTTATGGTGTCAAATTATAAAACTTATTTTCACGTTTTATGCTTCTACTATCTTTTATTTTAAGATTTATTGAAAACCTCTTTTTCAAATTATATGCTTTCGCTATTTTCGAATTCAAACCCTCGATTTGTGATATTTTTAGTTTTCTCACGATGATTTGTACTTTCATGATATAATTGTCGATTTTAATATAATGTGAGAATGATCATTTGAAAAACAAAATCCTGTCTAATATTGTATGATTTTTCTAAAAACCGTTTTAAAGAAGTTTAATGTTAACGAGCCTTGTGGCGTGCGGAAGGGGGCATTACAATTATGGTATCACAACGGGTTCTGTTTCCAATGCACATGGTGATACGTCTTCTCCAAGTTCTACAGTTGAGTATATTTTAAAATATATATATATATATATATATTTGTCATGCTTAACAAATTTTTTTTAATAAAGGAATAGGGTTTTAGATACACTTTCATAACATAACTTTGATAATACTAAGAAGGTTGTGTCTTATTACTAACTCGGTAATACTTTTCCTCTCTCGATTAAGAAGAACTATGAACGTTGAAAGAGGAAGAGGCGCACAAAGGGGTCGTCCAACTACAAGAACAACAAAGGATATTCCTACCGATGCTAATCTCATTGAAATGATTGCAAATCTTCAAAGACAACTACAAAACCAACAAAGTGAAATTAATGAGCTCCGAGCTAATAATAATGGAATAGAAACTCATGATGAACCTACACCAATTACCCCTCAACATCAAGAACGGGTAGCTGAAGCCCCTATGGTTCATGCAACAGTGAGATCTATCTCACAAGAACCACTACTAGTTAGATGGAAACGTGTAAAACCTACCGAATTTGAAGAATCTAGTGACCTCTTAGTCACTCAAGCATGGCTGAAGACAATAGAAGCCACTCTTAAGTTGATGGGATTTACTGAAAATGAACAAGTTTTATGTGCATCGTATTGCTTGACGATGGAAGCCCGAGTCTAGTGGGAAGGAATTGAACAAAGCAGGGATGTAAATAGAATGACATGGGCGGACTTTCGTAAAGAATTTAATGAAAAGTTCTTTCATATGAATATCACAAGAAAACATTATGATGAGTTTGATGGCCTTCGTCAGGGAGATAAGACGGTGATTGAGGTGGTGACAAAGTTTGACCAATTAGCTCGTCTTTGCACAGGGATGGATCGTGATGAAGAAGAAAGAATTAGGAGTCTGATAAAGGTACTCCGACCATAAATTCTTGTGACGGTTGATGGAGATATTCCTCCAAACACGCAGGCTGAACTTGTCAAAGGAGCACTCCGTGCCGAGTACCATTTATAAAAGAACAAACAATATCAGCCTCCACAGAACCAGTCTAACAATGAAGCGGGAAATCAAAGCAAAGCTCAAGGAAACAACAATTATAACCAAGATTGGAGAAATAACAAAAGAAAAAGTAACTTTCAGAATCAAAAGAATCAGGGCAGCATAAAAGAAGTTAAAGGTCCACAACAATACAACAACAATAAAAGTATTCAGCCTTGTAACAAATGCAATAAGAAACATTTGGATAAATGTCGATGGGGAACCAATCAGTGCTACTCTTGTGGTCGTGAAGGTCATATATCTGAGGATTGTCCTACCAATACTAATGTCCAGAACCAAAGGAAAACACCTATTGCTCAACTCAATAACATGCAAACTACCTTGGCAGGATCACTCATAACACAAGGTAGACTGGAAGTTGCACCAACAAATGCTCGCATTTACACTATAACAAAAGAGATAGTTGCAACTGAAACCTCTAATGTTGTCACATGTCATATTTTCTTACTGACTAAAATTGCATATGTAATTTTTGATAGGGGCGCTACCTATTCATTTGTGTCTAGTTTCTTTGCTGAGAAATAGCAAGAAATCTTAAACCTTTAACACAAAAATTGCCACAATATTACCCTCTGGAGAAGTTATGATATCCACACATTATCTATCATAAATTCCTTTGATGATTCTCGATAAGGAATTCCTCGTTGATCTCATTGTATTGAATATGCATGATTTTGATATTATCCTATGAATGGATTTCTTGGGAAAATATAATGCTATTATCGAATGTCGACAACAAATGGTTAATTTTAAACTAAATAATGGGGAATGATGTGTGTTTTTGGGAGAATCAAACAAGAAATCAAAGATAATTATATCAACTATGAAGGCAAGAAAGTTATTGGCTAGTAGGTGCATGGGATCTTTGGCTAATATAGTCGACAACGGACAAGAAGTGAAGTTGATGATCAATGAAGTGCCATTAGTTCGAGATTTCACTGATGTATTTCTCGAAGAGTTTCGAGGAATACCGCCAGATAGAGAAATTGAATTTGAAATTGAACTCGTACCAGGCACAAATCCAATTTCAAAATCACCATATAGAATGGCCCCATCAGAGTTAAAAGAATTGCATGCTCAATTAAAAGAACTCCTTGACAAAAGTTTCATACGACCAAGTCATTCACCATGGGGAGCTCCAAAAGATATTTGTCAAGGAGAAAGATGGCTCTATGAGATTATGTATTGACTATAGGGAGTTGAATAAAGTGACCATAAAAAATAAATACCCACTCCCGAGAATTGATGATTTGTTTGACCAATTAAAAAGGCTATCAATATTTTGAAATGATTTGAGAACTGGTTATCACTAGTTGAAGACAAGGGAAGGAGATATTTCGAAGACAACCTTTAGAAGTAGGTATGATCATTATGAATTTATGGTTATGCCTTTTGATCTTACAAATGCCCAACAGCTTTTATGGATTTAATGAATCGAGTATTCAAAGAATATCTTGATAAGTTTGTTATAGTATATATTGATGACATCCTTGTATACTCAAAGATTCAAGAAGAACATGATATACACTTGAGGATTGTGCTTGAGACATTGAGAGAACATCGATTATATGCAAAATTTTCCAAATGTGGGTTCTGGTTAGATGAAGTGTCCTTCTTAGGTCATGTGATATCAAAAGATGGTGTTAAGGTGGATCCAGGAAAAATAGAGGTTGTTGTAAATTGGAAGCAACCTAAGAATGCAAGTGAAATTAGAAGTTTCTTAGGTTTAGCAGGTTATTATCGAAAGTTTGTGGAGGATTTTTCAAAATTACTATTGCCTCTAACTAACCTAACGCGCAAAAGGAAAAAGTTTGAATAGACTGATGCTTGTGATAGAAGTTTTCAAGAGCTTAAGAATAGATTAACTACATCGCCAGTATTGACGATTCCTGAAGGAGAAGAATGATTCTCTATTTATAGTGATACTTCAAAAATCGGCCTTGATTCAGTTCTGATGCAAAATGAAAAAGTGGTTACTTATGCCTCGAGACCGTTGAAGGATTATGAAAAGAACTACCCTACTCATGATCTTGAATTGGCAGTTGTAGTATTTGCATTGAAAATATGGAGACATTATTTGTATGGAGTCAGCTGTAAGATTTATACAGGTCACTAGAGCTTGAAATATTTCTTTACACAGAAAGAATTAAACATGTGGCAAAGACGTTGGCTTAAATTAGTTAAAGATTATGATTGTGAAATCATTTATCATCCAGGCAAAGCAAATAGAGTAGCGGATGCATTGAGTAGAAAATAATCAACAAAACTCACGGCGTTGCATGTTATCCCAAAACCTTTACAAAAAGAGTTTATTGAGCTACAACTTGAAATAATTTTGAATTGCTTATCAGCATTAACCTTGACCCCAGTCATTTTTGAGCATATTCAAGCAGGTCAAGAAATGGACCAACTTTTATCCAAAATCAGGGAAGAAGTAATGACTTGAAAATGTCCGGAATTTAATATTTCTAATGATGGAATTTTAAAATTCAAAGGAGGACAATATGTACCAATAGATTGGGAAATGAGAAAACAGATTATGTCAGAAGCCCATGAAACTCCATACTCCATACACCCAGGCGCTACAAAGATGTATCGGGACCTCAAACAAAAATTTTGGTGGCATGACATGAAGAAAGATATTGCGAGTTATGTTAACAAGTGTTTGACATGTCAACAAGTAAAGGTGGAACATCAAAAGCCTGCAGGGCAGCTGCAACCAATTCATATACCATAATGGAAGTGTGAGGAAATTGCGTTTGGGATGCCTAAGACGACTAATAACTATGATGCCATTTGGGTAATTGTCGATCGACTTATCAAGTCGGCTCATTTTTTTCCAATTAAAATGACATTTTCGATGGACAAGTTGGCAGATGTCTACGTCAAAGAGATAGTTCGCTTACATAGAGTGCCAAAGTCTATAACAGTCAATGGGTACCAAACTAATGTTTATCAAAGCCTTCCATCCGCAAATTGATGGACAAATGGACCGAACAAATCAGATTCTTGAAGATATGCTTAGGGCATGCGCTCTTGATTTTAAAGAAAATTGGTGAAAATACTTACCACTCGCTGAGTTTCCTTATAATAACAGCTTATCAAGCAACAATCGGTGGGCCCCTTATGAGGCATTGTATGGGAGACGCGTTGTCATTCTCCAATTCATTGGCATGAGGCCGGTGAGAAGAAATTGATAGAATTAGAACATATCGAGAAGACTAATTTTGTGCAAGACACTATGGAAGCTGTAAAGGTAATCTGAAAAAGAATTGAAATAGAACAAAGTAGACAGAAAAGCTACGCTGATGTTAAGCGAATACCTTTAGAATTCTCAGTTAGGGACTTCGTCTTCATTAAAGTTTCACCAATGAAAGGAATTATGAGATTTTGGAAGAAAGGAAAGCTTAGTCCAAGATATGTCGGTCCATATATCATTGTTGAAAGAATTAGAAAAGTTGCTTATGCATTATAATTACCTCAAGAGATGACAACAATCCATTATCAATGCTCAAGAAATATATTCCAGATCCTTCACATGTCCTTACACCACAATTGATACAAATTGATGAGAGTTTCAGTTATGAAGAAAAACCCACATCAATACTTGATAGAGGAGTTAAGAAATTAAGAAACAAAGAAATTCCTTTAGTCAAAAGTATTATGGTCTAACCACAAAGTTGAAGAAGCCACTTGGGAGCGTGAAAATATTTAATGAATTGGTGTCTTGCTCCCATGCATCTGCAGCAATTAGGTATAAATAAATTTATATCAGTATTTTCACATAATTCATTCAATATTTCACATAATTGTTTTTTTATGCAGAAAGGCGAACCTCAATGTCTATTCATTTGTTAAACATATTATAAAAATGAAAATCTTCAACAAATGTGGGCGGGTGAAGTTCTACCAGTTCCTTATTCGAGTGAATGGGTTCTACCACAAGAGGTGCGGAAATTAGTATGCAAGCCTCCAAATAACCCAAAACAAGCTGGTCGTCCTACACAAAATAGAGTTCATTCTGCTGTTGAATCTTCAAGTAATCATTCATGTAAGAGTCAAATTTGTTCAAGGTGCGGGGGTGTTGGCCACAATTGCGTCAAATGCACTATGTCATCGTCGCTTGATGAGCACGGAAGTGCCTTAGTGACACAATCGGGTCCTTCAAGATAGGTGCATAGTAAAAAGAAATGTGGAATATTCTGAGCATATGATCATATCCGTAGAAGATGCCCGAGACGTCCGGATGATGAAAATTAAGCAAAAAATTTATTTCAACTGTAATACTATGTTACCAAATAACACTAAGAGAAAATTGTCTAATAGTCCTATGTTCACAAAATACTTCAAAGGTGTTTCCCAATTGAATGCACGATATGACATAATATTGCACGATATATGGTATGGTGTCGTAGCGTGCAGTATCATGCTATATCATGTTATTTCGTGCCATATTGTGTCACACTCTATTCTACTTAGTTTTGTTATAAGATTACTTGAATTTTTTATTGTAATAACCTCTGATTTACTAATAATAGGACATAAAACCATGCAAAATGAATATTTACATAATTTAAAATATTTACAAGATATACAATAAAAACATGTACTACAAATCGCGTACTATTATATATACTATATCGATAAATCGGACCATCCACTATCTTTCTCATCTCGGGGATCCTATGATGCACATGATTCCTACTAAGTTTCTTTGTTATACAAGTAACCACGCAAAGCAATGCAAATAATCCGAATCTAGTCTTCGTCTTTTCTCGCTCATAACAATCTTTCTTCGGCGTTATAACAAGCTCCCACTCGCGACAGATGGGTTGAAGATCCGAACGGCATCGTAGAAGCTAGCATGCACCAATGCTTTGCTAGGAGGATGCAACGGTGGATGCGTGGCAAGAACCCTCGCAACGTGTATATCGATGTGTATCGGTGATGTATAGAGTCATACATAATCACTCTGACTCTATGAAAATCCAACCTACATATGACAAAATGTCCTAATAAATTCACGATCATGAACACATGGGAAAAAATCATTAATTAATCTAATAATTTTAAAGAAAAAAATGAATAAATTAGGCAAAAAAATATTAAAGTGTACTTTGCGTACATGTACTCCACGGACAAGGATTACCCTAGTTCGAGTCCCGTTGGACAACACTAGCAAACTCATCCAACTCCTGTCCAGGAGAAATACTCTCCATGGTCTACGGGTCATATACTATGTCCGCTGGATCAGCACCATGCATACGAGTCCATATATGATGTAACGAATCCTACACATTAAAATGTTTATAAATTAACAAGTATTATTTATTAAATTTAAAGTAAATGCAACATGCATAATAAGTAAACATACTGAGAATATCGTAGATATAAGCATATAAGTTCCCACCATCTTGGGACTAGGTACAAACCCAAAATACTGGGATCGGATCAGTAGTATGGCCATGTACGCATTTATATGCCGTACAAAAATAAAAAAAAAAATCAATATTAATCAATATGAAATAAATAAAATATTATAAAATTTTCAACTAAATAATACAAAAAATTAAAGCTTACATCATTCTCTATCTTTGTCTTTGGATCTTCAATTTCGTTGAAAAATTGAGGCCCAACATAGTGTGTAAGCCCCACGTTCCTCCTGCATTGGATCCTCAAATATTAAGGCATTACACTAATATAAGATGTTAAAGCTAAGATAAGAAAAATAAAAAAATATTTAATACTTAGACTTTAAGAAGTGCGCATACTCCATCTTGGTCGCGTCTAGCTTGTGAATATTAGTAGGCATGAATGGGCTACAAATAAGATACGTTGTTTGCCTATCCCAAACTTGAATAAATGGAGTAGGCGGAGAGGGCACTCATGGAGAGGGCACTTACGGACCAAGGACCAATGGTGTCGGAGAGGGTGCCCGTGGAGGACCAATGGCCTTGAATAGTGATCGACACTGTAGAGGTGGAGAATGTACCAACGCTCGTGGATGAGGGATACATGAAACATAAGAGAAGTCGATTTATGGCGGAAAGAATAGTCGACACATGCGTAAGAGTAGTCGACAATGTCGAAAAAATGAGTAATCTTACTCCGAGGGGTGATCGCGTTATCCGATGCGGCATCGATGATGGCGTCACGAGATGACCGACTAGAATCGACTACCACGATCATGCATGAAGTCATCATATCGATCAATATACAGAACAAATGCCTAATCTCTTCCTCGAATAAGGTCCCGAACCCAACCTATCTCCTGATCTAGACATTTGTCTAATCGAGAACCCTCCTCTGAAATGAGATTCTCTAATCGAGTCATATGGTCATCCAACTTAGAAAAAGCTCGATCGATACGTGATTCAAATCGAGAGAACTGATCCTCTATACGTCTCTCTAAAAGGCCAACCTCATCCCGTATAACTCCCCTCAGTAGCACCAACATACTTCCCACAATTGGTTGCTCATCGTCACGTGTATCCCCATGGGCTGATAGATTATCATCGGCATTGGGATGATGGCCCTTGATCGCCTATCTGCATCGATAATTCATCTCAGGCGGTAATCTAAGGGATCATCTGCCCGGTGGGATGATGGGTTGTCTGTCCTACGCCGCTTCTCCGGCCCCTAAATCGTAGGAGTAGTAGTGAGGGCCTTTGAATCAGCTTTATCTCTCCCCCTGCCCTGCCCGTAGAAGTAGTCAGAACTCCCGTCTCCGACACTCTACCCCTGTCCCTACCAATAGGGGCCATCGAATCTGTACCCCTATTTCTATCTATGTCCCACCCAACACCACTGTCCAAAAACTAATTCTTCTTTGGGATGAACCAAGAAGGACCTAACAAAATAACAACCTCGTCGACTCGCTCCATATATATCTGCTGGAGCTTTTCCTCACTTGTATCTAACATGTCACAAGACACTAAACCCTGTAAATAAATAAATATAATTAAAACTTAAAAAAATAAAAAAATAAATAACATTGGAATACGTGCCGGATCAAATACAAAATCAGCTATTGTCTTCTGAAATCTCCAACGGAGACACCTAGGTGTTAGGTTGTTGGATACGCGAGTCGCACAAACATCACCCAGATGAGGTATCGCCTCGAAAGGCCAAATCTGTTAAAACATTGATAAATGACAAAATAAGATTTTTTTAAATATTTAAAAAAACTAATTACATATACAATAAAGAAATAAGTATACGTACCACCAAAACATACGTGAGACCATAAAAATGATAACTAGGTGGGCGATATTGCGGTGGTTTCCTAGTAGTCCGACCAGGCGGCAGAACATCATTCAGATTCTAAAGATAATGTATAAGAATCTGAAATGAGTACTTCGCCCCAAGGGAAAGTCTCCCACTGTGCAATGTCTTCTATTAAAAACCATAGCCAATCTGTTTATCATCGAAACACAAAAGCATGTAAAATGCAAATAACACCTTTGACACCTTTAAGGCATCGATTGGTGACTCACAGAAGGTGCCCTCAGTAAATAAATTGCGTAGATCATTAGCGGTAACACGATCACCCTGAAGCCAATATCGTCGATAAATACCAGTTTTAGGTGGCTCAACAACACGGTTAAGGTCAAATGTGGACCCCGAAAAACCTCAATCCAGACCATGACAAACTCACACCAGAGAGATCTAATACTCGCTTCTCCGATGTGGAACCAACACTCCAATTCTGGAGCATCCGACATACACACATCCATCGCTACCAATGCATGAAGGAAAACATTACAGGTAAATCCATCGTACCCAAACTCTAAAAAATGCCCGATATCCGAGTCTCTAAACTCCTCATATACACCACCACCGGTATCTTGCAACTATTTTTGATATCTTGAATTATACTCGGTCGAGCATACCCAAAATTTGAGACCTCTCTCGATGATAAGAGAGTCTCCTCCACTGTGGACCAACCTACAATAATAATTAATAGCAATTTAACAAGAGGAATTGGTTAAAAGTGAAGAAATGTAGCAATAAACACATAGGACAACAATTAAACAAGCATGGCGAAAGTAGTGGCACGATATGGACGAAGGGGCACGATTAGGCACCACATGGCATGATATGGCACGATAAGACACCATATGGCATGATATGTGGCACGCAATACTATATCGTGTTAATATTTGTGGCACGTAATAAATCTATATCGTGTACATAGGGGCACGATATACAAAAGACACGTGTATAAACCTATATCGTGCTATATTATTCTCAAGGTGCACGATATAGATTTGAAATATATGGCACTTTAAAATCTATATCGTGTGCATAATGACACGATATTAAATCACAATCGTGCCTAAAAAGAACGATATTGGCACAATATCAACACGATATAGGCATGATATCCTGCATATGTTTCCTATATCGTGCCAATTGCAGTTGTTCGTCTTTTTCATCATATCGTGCAAACATGAACAAGACAAAGCAAATCCATTCTTGACTCCTAACTAAAACACAAACTCTTACACCCAAACATCAACAAAACACCATTCTTGCTCATTATCAAGTAAAATACGCCAAAAACTAACATATATAGCCATGAATAAATATTTTGAACTAAAATCCAACTTTATATCCAAAGATTTTGAAACTACTAAAAATGAGAAAGAAACCCCAACATGATATGGGTTTCTCTTTTTGCACGATATGTCTTCTTTTGTTTTGTTCTTTTTCTCTTTTTGCTTTATGTAAGTTTTGTCTTGGAGAGTGTATATATGTACATGGGGTTGGATTGTATATGATTTCCGATGAGGGGTTATCCGGTTTTCAATGGGTATAATCTTTACTTAAGTTTCAAAATTCAAAAAACCCCAACTTAAAGGAGGGGCAATTATGTAAATTTGGGTAGAAAAGAGTTTTTTTATGTTGATGGATAGAAAAGAGTACCCACTATCCATAGTGGGTACTGAATTTTTTTTTTCCTTTTCCCAAACTATATTAACATATTCAATCGATAAAAAATATGCAAAACATAACATAATAAAAAACACAATCATGACAAAGAGGTTAATTTTGTCATTTCATGTTAACTCTATCTAAATATATTTATTATTCATGCAGGGACTGACTCAATTTGACCAAAGCACAATAAATTTCAATTCTAACCCATTTATAGCATGCTAGATTCATGGCGTATTAGAAATTGACCCTTAAATATTATCCCTAAATGAGCATATTACATTATTCGGAAACTCAAAGTGTCTAAACAGCCTCCAACACTTAGAAAATGATATTTTATCCGGAAATCATGATAAAGTTTTGAAGGCACGGAAATTTCATCGATCCTTTTTGCTTTTTGAAGGCATGAATGCAATATGTTTTTGGTTTTTTAGAATTTATTTGGTTTTTTATTTGACTGTTTGAAATAGTTGAATATTATGATAGAAATGTAAATTGTATAACATTCTATATAGGATTAATCAAGTAATTTAAAGTCTTTAAGAAACTATAATCAAGTTTTTCAATAATATCTTTTGAACTATGATTGTGAATGAAATTTTAATATCTTGTCCTATTAATTTGAGTAATTTTAATTTTGGGGCGCTATAAAAATGAAGGGTGAAAATAAAAAAATAAGTGCAATAATTTTAAAAACAATTGTGGGTAATAAAATATGAACCTGGTCACCTTTAAGGTGCACTTGGATGGGGGGATTAGGGAGAGGATTTGGGATGAAGGATATGAAATCCTTAGCTAAATCCACTTGTTTGGCGTATAAATCCAAATCAATGAATTTCAAACATATCTTTAAATTTTAGTTCATTTTCAAGGGATTTTAAATCCCTTCCAAAACCTAGTCATTTGAAATCCATTTTTTTCCTCTTTATGCTCACTTACAATTTTCACACACCACACACATTTTCGTACATTGCATGTTTGCACAAACATTGCATACACACTACACACTACACACACTCATGCATATACTCTCATATATACATCACATTAGCTTCACACACACATACACACACAATAAAAATTATATATTTCATATTTTCATTAGTTGAGACCTCAAAGGATGCCACCGCTCAAGACACCGATGCAGCTTCGTCTGCAGAAGGGAATGTCCAAGACCTTAATGCAGCTAAGACTGTAAAAGAGAGTGTAGAAATCCCTACAGTGGTTCAGCCTGTTGTTAAGGGTAATGAATGCCCAAAGGAGGTTAAGACTTCCTTGGGTAAAGCTGCTAAAGAGAAAGGCAAAATGTCACTCCTCAACTAAAGTCAATCGAAATGGAAGAAATCAAAGCACTACACGACTGAGGAAATTGTCTCTGGGAATTCCTTGACACGATGATGAAATTAAGTTCGCTCCCAAAGAAAAACCAACAGGACCCGTAAATTGAGGAAACTACAACTAAAATGAAAAAGACACACGAGGAAGCTACCTTCATGAAATTTGTATTGGTTGATGACCCACCCCCAATGGTGCCATCACCAACCCATGATGCTTCTGAGGTAGTTGAGGTACACGAAACTCAAAAGAAAACACCCACTCGAGACCAATGGATCTCATTAAGACAACTAAGATCGCTTAACTCCGTAGTCGACACAAAATGCTCGATCGCCAATGGTGTTGCTAGAAAAGCTTAGGCACATAGAGCTAAAGCCAATTTTAATGGCAAAGAAAAGGCTCCCGAAGGAGAAGTGGGAGAAATTCCTATTGTTCTAGATAACTTATTCTCATACTACTTTCCTTTCGTAGCTGAGGTACCTTTTTAAACTGAATCTGCTGAATAAAGTTCTAAGTACAATGTTGAGATCCACCATGAAGACTACGAGGCTCAAAATGATTTGAGAGTAGTGTCGTTTGGATTCAACTTTGACGTAATGTGGCCAGAAGAGCAGTCTCCTGACATAGAAGACTTCTAGAAAGCCTTCAAAGCTATCTGTTCGGAGATTGAAAACATGGAAAAAGGTTTTGTTGCCTTAAACCAATGGCTAGACAATCATGATGCCATGATATCTGGTGATATTCATGGCACAGTTCTCATGATCAGGGAATGGACAACTCAGATGAAAGCACTAAAAAGGGAACTAGTCAGATACGTCAAATCCCTGTTTGCAAAGTTTGTGATTTGGAGTGCTCAAGATATTAAATTTTAGCAGACAGAGGCAAACAAATCACATTTTCCAAATAGACCAGGTGCACAAGACAGGTATGGAATTGTCAAGGGCTCAACAAAAATAAGACCTTCAAAGAACGGAAAGCAATTTGAGCCCAGAGATGATGGTTATGAATGCCAAGATGAAGATCATGAGTGCAAAACTGAAGACTCTGTGATCAGAATATAGAGTAGCTCACTCAATAACTCGCGATAACTGGATCTTATTCTGTCTATACCTTCTCAGAAATCTCTCCTTGGTGATGATGCCAAAATGGGGGAAGTTAAAAAGAATAAAGAAGACCCATTTGAAGATTGTTCTTGAAAAATCCCAACAAGGTTCATCTACCAGCTCTCTTTACTCCTAACTGCCAAAAGAGCTGTCAGCTGAAGAGAAAGCTGACATAGCTCTGAAGAAGACTAGCTGCTATGGAAGCTGATTAGAAGAAGTAAAATTAAGGAAGCATGAGCGTATTGAAGATCTTAAGACCACTTTTCAAGATCCCACAACTGGGTTACTTTAATACTCTCCAGTTGTGAAGCTCCTTCAACCACCTAGTTCAGATCCAGGGTCAGAACCAAGATCACTAGAGGAGTTCCAAACTCTCTAGGCAGAAGGATTTTTCGAGAAAATGACCCTTGAGTAGTTATGAGATATGTACTAGGAAAATGGCTTAGAGATTTACAAATCAGCCATGAAGCAGCAAACTGAAGGGAGCAGTCTGCAGACTTCCAGGGCTCACCCTGTTCAATACACTCAAAAGGGAGGAGCTGTTTGTGGAAGAAAAAATGGAAGAAGTGGTGGAAGTGGTAGAGGTACTCCATCAAAATGCCTATATATTACACATATGTAAATCCCTTCAAGAAAGACCGCTTATACTGAGTTTGATTGAATGAGCTTGCAAAAGAGAAGTCTCCTAGAAGAATGCTAAAGCATTCAGGAGGCAAGAATTGGAAAATAAAAGGCAAGATCAAGAGTGGGAGCGGAGAGAAGAAGGAAGGATGAAGCTCTCCCACCTCCTACCATACTGAGGCCCGCGTCGCACTGCGTTTTGAGTCTTCTTCGATAAAGTCTCTAGATTATTCTCGCATAATTCAAGAGAGCCGAATCACATAATCGGAGACATTAACCCAAAATGGAGAATTGTCTGTTGGGTTTAATTGGTTTGAATAAATCTACTTTTGGAGAACTTAATGATAAAATTGATAAACCAAGGCGAAAGTACATTGTTGGAAAAGTTGCTAATCACTAAACCTATCAAATCTCGACTTCATGACCTTCCTTGCGTTTGATTCGTTGTTGGAATTAAATGATATAAAGTGGAAACAAAGAGCTAAACAACATTGGTATAAGAATGGCGATTGTAATACATCATTTTCCATGCATACGCTTCCAAAAGACATGATGTAAATTGCATTGTCTCTTTAAAAGATCACCAGGGCACGAGTACTCAAATTGTAAGATATTGAATGGATCATCCTTGACTATTTCAATGATATCTTCACTTCTACCAATTAATCCATGTCAAAGGGATATTGCGAAGGCTCTCAGTAGGTTACGAACAAAATTGATGAAGGATATGGCTGATAACTTGACACTTCCGTACATGGGTGTTGAGATTGTGAAATCAAACAAACATATGCACCCCTTCAAATCGCTTGACCGTATGGTATGAATCCTATCTTTTTCCAAATATTCTAGCGTATTATTGGTCAAGATATCACCAAGTCTGTATTTTATTTTTAAACATCGGCCAACTCATTGATAGCATGAATTATACGCATATTTTTCTCATCCCTAAAGTTAAAACTACAGATTTTGTCTCACAATTTCGCCCTATTAGTTTATGTAATGTCATTTATAGGATTGTGTCCAAGGTCATTACAAATCGAGGTAAGACGTTATTATTAGACTTAATCTCGAGAACCTAATCATCCTTTATTCATGGTCGTCTTATCACAAATAATATTTTAGTGGCCTATGAGATTCATCATTCCATGAAAATTCGTGCTATAGGTAAAACTGGACTTATGTCTATTAAACTAGACATGATTAAAGCTTTTCACCGTATTTACTAGCCTTTCGTGTTTGTCGTTCTTGGTTCTTTGGGCTTTCCTGAATCCATTACTAGCTTAATCCGTGCATGCATCACTACATCATCTTTCTCATTCTTATTGAATAGATCTCAATTCAGACCCCTGATCCCTCAACGGGGCGAACGCCAATGAGAACCCCTTTCCCCCTATATTTCTATTCTTTGTGCAGGGGTTTATTCCACTATTTTGCAGGATTTACAAGCAGCTGGGAAAATCCACGGCATAAAAATCAACAAAAATGCCCCATGTGTTTCACACTTATATTTTGCCGATGACACTTTGCTTTTTGGAAATGCATCGATTGAGGAGGCCAACCATCTAAAATTTGCAATCAATCTGTTCAAAAGAGCTTCGGATCAAGGAATCAATCTTTAAAGGTATACTATTTAGCCCCATCACGAATCCGGAGATGGCAAAAGGAATATTGCATGTGCTCGAAATTCCAATGGTTAGTTCGCACGACAAATACCTGGGTCTACCATCAATCATTGGTAAAAATAAAATTGAATTATTTCATCAATTCAGGATAGAGTTTGGAAGCGAATTCAAGGATGGAAGAAAAAAACTATATCCCAAGCGGGGATGGAGGTCCTCATTAAATCGGTAATTCAACCAATGCCAATCTATGCTATGTACTACTTTAGAATTCCGGATAATATCCTTGATAAAATTCATGCCATGGTAGCGAGTTATCTTTGGAGTTGATCTTCTTGAAACAGAAAATTACATTGGGTTTCTTGGCGCATATTGTCCACGGTAAAAATCATGGTGGTCTTGGTTTTCAACGTTTACGAACATTTAACCTCGCACTTCTTGCAAAACAAGCATGACGACTTGTAACACAATCGCCCTCTCATCTCTCTTGATACTTCTGCAAAATACTACCCGCATTTAAAATGTTTTCAATGCGCAACTAGGCTCTGACCATCGTGGAGTAGGCGAAGTACTTTTGAAAGCACAAATATTATTAAAAGGCGCCCCCCTAATTTCCTCTAGATCATCTTCTATAATTTGGCAAGAATCATGGCTCCTTTGCACATCAAACTTCTATGCGCACCCGATTACCAATGTTACAAACCCGGCGTGGAGGTTAGTACACTTATCGATCCAATTAGAGTTTGCTAGAAAGAAGATGTTGTTCGGTCATTTGTTCTTATCGACAGAGGCTTTCTCGTTCTCTCCATCTCTATTTGTTCGGTTTTATCCGGAGATCTATGGTGTTGGAATTTTGCTAAGAATGGGAAATTCACACCAAGTCGGCCTACCATCTTATCTTGTCAGTGAACTCTCCCTACCGAATTTGTGCGCACCACAAGCCTCCAGTTTGAATCCGAATCCAATTTGGAATTAATCAAGAAGTTACAAGTTCCCCACTAGTAAAATTCTTTGTGTGGCATCATTTGCTCGCTTCTTCCGACCATGGACCTCCTAGCTCGACATCATATTCTTTTCCCAGAGATTTGCCCCTTGTGCTCAACGCCTCACTGTGATGCTATGCATATTTTTCTTCATTGCCGTTTTGCTTCAGAAATTTGGCACTTTGCAGGACTCCAAGACCATGTCATTATTTTTTCACAATTCCAGAAGGTTTTATTAAACTCCCCATCGGACGTTGTGAATCTTTTTTCGATCATATGCAATTTGCTGTGGTATAATCAAAATAATTGCAAATTTGGCGACTCATGTGTGCATTCTTTCTCCATTGTTCAAACGGCAAGCGAAATTCTCCAAGATTTCCACAATATTGAACTTGGGCCTGATGTCCCGCTTTCACCACTTCTGAGCGCGACTTTCCTGACTTGAAACTTAAGACGGCATGTGTATTCACTTTTATGGTGCTTTATCCTTAGCTACTAAAGTAGCTGGCGTGGGGGTTGCGGTGCTTGATACACCTAGATCCTTTTTGCAAGGTTTTTCTAAATGATTTTTGAGCATTACAAATCCAGAGGTAATTGAATGCCTTGCGCTCCATGAAGCACTAAAATTCCGCCAACATTTCGAACCTAGCTCGTTCTCATTTTTTGGCGATGCTACCTCCGTGATCTTAGCGGCCAATGGTGAAGCAAGGTTCTCGCCAAATGGTTCTGCTATTCTTCAAGATATTATTAATCTTAAGTCATCCCTAATTACTGAAGGCACTTTTGGTGCCGTCGTTCCCTTAATTTTGTTTTCCATAGATTAGTTTTTTTTGCTAAACTCGGGATGAACTTTTTTGGGACTATCTCCCAGAATCTTTTTGTTCATCGATGTTGGACGATTTTCCAGTGCCTGTAATGAAATTTTCAATTTTCAAAAAATTAAATAAATAAATAAAAAAGGAAAAAAGGTACTATTTGTTACCATTTCATGTAATGGTTGTGGCCCAAGTTACTAATTTACATCTAAGTTGAATTTTTTAACTAAAAAAAAAAAGAAAAGTCGAAATTTATTTACTAAAGGTAAAAAGCTAGGAATATTTACAAAACAGAAGAGTTGGTGCAACTTCTTAATTGTTGCTGCTTCACGCGTGGGTATTGTGGCCTCTCCCCTATGTGCAACATAAACACTCTCTGTTGGTGCATCGTGTTGTCACGAGCATCAATCCATTTTTTTTTCTTTTTAGTTTTTCGACAAACTCAAGTCGCAGCAAGTTACTTGAGTTATGGATTGGTTTTCGTGCACGAACCTCAAACTCCTCCTTCCCGGTGTACGTGGGCTTTTTTTTGCCAACATTTTACCTCCACAAACCCCACCAAAAACCAGAATGTAGATGCCTTAAAGTTCTCGAATGAGGTCGGGTTAATGCTTAATTAAAAAACACAAACTTATACGCATCGGTTGATTTTAAGAAACCGAAGCCTAAAGTTTAATTAAATGTTTTTAATTTAATTTAAAAAATTATTGTTGTTGGGCTTTTTTATAAACAACCGATGTGTAAGTACTTTGTTTTATTTTCATAATTGTCACTGCCATTTTTAAGGCATCAATTTTTCATGGAAATTGATTCATATTCTCTTGATTTATATAGCCTTTTATGTACTAGTGTGTATGTTTATCCTAAAACAAAAATTTGCAAGATAAAAACTAAATTTCTTAGAGGTGATTAGGACATTTTGTCCAAAAACAGGACACTTACATCATTTTACTTTTTGAGTGTCTCCTTTTTCGCTTTGAGATTTTTTTCCTGCAATTTTTTAATGCATTCTTAGCTCGAGTATGATTGATTGGTGTATAGATGATTTCATGTTTTTCTTCATCTCCGGAATGGATGTCAACATGTAGGCTTCCCCATTCACCACATGTCTTTTGTGGAATAAATAATCTAGATTCATGGTCCGGACTAGTGAAATTAGGTTAATCAGGCTTGGGTTTTGCCATTTTACCTTAAAAGACCAGACCAAAGTCTATGAAAAAAGCTTATCAGGTCATATTAAACTTAGGAAAATAGTACCTGACGTCGGACACAAAGTTTGGCTTGGCCCATCTCACTTCCTTTCATACTCCCAGGTTTGACGCAGTTTATGGATAGTTAGAATAGTTCCAATCTGTTTAGCGCAACATAACCAATACCATATTAGTTAGCTAATCCTAAAAACTAATTATTATCTCATTTTCATTGTATAACCAATACCATACTAGGTAGCTAATCCTAAAAACTAATCATTATCTCATTTTCATTGTATAACCAACTCTAAATGTAATTTTATAGACTTAATTGATTAGATGTGAATTGACTGAGATGAATACGACACGAAATTATAGGGTTTGAGATAGGGCTTATCAGGTTGATAACATTATTGGGGAGGCCGTTAAAAAATCAGGTTGACCCGATAAATACGATAAGATCCGGTAAGGCCCCATAATTTTTTAATTATCTGTAATTGATGATTTGTATGGGTAATTTACTAATAGTTCATAATTAGTTTATTAGAATATATGTTTAAAGTATCAAATATAAAATAATATAAAATAACCATAAGTTTTATTTGAAATTGGGCGAGCCTAACGTGCTTAATTAAATAAATTTGATAATTTTAATTATCAAGTCATGTCACACTTTTTGTGTATTTAAAGTATCATGCTTGGATTTAAGATTTTAAATTCATTATAAATAACCGTGCCGTATTTGTGTTTGGGCTTATTGTGCCAGTCCAATAACCATGTGTCACCCTAGACTTGATAAATAAAATTCAATACCAAATTGTGTGGTTTGGTGTTAACTAAACCATCCCTCTGTGAACAAATAAAAAAAAAAAAATGAAGGAAGGAAGTAACCAGGTGGCTTAGCCCACCTGGCCACCACAAGCAATTGTGGGGTGGAGGTTAGGGGTTCAAATCCCTGCTCCATCAAATTGTTTGTGGGGTGGAGGTCAGGGGTTATTATCCCTGCTCCATCAAATTGCTCCCCGGGGCATATGCGAGCTGGTGAAGATTGGTGGGAACTCATACTGAATAGCATCCGTGTGGGTTCGATTCGGGAGAGATCGTTGTTAGTAGATTGGGGGTCGAACATAATTGTTCTCTTTACTTGGGAGGATCTGGTTGTACGCCGCAGACCCCGTAAACACTCCAGTGCGTGCACATCCCGCGGTTTACCTTGGCGGCAACAATGAGGAGCGGAGTTTGAGCATTGTCCTCGAGCGTAGTCGGATAAGCCAAAGTGAGTTATCAAAAATCAAAAAAAAAAAAAAGTTGGAATCTATTTTGTGAAAAGGCATTTGCACAACAAGGTTGCCCTCCAGAATTAGAGAAAATTGGAATGGAGATTGTTAAAAAATGCAAAGGACTTCCATTGTCGCTTGTTGTGATTGGGGGACTTCTTAAAAAGTCACCTAGGACGCAAGAATTTTGGGAGACAACGGCAAAAGATATAAAGTCAATTTTAAATTCAAAAGCGGATGACCAATGCTTGAATTTGTTATCTTTGAGTTATAGCCACTTGCCTGTCCATCTAAAACCATGTTTTCTTTACATGGGAGTTTTTCCGGAAGACCATGACATTCGTGTCTCCCGACTTATCAAGCTTTGGGTTGCTGAGGGATTTATCAAACCAAATAAAGCCCAAAGCTTGGACGAGATTGCAAAGGGTTACTTAAAGGATCTCATTGACAGGAATCTCATTTTAGCTCGTACTTTGCGATCCAACGGAAAACTTAAAACTTGTACCATTCATGATCTTTTAAGAGACTTATCTTTGAAGTTAGCTGAAAAAGAGAACTTTCTTAGTGTCATGAGAGTGTCTGATCATACTCCACGACCCATAGATGAAGCACGCCGCATTGTATTTCATGAAAGCATTCCATTGGAATATCATACTCGAGTCTTTCATGGCTTGCAATCATCGTCACTTGCCCGTTCTTTGATATACAAAGAGGGTCCACTACCGTTAAGGTATTTTAGATTGTTGCGAGTATTGAATTTGATTGATATTAGCAAGGATTCCCCAGAAGCTATGTTTCAACAAGTTAACTTGCGGTACCTTGCTTATGAACATTTTCCGATCTCACAGCTTCCTTCATCAATATTCCTACTATGGAATATACAAACATTAATTATTAAAAATGTATATTATCGAGTTTATGCACCAGCAGAAATTTGGGAGCTGTCACAACTTAGGCATCTCGAGATAGACGGATTTTATCTTCCTGATCCTTCATGTGACATGGTTATAGACAAAGATAATGACTTTGTATTGCGAAACCTAGAGACACTTTTGAAAGTGGTGGATTTCAGGTTGAGTGAGGAGGTCTATAAGAGAATCCCCAACGTCAAGAAATTGTCTGTACTATGCGATGATTTGTCGTGGAAGGAGACAAAGTTGTGCAATCTTGGCCGCTTACATAAACTTGTATCACTAGAATGCTCGGTTTTTAGACATCCGAATCAGGGTGATCTGCTGCAGAACATAATATTACCGAGTTCGCTTCAGAAGTTGATATTAAGAAAATGTTGTCTTCATTGGGAAGATTTGTCGGTGATTGGTTCGTTGCCTCATCTTGAAGTTCTCAAACTAGATTGGGATTCAGTCACAGGATCAGAGTGGAACCCTGTTGAGGGACAATTTCTTCGCTTGGAATTCTTGAAAATACACAATTGTGACGGTTTGACTTACTGGAATGCAGATAGATCCCATTTTCCAGTCTTGAGGAACCTTGTTCTTGAAGAACTGCCCAAATTGAAGGAGATTCCTTTAGGTATCGGAGAAATACCAACACTTCAGGTTATTAGTTTGACAAACTGCAGTGAGTCTGCGGCCATTTCAACAATAAAATTAACGGAGGAACAAGAGAATGTCGGGAATTATGGCCTTCAAGTTCGAGTTAAGTTCTTGACAAAGGAGGAACTACTGAGGTTCAGAGAAAATGTGGAATTAATGAGCTTCACAGGAAGTCAGTTTCAACTTGAGGTGTCACGCCTGGGCCGTTTTTAGTAGCTTTGGTCATTTTAGGAATTGATTTTGTATGATAGTTGTATGATTCGAGTAATGAATTTTTTGTTTTCTGATCGGTAGAGTAATGAAAATTATTCATTACTAAGTTGGCAAACTAGTTGATTTAAATGCTTTTTAAAAAGTATGAATGTTTCTAGTGATTCATATAATTTCACCACACTAATTATATTATTTCTTTGAGTAATACTCCATTAGAAAGCGTCTTATAAATAAAAATATACTGTTCACATATTTAACTAATTAAAATTAAAATATTATAAGGTACTTAACACCATTTTATTTTCAATAAGTTTGTTGACATGAATAATTAGATAACACGATGCCACATTAGGGCCAAGGGGGACACTGGCCCCCCTGAAATTTTGAAAAAATGCAAGGGTATTTTCGTAATTTTAATTTATAACCTTAAAAAAATAAAAAATAAAATAGGGAAAAAGGCAAAATGTCTTCATTTCGGTCATTCTTATTTTTCCCTTCATACTAATTTGTGAATCTTGAAAAAACTTTGAGCCTTGATGATTTCTTTCCCTTTCTCAAAATTTTGTTTGTTCCACCATAAACTTGAACTTGAATTTTAACATTATTTCTTGTGCCTCTATTTGTCTATTTGGAAATGATTTATGGTTCATTATCAAATTCCCATTAAAGAATTCAACATTCTAGATGGGTTATTGAATGATTGTTTGGTAATATAAAAAATATATATAGATTAAGGATATGACCTTAATATATCCCCAATCTCTTAGGGAATGTTTCGCGTAAAAAACATAAAAAAGATATATTATGAAGTTGTTATGCAATGATTTCGAAATATGAAGAATAGAAGGGAAATATATGATATGATGTAATTGTATTATGTTATTTATTTTTTAATATTAAGATATAATTGGATTAATACATTGATTTTATCAAAAAAAATCAAAAATGATATTTATTTATAATTTTATTTTTAGAATTGATGTATTGTATTTTATTTTATATAAATATTAATTGGGCCCCCCTACACGAAAATCCTGGCTTCGTCACTGACTATCTTGTAAGAGAATTGACTTCAAAAAAGAATTAAAAAATCTTGAAGAGAATTAAAGTTTAAAACTTACGAAATAATATGACGAAATAAGTTCTTGTATGAAATTGAGAACACGCTAGTCATCTAGTTGCTTGCATTTGATAAGTTAATTAAGTGAAAACCTCTTTATAGTTAAAATTAAATCCCTAATATTGCATTATCAATTTATGAATTCTCATATTAGATTTGACCCTAATTCAAAAGATTTATATCGTCATATCTCTAGGAATACATGCAACTCCTTTCACTTATGATGATTCTATATCCCACCATAAATATAATCTCTCGATTATCAGGTGTGAAATAAACTTCAATCAATATTACACATTGATTTTCTTTTACTTGATTTTACGAACTATAAATAACCTCCTCTTCATTATTTTTAATTAAGCACACTTTAACTAACTGCTAATTACTAAGTGCTAATTACTTCATGCTTTGGATTATTCTCCTACACTCTGCTGACTTAAACATTGAAGGGGCGTCCTAAGATCATCCCCGGGACCCTTCTAACCCTATTTGCGTGTTGCAGATCGGTTCTCTACTTGTGGATGGGACTTCGGACCGGAGTCAGATACCGCAACTTGGATTTCGTAACTGAGAGTGAGCTGCATGAATTTTTGCAGCATCATTTTAGCGTCATTTTTGGAAACAGCCAAGACACTGAGATGCAAACCAGGTCCTGGGCGGCGATGGGAGTCAACCCCAACATAGTTGGAGATGAAGATGCAGACCCGATCTCAAGCACATGGAGCTGGATCCCAAGATGCAGGCCGCGAAGCCAGAGACAAGCAAGAGAAATGGTCACCTGGAAGACGATGGGCCAGTCCTCCTCATCCTCGAGGAGTGTCACCCCCAGCAGTGCAGAGGAACCGCTTTTTCTCTTGGGGGCTCTCCCTGAAGAAGTTCGTTTGATGCGAGAAGCCCTCCAAGCCCTGCTCAAATAAGCTTTTGGATCTGCTCTGAGGAATCAGATCACAGTTGAAGCCACAGAGAGTTCTCTCTCAAGCTTCGCCAAATGCTAACGCCTTAACTTTGGGGAAGAAGATAAAGGAAATGAAGGATTTGGAAAAGACCGACAAGACCAATGCACTCCGGCTAGAAGAGAAGCGGAGAATAGAGCCCAACACTCCCAAGTCCACACGTACATGCCTGCAGAAGAGTCGCAAATGGTAAAAATTAGCCGAGACAACTCGCGAGCCACCACCCTATGGAGGAAGTTCACTAGCCCCTACTATCCTGGCCGAACCGACATCAAGACTCGAACCTCCCGAAGTATGATGGGACTAGAGGTCCCAGGAGCATTAGATGTGCGAAGGAAGGGCTCTACGACATGACATACATTTATTACTATAAAGTGTTCCAGACAACTCTGGCCAAGCGCACACTAATTTGGTTCGATCAGCTCCCAGTTGGAGCAATCACTGGATGGACAAGCTCACTGCTGCTTTCATACGAAAATTATCCATCAACAGGAAATATCTTGAGACCATTGCTCATCGTTTTAAAGTAAACATAAAGAAAAAGAGTTACTACGAGACTTCATGAAATGATCGATTGAAGCCGTCGACTCCAAAGACGGGAACACCAAGTATGAAAGTAGACCGCCAAGAAGACACGAGGACAGTCTCATCCTTCCAGAGAGGCGCCAATCAACAATTCGAGAAGCTCAACGGGGCGCCTTTGCCCGACTCAGGGGGCGCCATTCCCTAAGCTTCTCCTTCTAAAGGGCTCTGCCCACCAATATGTCCTCTAGATGATACGTGTAAAATATACGTGCATTTAAGAGCTTATTTTGGTATATATTCTATACATTTGCATGTATATTTAATGTGTTTTTGTTGGTTTTCTTTATTGAGTGTGATATTGTGTATTCTTGTAATTTTTACAGGAAAACAAAGCTCAAATAGAAAAATATGGTCAGACCGTGTGATTTCACAAGACCGTGTAATTTAAAAATGGGAATAAAATGAGATTTTTAAAAAAGCTAAAGGACCTACACTTATTTCTTTTAAAAACTAATTTTTATCCCAATATCCTACTGACCTTAGTGACATTTTACAATTAAAATCACATTAAAATCCCTTCCGGTTTGTGAAATCCGATTATTTTAAACTCGGAGCCCGAAATAATAATTTTAACAAATTTTGGGCCAAAATGAGAATTTTATAAAAACTTGACCCCAAAACTTTAAAAATCTAAATCTCTGAACAATTTAGAGAATTTAGGAACTAACCTTATAATTTTTCGAGGTTGAGACAAAAACTTATTCAACTTTTAACCCCAAAAGGACTAGTTTTTACAAAACGGGGCTAATTGTAAAATTTTTCTTTTAACAAGGACCTTAACTCAAATTATTTACTTTTAAGTACAACCCTGAAACCTCTGGCTTATAACTATTAATTATAATATTTTATTTACTTAAAAATCCCTTGACTTATCGGATTGTCTTGACCGATTAATATGCGTTCGTGGGGCGACTTCCTCGCCTTGCAGATCCGAATCTACAATGGGACTTATGTCCCACTTAATTCTTCAAGTCATCGAAGATTATTTATCCCCTCTATAATTATCTTCATCCAAATTACTCCACCAAAGCCAATAAACGGCATGCACAAATTTTTGAAACCTTTCTCGAATCGTCGAATCAATATACTCGATCAGCTACTTGTATTGGATTGGTTGACGCTATAAATCTGTACGCAACCACTATTTATCTTGCATGGGTTGGTGTTATGTTCCATACGCAATCCTATTTTGTTAGGAAATTTATTGTTTAGATTTTGATGAATGCCATGTAAAACTTAGAATAGGAAGTTGGCACCCCAATTCTTGTTGTAAAATGCATTGTAAAAATAGAGCTGCCAAGCCGAGTTAAGTCACCTACGCCATAACATGCAAGAAGACAACCAAGACTAGAAGGAAGACTCCGCTACGAGACACCGAGTATGGCAAAGAAGAGTAGACGGGAACTCTATCAAGAAGAATGAGATGCAAAAATTGAGTGGAGTATCGACCAAGTCAACTCGAGAAAAGCCAAGTCTCAAGTTGAAGTGACAAGAGTCACCCAATGATTGGAAGTCGACTCTAAGTCACCTGGGAAAGCAAAGAAATGCAATAAGTCGAGATAATCAGAAAAGATCCGTTGCACAAAAATCAAGAGAATTACTTAAACAAGTAATATCTCCATACCACCTTTCTCGAGTGCTCACCCCGAGCGTGCAAAAGGAATGAACCAATGGGAAGCACTACACCGTGTCGAACTCAAAAGGTGAAAGAACAATTCATACGAGGAAATGGCAATTCCAAGGATCGCAACAAGACAAGCCAACGATCGCAAGTGACTTTAAAAAATAAGCCTATCTCTTCAACGTGCAAAATTTTGAAAGATCACTATAAAAGGTCGATGAGTTTATTTGAGAATGAGATATACGAGTGACACAAGTTCTGACCGAACCAAAAACGTTCAAGCAATTATTAGAAAATCAAACATTCTCAATCCTCAAGCCTACACTACGAAGAACATGAATCGAACACTCACCGTGAAGGAAAGATAACTTCAATCGCTTGAAGAGGAAAATACTTGAAAATCAAGGGGTCTACATTCCACGAAGGATTGTAGGAAGGTTCAAGGTCGAACCAAGTCTTAAGCTTTTGGAGGGCTTCGTGATCAAATCCAAAGAGCTTGAGCAAGTGAGTCAGAGTAGTAGCAAGGCAACGCCTGAAGAAGCCGAGTCGCACGAGAAGCCACCGAGTGATCAAGGCGTCTCAGGCGAGTCCCAAAGGATCAAGTCACCGTGTGTGATCAAGACTTGTATCCGGACTGCTACCACTTTGTATACCGATCATTACCTAGTGGATTCCTCCAGGAGTTGGAGAAGAGAAGAGTAGAAGAATTACCCCATCTTCGAACCTCTATAAAAATTTCATTGTGTCATTTACATTTCAAAGACTTTAATTTCTCGTGATCTTAATTGTTTAATTCTCATACGACATATTTGCTATCCACTTGATAATTTATAAGTACTAAACCAAGCACTAAATCCTTGCTTAATCGAACTTAAGGGTGTTAAGTCTTCCATCGAAAACAAAACCACAAATTGAGTTAATTTAGAGCCAACAACGAGTTATTCCATCAACAACTCGGTTGAGTCTGTTGAGAGACTAACTCTCTTGATTGACTAAATTGATCGTCCATCAAGGACACAAATTGCGGTAGTATCAACTCGTATTTTTAAAAGGACTAAATCGAAAATTTGGTAAGGTTTATTCAACCCCCTTCTAAACCTTACACTTACACCCCTTGGGACCTACAAGTGGTATCGAGCGGTTGGTTCATTGAACCCTCCGCATCCGGTTATCGAACTAGATCTCCAAACTTTTCAAAGTCCGCTTTAGTACTTAAACTCTCAAAACTCTTTCTATCATTAAAAGTTATTATCATGGAAGCAAATTTGACACGCATCCCTATGTTCACAATTGAAGAATTTGATGATTGGAAAATTCGATGCAGCTCATCTATCAAAGATTACATGATGAGATGTGGATAGTGATAGAAGATGGGCCACCGCAAATCCTTAAGGTGAACACAACAAGAAGAGGCTGCGGTGAAGGAGAAGAGGATGTTGCTCCCGCACTACCATGGTTGAAAACCAAGAACGAGTGGACAAATGATGACGAGAAAAGATACAACCTGGACAATGTAGCCAAGGATATCCTTTACAAAACCTTGACAAAGCCAGGTTCAATAAAGTCAAATCATGCAAAACGGCTAAAGAAATCAGGACAAGCTCACATTGATTTGTGAAGGCTCGTGAGCAAATCAAAGAAAACAAATTATCAAAGGTACATGCAAATTTGAGAACTTTAAAATGATCTCGGAGAAAACCTGGATCAACTGGACGCCGATTCACGAAATTACCAACGAGTTATCTCGCACTTGGAAATGAATATACACAGAAGAAATGTGTATGAAGATCCTAAAAAGTCTTCCATCTGAATGGGAAATGAAGGTCATGGCACCGAGACATTCCATGGACCTATCAAAGACATCCAACCATGAATTATTCTCGCACCTCAAAGCCTACGAGTTTGAGCCGAGAAGAAAAGACCAGAAGAGACAACAGACCCAAAACAAATGCTCTAATTGTTAAAGATGGGAAGAGAGCCGAGGTCAAAGAAGTCATTGATCCGTAAGAAATAGCCCCGATGGTCAAAAGATTCAACAAGTTCTTCAATAAGAACTACAAGAGAGAAAGGGCGAATCTTCGAGAAGACACTCAACCTCTCCCTCCAAATCAAGGGAAGATAGGCCAACCAAGAGAACATCATCAAAAAAGTTGAGTATCAAAGAACCGACAATCCAAGAATGGAAAGAGTCGATCAAAAGGCTCAATATCTATGCTTTGGAACTATAGACAACCAGGTCACTATGCCATTGATTGCTCATATCCTCGTAGTTAACAAATACAGAATGAAGAAGAAATGAAGGTCTTCAGAGAAAGAAGACAAGAAAAGAAAAAGGCAATGATGGTCAGCAGAGACTACCAAATAAAATGCCAAGTCAAGAGAGACAAATGATTCAGAGAGAGCAAAGAAGCCGACTACTCAAGTGACTCAAGAAGAAGCCCCGATCCGCTTGATAGCCAAGGAACAGATCAACCGGACCAAGAAGATGAGGTACACTCTAACTCATCAAACTCGGACTCTAGTGATAGTGATCGTGACACACACACTTCATCACCCACTCGATCTTTATGATTCATTAGGCAAAATGATGAAAGATTTTGAACACATTAAATCCTCACACACACTATTAAATGAGGAAAACAAATTACTCAAGAGTCAAAACTCAAAGTCGACTAAGGAGCCGAGTACTCTAAGTCAAATAGCCGATGAGAATGAAAGTTTAAAGGCCGAGAATGCTAAATTAATAGCAGAAATTGCTTTACTATAGAGAATAGGAGAATGACCTCAAAAATGTTATTACCTCATTCACTAAGGCATCTAAATCATTGGATGATCTTATTATGAGTCAAAGAGAATGTGGAGACAAGACAGCTTAGATTTAATTCCTCTGTACTATGTCAAACCTCAAAAGTAATTTTGGAAAAAGGATCTTCAAGCCATGAAGAGTCCGAAAAATCCAAAACTCTAAATGTTGCATACACATTCACTCCAAAGCACAATAACAAGCAAACTGGCCTTGGTTATAAAGGAAAAGGAAAAATAAGATTGAGTGCTTATGAAATGACAAATGAGAAGAGATTCAAATGAGTTTCTCAAAGAAACTCCAAACAGAAAATACTCAGAAAAGAAGAAGCAGAGCTACCAAAAAACCCCAGAAAAATCCATAAAAGAAATACATATGATGGGAATGGTAGAAAATATCCAAGCCAAGTGATTGGAATAATGTAAACTATCAAAGATAGACTTATGGAATATAAGCCCAAATGGCAAAGGCCTAGAACTCAAAAAAGGCCATTCCAAAAGTATAAGAGCTTTCATCAAAGACACATATGCACTAGGCACTACACTCAAAGACACCATAATTACCCAAAGAAGGCGATTTAAAAATTACACACATATATGACAAAAGAGACAAATGTATGAACCTAGAATCCCCAAGCAATTTGCCAAGATTAATTATGATTATGGCACTGATAGATGGCAACCCCTTAGAGTCAAATCATTTGGCTATAAGTTGGTTGGATCATCTTACAATTCTAACCCCTCAGACCTGCATAAGTATGGGTACCTAAAACTTAATTTCCTTGATTGCAGTTCAAAGAACAAATGAGTGCCAAGGAACCTGGTACATGGATAGTGGTACATTCCCGGACATTACGACAGAAACAAGAAAAATATGTCAAAATTCAAGGAAGTAAAAGCAAAAAAAGTCATATTTGGAGGAAATGAAGCTCCTGGTGAAATAAGAGGCATTGGATCCATCAAGAGGAATGGATTAGAAATCACAGATGTTGCATATGTTGAAGGACTCAACTTCAACTTATCGAGCATCACCAACTCGTGACAAGGGTTACAATGTTGGATTTAACATGGGTATATGCCAAATCAAGGATATTGAATCAAATGAAGTTGTGTTGCAAGGATGCGCATAAAAGAACATGTATGTCGTGGATTGGTCAATCGCAACACCCAAAGACTGCCTACTAGCAAAAAGCGCAAATTAATCAAGTTGGTTGTGGCACAAAAAGTCGAGTCACCCGAATTTCAAAACGATTAACAAGCTTGCCGTATAATCTTGTGGAAGGACTTCCGGACTCGATATACAAGAAGGAGAGTATATGTGATGCATGTCAAAAGGAAAACAAATCAAGTCTTCATTCAAAGAAAAGAAATGTTCATCTTCAACAAGAATATTGCATCCGCTACACATGGATCTATTTGGCCCAAAGGGAACCAAACCAAAGATAAGTGGAAAGAAATACACCTTGGTGGTCGTAGATGACTACTCAAGATATACATGGACAATATTCATGTGTAAGAAGAAAGAAACTCTACAAAAACTACCACAAATGATGAAGAGGATTCAAAACGAGAAGAGTCAAACCAATATCAAAATAAGATCGGACAGAGGAAACCGAGTTTGTCAATGGAATAATAACTCGATTGTATTGAGAATGGTATTGGTCATGAACTATCGCCAGCAAGGACTCCACAAACAGAATGGAGTTGCGAGAAAGAAGGAAAGAACACTCAAAGAAGCGGAAGGACCATGTTAGTCAAGCAGGTTACCAAAAAGATTTTGGGTGAAGCAATCAACACAAATTTTGCTACACTCAAAACAAGATGTATGATAAACAGACAAATGACAAAGACTCCCTATGAGATTTGGACCGAAGAAAACCAAATGTTGCATATTTCGAATATTTGGATGTAAATGCTTCATCCACAACAATGGCAAAGACAATCTAAAGGCTTTTGATGCTAAAGTTGATGAAGGTATCTTCTTAGATACTCACCGAAAGCAAAGCCTTCACAGTACTCAACAAAAGGACTATGGTTGCGTAAGAATCCATTCATGTGGTATTCGATGAGCCAAATGTAAATGGAGAAGACATTGAAGAGTCACCGATAAGTGAATCATCCAACCATACGAAGAGTCCCTATGTCAAGCCGGAATTATAAATTGAAAGAAGATGAGATAGTCGAATCTCAAAAAACAGTGAAAATTTGCTAAGTGATCACGAGAGAGTCGACCCAAATACAAAATACAAGACGACCGAATCCAGCCTAACTTACTCCAACTGGATGTAAGATGGCCGAGAGACCATCCACCGAGCTTGTCATTGGAGATATAAGAGAAGGTGTCAAAACAAGATCCGAACTCAACAAGAAGCTATGTTCACATGCTTCATCTCGCAAATAGAGCCCAAAGATGTGTTACAAGCATTGGACGACGCACATTGATTCAAGCTATGCAAGAAGAGTCAATCGGTTTGAAAGAAATAAAGTATGGGAATTAGTGCAAAGACCCATACATCAAAATGTTATTGGCACCAAATGGGTGTTCGTAAATAAAATGAACGAGGAAGGCTCACAGTAAGAAACAAAGCAAGATTAGTAGCCAAAGGATATTGCCAAGAAGAAGGGATAGATTTTGATGAAACATTTGCCCCTCGTAGCAAGATTGGAAGCTATAAGGATGTTTCTTGCCTATGCAAAATCACAAGAATTTCATTGTATATCGATGGATGTAAAAAGTGCATTCCTAAATGGTTTATTGGAAGAAGAAGTGTATGTTGAACAACCTCCAGGATTTGAGCGTAAGACTCTTGGAGATAAGGTATACAAACTCAAGAAAGCCTTGTATGGATTGAAACAGGCACCCGAGAGCATGGTATGATACCTTGTCACAATTCCTAACTCGAAAATGGATTCACAAAAGGAAAAGTAGATAGAACACTTTTCTTTAATTCAAGACAAGAAGAGTATATCGCTTGTTCAAATATATGTGGATGACATCATTTTTGGATCCACAAACAGAGAGTCAGTGAAAAGTTTTCAAACCTCATGCAAAGTAAATTTGAAATGATCATGATGGGAGAGTGACATTCTTCCTGGACTCAAGTGAAACAAAATTTGAAGGATGGAACCTTCATAAGTCAAACAAAATACACCAGGGACTTAATGAAGAAATTTGGTATGGAGGAGAAGTCTTCGTGAAAATACCAATGAATACATCACCAAAATGGACATGGATGCAGATGGCAAGCCCGTAGATCAAACAAGATACAGAGCACTTATTGGATCATTGCTCTATCTTACAAAGAAGCGGGCCGACATCACCTTTGTTGTAGGTGTATGTGCAAGATTTCAATCGATCCAAAAGAGAGCCATATGACAACAAATAAGAGAATATTGAGATACTTGAAAGGAAGCCAAGAAGTAGGCCTATGGTATCCAAAGGAAGGTGGATTCAAGCTAATTGGCTATTCGATTCTCGACTATCTTTGGATGCAGAGTGGACAGGAAGAGCACTTCGGGCACATGTCAAATGCTAGGAAACAGTGATTTCCTGGTTTAGCAAGAAGCAAAATTCAATAGCCACCTCTACAAATGAAGCGAGAATACATAGTGCTGGGGCAAATTGTGCCCAAGTCCTATGGATGAGACAACAACTGAGAGACTATGAAGTTGAGGAAAAAGAAATTCCAATCATGTGTGATAACACAAGTGCAATTGCCATTACTCAAAATCCTGTGTTGCACTCAAGAACAAAGCATATCGATGTCAGATATCACTTCATAAGAGATCATGTTGAAAAGAAGGACATCATCTTGGAACATATCTCAACTGATAAACAATTGGCTGACATCTTCACAAAACCATTATGTGAGTCAAGATTTGAAGAACTCAAACATGAGTTAGGGTTAATTGAGCTGAGCTGACACTCAGAAGAATCAAAGAAAAGAAATGAAACACAAAAAGATGAAAAAGAGCTGAACACACAAATCAGCTAAGTAAATTAGTTGTATCGGAAAGACAGCTATACCAAGTCGATTGTTAGGAGTCACTAGAGTCAGAGAAGAAGAGTTAAATCGGTAAAGGATAAGTTTGAGTCACTTATGAGCAACGTGACAAAAACGCAATGCGTTTTGACTAAGCGGGAATGTTTTTAAGGAATACGTCAAAGATAATGATGATGTGTACAGACATAAAGCTGCACACCAAGCTTATGATTGGATATAAATGCTTTGCCGCATTAAATACGAGACATTAAATGCTAAATAAAGCGTGCAAAATCTAAGCCGTTGATTTCGATCACATTTCAAAAATCACCCGCACGTCCTTTCATAAACCATACTTAAACCATTTCCGTCCGTTTCTCTCTCACACTACCAAAACTGTTCATTTCTTTCTCTCAAAAGCAAAGGCAAAATTCTCTCGAAACCCTATCTATCTTCAAATCAATCTCTAAGTTTTTCTTTGATAAAATCCTGAAAAATGGCACCAACCTATGATTTTACCAAGTTAGGGAAGCGAGATCCACACCGGGTCTACTGTGGATTTCGACGGCTTGGTGAAATCGGGGTCCGACGACACCCTAGTGAATAAAATCACTGAAAAATTGGAAACGACCGGGCTGAAACCGTTTCTGACGTTAGAATATCCGATGACCTATGTGGAGGAGGTCGCACAATTCTACGTGAATGCCGAGATTCACGATGAAGGAATAAAGTCATCTGCTCACGAAAGCGGTGACTATCTCGCCAAGGATTTGGTCAACATCAAGCCACTACCAACCGAAGGAGCCTCGAAAATTAACGGCCGATGTAAACTTGGTCGATGCTTGGAAAGAAATAGCCAAGCCCGACTATGCTTTGATAAAATAGTGTACACAAAAAACAAGAGACTCACAAGGAGGATTACAAGTCGTTGGACATAGTTGCCAAATGTATTGACATCAAATTTGGCGACTTTGACCAATCAAAAGCAAAGCTGATTGTAATGGCTGAAATCATCGCAGAAAAGAAAATAAATCGGGCCGAGTTTGTCTCACAAAGACTACGCGCCGAACGTAGGAACAAATCCTTTAAGGAAGATGGCACATTTGGAGGATCCCTAGGATATGGCCTAGTGATTGGCCGGTGATGGAGGTGAAAGGAGTCCCTCTTAGACATGGGAAGGCATTCCATGTTAACAAGAGGATGTTCAGAGCAAACCTCTCCTCGGCGCACGAAGAGAGCCTACGCCAAGAGAGGCGACACGAGTGAGGGGAATCACCGACCAAGATACACTGCTTCCTCTCCACCCAAGAAGAAAGTCGCCCGCAAATCGCTAAGAAGAAAGTTGCCCTGCAATGCTAAGAAGATCACGCTTTGCAGAAAAGAAAGTCAAAACCGCTTCCTCCCCCCGCAGCAGAGTCACCCGCCTGCGCAGTGTCTCTTGCCCCGCAAAGACCGGTCGAGAAGGACTCACAAATACCTTCTCCGATCGTCAAAAAGAGGAGAACCGACAAGCCAAGACGGCCAGCTCCTCGAAAAAAAGACACCAAGACGCCCCCGCCGCCAAGACTTAGAAGAAACCGTCTCAACCGTAAATCCCTCCGGTACAAACTAGAGATGAAGATTTAATTATCAAGCACTTCGAGCTTGAGAAACCAAATGAGTCGACCACTCACCGGAGCAGACACTGAGATCGGCTGGAGAAGTAGAGTCTCCGGATGTAATTGATGAAACAACCAAGTCTGGGCTTTGAAGGTGATCGTGCAGAGGCAACTCAAGACACAACATTGTAGTCCACACAATCAAAACACAAGAAGAAAGGCGATAGAGCCGATAGTGATGTGATGATCCTATCTCCACTTTACCCGGACATCCAAAATCGTCTGCGTGAGTGGAGGAAATGGAAGTTGAGTAAATCAAGGAACAGTTCCAACGGCTTTGAGTTTATAGAAGAAGAAGAGGAATCTGTTAAACTTCTTTTGACTAACCACCGTGCTCCCAAAGACTAGATGAAGATAATCGCACGGACATCCTGCAGATTTTCAAGGACAATGAGAAGGAAAGGCAAGCGAGAGGAAGGCGAGGTACGTGAGAAGGCCAAAGATCTCCCTATCTCCGGCACCACGAACATAGACATCCTCTCCTTGATGTCTTCTCGGCGATGATGAGGATGAGGATCCTGAGAATGCCGCCGCCACGAAGAGTTGCAAATGCAGGCAAGCATTGCACGAATCCGAATCCTTCACGAGCAAAGATTGATGGAGGGACCAGGAGAGTCCTCCGAACACAAACCGAAATTGATCCAATGGGAGTGGTTCAAAAAATCGCCATCACGTTGTTCTTTGCCACCACTTCCCCACTCACTCGGAAGAAAGGCAATAAGGGACATGGCGATGAAACGGGATAGTGGGGACCCCAACGAGCCAACCCCTATTGAAGGTGTCTTACCACCGCCCCAACTACCGAACATTCAATAGCAACAGTACCGGAGTCCGGAGACGAGTGACCCCATTTCAAGTCACTCACCGGGTGCGCCCCGAGGTGAGGGGGAAACTCCCATCCACCTGCAGCAAGGTCGAGAGATGCTGCAGATGACTCAACAACGAATCCGGGAGGCGAAGTAGAGAAAATACAAACATAAGAAGAAAGCAAGAAGTTGCCATCAACGAAGCTCGATGGCGATTGAGACTGCCTCACCGAGGTGCCAATGCGCTCTGAAGGCTAATGACGCCGATGCGATGCGAGGCACATGAAGAAATGTACCCGGGAGTTAACACTCTGGGCGATGAAAGTGCAATCCATGGGGTTGAGACTCAATGGCATCATCGGGGAGTCCTGGTGTCAGAGAATCAATGGCGTTCATATGTTCTGGTCGTGGTTCGGTTTGGTTCGGGTCGGGTCGGGTAAACCCGGCCCGGATGAGCAGTCCGCGGATCCTAGCGAATTTAGCCAGTTTTGGGTTTTCTTTAAGGGTAAAGTGGTAAAATCACTTTATGGTTTATCAAGTTCTACATGAATTTTTGCCTTATTCATGTTATTTGGGTCTGACTCGATACGGAACATGTCTGCCAAATTTCAACCTCAATTCACTTGGTGTCTTATCATATATATACATTGACACCCTAATATTATCCCAAAATGTGCGTATTACATTATCTGGAAACTCAAAGTTTCTAAATGACCTCTACCACTTAGAAAATAGTATTTTATTATGAAAAAAAATGTATACATGTAGGTGTTATAAAGATAAGACTTGCATTTATTAGTTTCCTACGCGTGTTATATTTACTGTGTTACCATATATACGCGGATCTTTCAATATCCAATCAGTATAAAATTAAGGTAACTTCTCATTTATAATTAAGGTATCTTCCCAAATCCTATTAGGACATAATTGTTGGAATTGGTTTTATTAAATTGGGTTTTGACCCGATTTTGACCAATTATTTAAGTGGTGTCATTTTTTCAAAGTATGAAATAAATGAGATAAACGTCATCTACCCCGCGGGTAGATGAGTTTAGCATTTTGAATTTCTCAAAACCAATATCGGGTGAATGAGAAATAAATGCATAAAGTTGGCCACTTAAAATACTTTTATATATGGAATTTAAAAAGGTGGGAATATGGAAAGACATATCCCACATAGGAAACATAGTAAATGTTTGACTAGTTAATAAAGAGCTTCACCACTAATAAGGAATAATCAAGTGGAACTCCTTATGGTACACCCTAGTGGACCAAGTCAATTTTGACTAGCCTTTGGCTAGCTCAAAAGGCACTGAGGACGGTGTGGAGCACCGTCCGAGCCGGAGCCGGGCCTAGGCCTGGGCCCGCGCACGTCGCATATAGTCGCATTGGGCGTTTTTGAGGTGCACTTTGCACGTACGCATCATCGCGAGGAGCTTTGTGGAGCCTTAAAGTTTTGGAAAATCGAACCAGGGTTCAGTCCAGTGGCTCGGTGGGGCACCGTGACTGGACGCGTCTGTCCAGTGCGCAGAGGTGTATGCCAAAATGGTGTGTTCCTTCAGACAGATGCGATCAGGACCATCAGAGCGCAGCTGTTAACCACATGGCGCGATCGGCGATCAAAGATCGATCCGCACCAGGGGTTGCACCTAGTCTGAAGAGACACCTGGAGCTCTATATAAACTAGCCCCCAGAATTCATTTTTACACATCAAGTTCGAAATTTCTTGCTTCATTTTCTGCAATTCGAATTTCTGCCTTCATTCTTCTGCATAACTTTGTCAAGAGAGTTCAAAAACATCTTAGCGTTCGTTGTACTTGCGATTTATAGTGCTACTATTGCAAGTAGATTGTCGTTGTATCTTGGGAGATGATTGCCGGATTACATAAGCACCATGAGCGGGGCAATCTCGTCTTAAACAGAAAGAGTCCAACTCTTTCCTCGACATTTTTTATTCATATCGTTACTCTACTCGATTGTTTTCCAGCCATTCGGTATACACCAACCTGTTTTTTCCCAATAGTTTAAGACGAGATTTTTCGTGTATACCAAATGGCTTCGACGCGTCTTGATTTTAGCACCAAGACAAAGACCAAAGACCGGAGAGAAAACCCGAGAAGTTTGGGGGTTCAGACTTCAAAAGATGGCAACAGAAAATGTTGTTCTATCTTGTGACTCTGAACCTTGCTCGTTTCCTTGCGGAGGATGCCCCAATTGTGGGGGAAGAGGAGACAGATAAGGAGAAGAGGATGGCGTTCGATGCTTGGAGTCAAAGCGACTTCTTGTGCCGGAACTACATACTCAACGGACTGGACAACACATTGTATAATGTGTATTGTTCGGTAAAGACTACTAAAGAGTTGTGGAGCTCTTTAGAGAAAAAGTACAAAACGGAAGATACTGGCACAAAGAAATTTGTTGTCGGCAAATTCCTTGAGTTCAAGATGGTTGACACCAAGACGATGATCAGCCAGGTTCAAGAAATCCAACTCATTCTGCACGATATAATTGCAGAAGGTATGGTTGTGAGTGAATCCTTTCAAGTAGTTGCTATTATCGAGAAGCTACCGCCTCTATGGAAGGATTTTAAAAATTACCTGAAGCATAAGCGGAAGGAGATGGGGCTTGAAGACTTAATTGTCATATTGTGAATTGAAGAAGACAATCGCAAGTCTGAGATTAAGTCTGGCAAGCTTCCTATGGAGGCAAAGGCAAACTTGGTGGAGCCCAATGCTCGCAAGAAGAGAAAGCACCCAGGGAATAATCAGAAACAAGGGAAGGCTAAAAATTTCAAAGGGAACTGCTTCAACTGTAGAAAGCCGAATCACAAGGCTAAAGATTGTTGTCTTCCTAAAAAGGCTAATCGGAACTAGGTGCATGTGACCGAGGACAAATCAGTACCAATTCATATGTCCGAGCTTGATCTCTCGGCTGTTGTGTACGAAGGCAACAAGTGCTACATGGCGGAGAACCCGAGAGAATGGTGGGTGGACACAGGTGCTACAAGCCTCATATGCTCCGACAAAGACATCTTCTCAATGTATACTCCTATCAATGGAAGGAATCTATACATGGGGAATCATGCAACATCTGAAATTGACGGTCTCGACAAGGTGATGTTGAAGATGACCTCGGGCAAAGAGCTGACCCTCGTTGATGTCCTTCATGTTCCAGACATTCGGAAGAACTTAGTGTCAGGATCGTTGTTGGTCAAGGCAGGGTTTAGATTAGTATTTGAGACTCAAAAGTTTGTACTTATGAAAAATGGACAGTTCATAGGGAAGGGATACTTAGATAATGGACTGTTCAAAATATATTTAATGAATGTACTCCGAAACTTTGAAAGCAATAAAATTAATGCTTCTTTTTATTTGCTTGAGTGTTCAAATTTATGGCATGTTAGATTAGGACATGTGAATTTTAACACTTTGAAAAGGTTAGTAAACTTGGAAGTACTACCTAACTTTAAAATAGATTCACATCACAAGTGTGAAATCTGTGTTGAGGGAAAAATGGACAAAACACCATTCCACTCGGTGGAAAGAGAAACAAAACCTCTAGAATTAATTCACAGTGATATATGTGATTTAAAGTTTGTGCAAACTAGAGGTGGGAAAAAGTATTTTATTACTTTTATCAATGATTGCACAAAATACTGTTATGTATATCTTTTAAGAAGTAAAGATGAGGCCTTAGAAGCTTTTAAAAGCTATAAGAATGAGGTTGAAAATCAACTAAGCAAACGAATTAAGATAATTCGAAGTGATAGAGTGGAGAATATGGAGCTCCTTTTGATGAATTTTGCTCGGTTCTCGGTAGTATTCATCAAACGACAGCTCCTTATTCACCACAATCAAACGGTATTGTTGAACGCAAAAACCGAACTCTAAAAGAAATGGTGAATGTTTTGTTGATAAATTCTAGTTTACCTCAGAATTTGTGGGGGGAAGCAATTCTCTCGGCTAGCCACATTCTTAACAAAATACCACACAAAAATATAGATAAAACTCCTCATGAGTTATGGAAAGATCGAAAACCTTCCTATAAATACCTGAAAGTGTGTGGGTGTTTGGCTAAAGTAGAAATACCTAAGCCAAAACAAGTCAAGATAGGGCCTAAAACAATCGCTTGCATTTTCATTGGATATGCAAATAACAGTAGTGCATATCGATTTTTAGTGCACAAATCAGCAATTCTAGATGTACAAGAAGGTACAATTATTGAGTCAAGGAATATTGTATTTTTCGAAGACGTGTTTCCTTGTCAAGAAAGGAAAGAAGCTAGTTCTAGCAAAAGAACACGTGATACTGCCGATGGTGATCATCAATGTGATGAAGAACAAGACAAAAGAAAGCGGCCAAAAACAACTAAGTCTTTTGGTCCGGATTTTCTAACTTATGTATTAGAAAATGAACCAAGGACAATTGGTGAAGCATTGTCGATCCGAACCTCCATTCGAAAGAAACTATTAACAAATGAGATAGATTCCATTATGCAAAATCATACTTGGGAGTTGGTAGATCTCCCACTAGGAAATAAGCCTTTAGGATGAAAGTGAATCCTTAAAAGGAAATATAAAGCTGATGGAACTATTGATAAGTACAAGGCCAGGTTAGTAGCTGGGGATTTAAACAAAGAGAAGGCTTTGATTTCTTTGATACTTATTCACCTGTGACAAGAATCACATCTATTAGAGTTCTCATTGCTATTGCAGCAATGCATAACCTTGAGATACACCAAATGGATGTGAAAACGACTTTTCTAAATGGTGAATTAGAAGAGGAAATCTACATGGAACAACCCGAAGGGTTTGTTGCTCCTGGACAGGAGAAGAAGGTGTGCAAAACCGTTAAGTTATTGTATGGCTTTAAGCAAGCTCCGAAACAATGGCACGAAAAATTTGACAGAACTATGCTGTCAAATGGTTTCATAATTAACGAGTGTGATAAATGTGTTTACATTAAAGACGCACCTAATGCTTATGTAATTGTTTATCTTTATGTTGACGACATGTTAATTATGGGTAGTAATCATGATATAATCATGAATACTAAGAAAATGTTAATCAAACATTTTGATATGAAAGATATGGGTGTAGCAGATGTTATCCTGGGAATTAAGATCTCTAAAACATCTGATGGACTTGTTTGGTCACAATCTCATTATATTAAGACAGTACTTCGAAAGTTCAATGCTTATGACAGTCCTCCAGCTAAAACACCTGTTGATTTAAGCTTACACTTAGCTAAAAATCAAGGCGAGCCTGTATCTCAACTAGAATATTCTCGGATTATTGGCAGTCTAATGTATGTAACAAACTGCACACGTCTGGATATTGCCTATGCAGTTAATAAACTGAGTAGATTTACGAGTAATCCTGGAAATGACCATTGGAAGGCATTGATAAGGGTTCTTAGGTATCTAAGACTCACCTTGAATTATGGATTACATTACTCGAGATATCCTGCTGTATTAGAAGGATACAGTGATGCTAATTGGATATCTGACTCAAAAGACTCCAAGCCCACTAGTAGTTATGTTTTTGCCATTGGTGGTGGAGCGGTGTCATGGAAATCCTCTAAACAAACGTGTATAGCTCGATCCATGATGGAATCAGAGTTTATAGCGTTGGATAAAGCTGGCGAAGAAGCGGAATGGCTTCGTAACTTTTTAGAGGATATTCCTTGTTGGCCTAAGCCGGTGGTTGCAATCACGATACATTGTGATAGTCAGTCGGCTATAGGAAGGACTCAGAATAGTATGTACAATGGTAAGTCTCGACATATTCGCCGAAGACATAACACCGTTAGGCAGTTGATCTCAAATAGGGTTATTACAATCGATTACGTGAAATCGAAAGAAAACCTAGCGGATCCGTTAACTAAAGGTTTGAATAGAGATCAAGTATACTACTTATCGAAAGGAATTGGCTTAAAATCCACAAAATAAGAATGTTCATAGCGGTAACCCAACCTTGTGAATTGGAGATCCCAATACCTTGGTTCAATGGGACAACTAAGTTATGAATATTCAGATGAACACTTGGAGCATATTACAGCTCATTCCTGTTCAAGTGGAGAAACCTGCTAAATGTGGTGAGGTTAAGTTATAAACTTATAGATTCCTATACTTTAAAGAAGTGGAGTATGGCAGGATACTCTTAATAGGATATCACCTATATAAGTGTGAAGATGGGCCGCTTCAACGAAACACTTATGAATCCAAGATGTTGTCCAGGGCCAAAATGAACACAACCGTGAGAAGCAAATGATGTTAGGAAAGATGTTGTGTGGATGTTGTTGTTTTGGTTTACATAAACAGCTGAACAGTTTAAGACATCGTGTCACTGTGCAGCCTAGTAAATCCGATAACATTCCACTAAAGAAGGTTCAAAGCCACAAGCTACCTCTCCGGATGCAATAACTTTCCGTTTGAACTCTCTTAGTGTCTGCATACTTATATGCATTTATTTTCATTCATGTGGGGGATTGTTGGAATTGGTTTTATTAAATTGTGTTTTGACCCGATTTTGACCAATTATTTAAGTGAGGTCGTTTATTCAAAGTATGAAATAAATGAGATAAACGTCATCTACGCCGCGGGTAGATGAGTTTAGCATTTTGAATTTCTCAAAACCAATATCGGGTGAATGAGAAATAAATGCATAAAGTTTGCCACTTAAAATGTTTTTATATATTGAATATAAAAGGGTGGGAATATGGAAAGCCATATCCCACATAAGAAACATAGTAAATGTTTGACTAGTTCATAAAGAGCTTCACCACTAATAAGGAATAATCAAGTGGAACTCCTTATGGTACACCCTAGTAGACCAAGTCAATTTTGACTAGCCTTTGGCTAGCTCAAAAGGCACCGAGGACGGTGCGGAGCACCATCCGAGCTGGAGCCAGAGCCAGAGCTGGGGCCAGGAATGGGCCCACGCACGTCGCACATATTCGCATTAGGCGCTCTCGAGGCGCACTTCGCACGTACGCATCGTCGCGAAGATCTTTTGAAGAGCCTTAAAGTTTTGGAAAATCGAACCAGGGTTCAGTCCAGTGGCTCGGTGACGTGGCGAAGCGCTCGGGTGGCGGTGACTAAGCGAGGTACAGTGGCAACATGTGACGCAGATTGGATGCGTCTGTTCCCTGACGGGGCACCGTTACTGGACGCGTCTGTCCAGTGCGCAGATGTGTATGCCAAAAGGGTGTGTTCCTTCAGACAGATATGATCAGGACCATTAGATCGCAAATCGCAACCACAGTAGCGATATGACGATCAAAGACGATCCGGACCAGGGTTGCACCCAGTCTGAAGAGACACCTGGAGCTCTATATAAACCAGCCCCCAGAATTCATTTTTACACATCAAATTCGAAATTTCTTGCTTCATTTTCTGCAATTCGAATTTCTGCCTTCATTTTTCTGCATAACTTTGTCAAGAGAGTTCAAAAACATCTTAGCGTTCGTTGTACTTGCGATTTGTAGTGCTACTGTCGCAAGTAGATTGTCGTTGTATCTTGGGAGACGATTGCTGGATTCCGTAAGCATCATGAGCGGGCAATCTCGTCTTAAAGAGAGAGAGTCCAACTTGCCTCGACATTTTTGATTCATATCGTTACTCTGCTCGATTGTTTTCCAGCCATTCGGTATACACCAACCTGTTTTTTCCCAACAATAATTAATTAAAGTAACTTCTCATCTGTAAATTATATCATTTCATGAAATCCTATCATTTCAAACAACACCAAGACTTGCAGTATCCACCAAGACTTGCAGTATCAGTTTCCTTAATGATGTGTTCAGTTTATTCACCGCGTTACCTTATTTACATTTGATTTTTTTTAATTTTCCATATCCCATTAGGATTCAACTAAGGTAACATTTCCCTCAAAAAAAAAAACTAAGGTAACATTTTGGTCTATAAGTATATGCCTTCAGTTCGAATATCCTATCATCATTTTTAACCTACGTAAACATTCATTTGTTAGTTCTTTTATCCTGTGAAAGAAAGATTTGATACAGCGCCATGGCAAAAGGGGTCTGGTATTGTTGCAAGAAGACTGTATAATAATAAGAGCATTCATTCTCGATATGCGTCTTTATTAGCGGGGAAGAAAACAGCTCACAAATCTAAAGGGGTTAAAGGGATTACTCTAAAGAAGAAGTCTGTGGAGAAAATCAAAGATTTTGGTATGGGATTGTGTAGGAGTATGATACAACCACAGATGCTATTGAGGAGTTGGGCCAGAACAAGGGAAGCCCAGTGGAGCTAAGCCCGGGTGAGCTAAGGGAAGAGATTATGGAGCAACAAGAAGAGGAAAGGCCCAAAAGAGTTCACAGGGAAGCCCGGTGGATGAAAGACTATGTTTAAACCTTTTCATCTTAGTTGTTAATTTTCAATTCTTTCAATGTGTTTTTAAGAGAGTGGGGACCAAAGTTTGTTATTCGAGAACCTAAATAGTGGCATAGGCATCATGATGAGTTTTTTTCTTATGAATGAAAAACCGAGAATTATTCTCTCTCTCCTCTCGCAAAATTCTCTCTTCTTTGGGCGGAGCTAACACCTGCTCGAAAAGTGCCTAAATATTCTTATCAACTGGTGCTTTCATTGACTCGCCTTCCCATGTCGCCGATTTCTCAGCAACATTTGGATACCTTATCGGACGCCATCCACAATTCTCTTCAACAGTTCATGATCGCCGTTGACGCCAAACTGGCCTCCCTGCGAGCAGAGCTTCGCACGTCTGTTCCTATTCACGATGGTTCGTCATCCTCCACTGCCGCTCCACCAGGTTTCGCCCACCCTTCGGACCGTTTGGATAGTCCCTCTTTCCGCTCCCTTCGGCTCGATGTGCCCCGATTTGATGGTTCAAACACCTCGAATTGGTTGTTCCGTATTGAAGCTTTCTTCGATTTTCACAACACCCCAGAGTCCACTCGGTTGCAAATTGTGGCTTTTCATTTGGATGGCCCAGCAGCGGCTTGGTTCCAATGGGCTACCCGGAATGGGTTGTTGTCCACCTAGCCGAAGTTTATTAAGGCTGTGAAAAATCGCTTTGGTCCGTCACCTTTTGAGGACCATGCGGGTCTTTTGTCGAAGCTCACTCAAAGGGGTTCGGTTTCCGAATTTCAGGCTCAATTTGAGGATCTTCTCAATAAGGTGACAGGAGTTTCAGAACCGCTTCTCATCAGTTTTTTCATCACCGGTTTGCAACCGGACATTCGCCGAGAGCTGCAGTTCCATCGTCCTCACACCTTAATGGAGGCCTTTTCTATGGCTCGGGCCTATGCGGATCGATTTGTGGAACAACCCGTGTCATCGAAGCCCATATATCGTGGGGGGCCGCCTTTCAAACCCACATCCCCTTTTAGGCCTACTCAGGCCCATGCTACTCTTCAGCCCAGTATGGAGTCTCGGTTGTCCCACAAGACCCCTTTTCCAAACCCTCAGCCATCCGCGCCGCTTTCAGCTCCAAAATTACCCCCCTGTTGCCGACCCCGACTTTACCGATCCGGCATTTTTCACCAGCAGAACTTAAGGAGAAACGGGACCGCGGGCTTTGCTACAATTGCGATGAGAAATATGGGCCCAATCATCATTGTAGGAGTAAATATCTGTTGCTCTTGGGGTGCGATTCAGAGAATGACACCAACCTCGAGTCCGACCCTCCGCCGGAGAGCTCGGAGGAGGAGATTTCAGTAACATCTCTACCCTCAACACCCTTGCCATCCGTTCTGAGTGGGTCTCTTCGTGTTTTCGGGTCGCATGCATCTACTAAATTTCGTGTTCTTATAGATAGTGGCAAAGACTCACAATTTCATCAAACCATCCCTACCGAGGCGCCATCATTTGCCCCTTCACCATCCCTCCTTTTCGGGTTTCCACAGGCAGCGGCGCTTATTTAGTGTGTCGACACTCTTGCCCAGCCACTTCGTTGGTGATACAGGGGATAAATTTCACCGTTGATTTGTTCGTTTTGGCTATTGAAGGCCCGGATATTGTTTTGGGTTTTCCTTGGCTCCAAATGCTTGGCCGGGTTTCTCATGACTATGCGGCGTTAACTATGGAATTTCAGTGGCAGGGCCGTCAGGTAATGTTAACAGGGGACACCAATGCACTACCCGCACCAGTCTCTTTACACCAATTACAAGCCTTGATGGCTACAGATGAGCCTCCTCGGCTTTTTCTTATTTATCCAATTTCTGGTGATGATACTCCGACGCTGAAAGAGACTGTGGACTTTCCGACGGATATCCCAGCCCGGCGTTGGCTTTACTACACGATTTTCACACTATTTTTGTGGCGCCCACAGGTTTACCTTCTCTCCGGGCTGTGGACCACCGTATCCATCTTAACCCGGGTACTCAACCAGTGAATGTGCGGCCGTATAGATATCCACATTTTCAGAAAGCAGAAATTGAGCGGATGGTAAGCGAGATGCTTTCTCAGGGCATTATTCGGCCATCTCATAGCCCTTTTTCGTCACCGGTGTTATTGGTTCGTAAGAAAGATGGGATGTGGCGTTTTTGTGTGGATTTTCGTGCTCTTAATGCCGTGACGGTGAAGGATAAATTTCCAATTCCGACGATTGATGAGTTGTTGGACGAGTTGGGTTCGGCTACAATTTTCAGTAAATTGGATCTTCGCTCGGGTTACCATCAGATTCGTATGCACCCAAAGGATACATATAAGACAGCTTTTCGCACGACCGATGGCCATTTCGAATTTTTGGTCATGACGTTCGGGCTTACTAATGCCCCATCCACCTTTCAGGCCACTATGAATCAGTTATTTGGTTCCTATCTTCGTAAGTTTGTCATAGTATTTTTCGATGACATATTGATTTATAGCCAGAATTTAACGGACCATCTGGAGCATTTAACTATGGTTCTTTGTTGTTTACGTGATAATCAGTTTTTTGTTAAACTCTCCAAGTGTTCTTTTTGTCAATCCTCTATTGAATATTTGGGCCATATAGTATCCGCAGGGGCGGTACATGCCGACCCCAAGAAGATAGAGGCGATGTTGCAGTGGCCTCCTCCTACTACGGTTAAACAATTGCGCGGATTCTTAGGACTCACCGGCTATTATCGTCGTTTTGTTGCGGGCTATGCTTCTATTGTTGCGCCTTTAACCGATCTTCTTCGTCGAGATGCGTTCACATGGTCTCCGGCTGCCAACGATTCTTTTACTGCTCTTAAACATGCTATGGTAAAGGCTCATGTTCTTGCCCTCCCAGATTTTTCAAAGGAGTTTGTTATTGAGACTGATGCTTCCAATGATGGTATTGGGGCTATTTTAATGCAACAAGGCCATCCTATTGCATACTTCAGTCAGAAAATTGGCCCTCGCCTGCGGGCCTCTTCGGTCTATCACAAAGAGTTACACGTCATTACAGCCGCAGTCCTTAAATGGCGCCAATATTTGTTGGGTCACTATTTTGTTATTCGTACGGATCACCGAAGTATAAAAGAACTGCTCCAACAATCCATCCAAACACCGGAGCAGCAGATGTATGTCCGAAAGCTTCTTGGTTTCCACTTTCGCATTGAATATAAAATGGGTAGTGCCAACCGCGTGGCCGACGCTCTTTCTCGGCTTCCAGCAGAAACAGAGTCTGTACAACATGATCTTCCCTCTAATTTTCTTGCTCTTGTCTCGAGTCCCAACTTTCATATTATGGAGAAGTTGGTTCAAGAAAATTCCACAGATGAGTTCCTCCAGGATTTGCATATGAAGTACCAACAGGAAAGTTTGTCCCCATCTTATTCCGTGGTGAATGGTTTACTTTTATTTCGAAGCGAATCGTTATTAGTCCCACTTCTCCTCTCCGGAGTTGCTTCTTCAGAATTCCATGATACGTTGAGTGGAGGTCATACGGGTATCAAACGGACTACGGTTCCGCTTAGCGGCTAATTTCTTTTGGCATAGATGCGTTCATCGTCATCAAACACATCGCCAATTGTTTGCTATGTCAACGGATAAAGTATTCCACCCGGGCCCCCGCTGGTTTATTGCAGCCATTGCCTATCCCGGCTGCCATTTGGGAGGATGTTAGTATGGATTTCATTACGGGTCTACCGCCATCTAAGGGTTTTACTGTTATTTTGGTTGTGGTGGATCGTTTATCCAAATCAGCCCATTTTGGGCCATTGCCTACGATTTTCACTGCCAGCAAGGTTGCTACTCTTTTTGTGGACTTGGTGATTAAATTACATAGTTTTCCGCGCACTATTATCTCGGATCGTGACCCGGTGTTTACTAGCCAATTCTGGAAGCAGTTATTCGAACTCAGCGGTACTCGTTTGCACATGAGCAGTTCTTACCATCCACAAACAGACGGCCAAACCGAAGTGGTTAACCGCACGTTAGAACAATATTTACGTGCATTCACGAAGGAAAAACCAAACACATGGGTTTCTTTTCTACCTTGGGCAGAGCTACATTATAATTCGAGTTATCACAGCAGCATTAAAATGTCTCCATTCCAAGCCTTGTACGGTCGTACACCTTCCACGATTCCACATTATACTCGGGGTTCTACTCCAATTCAAGCATTAGATGAGGCTCTTATCAGTCGGGATGATCTCCTTCGAACACTTCGAGCTAATCATTAGCCGCCGTAATCGAATGACCATGCAAGCTAATTTGCGTCGTCGTGAGTTAAGCTTGGAGGTGGGGGATATGGTGTTGGTCCGTTTGCATCCTTACCGGCAGTTGTCTGTTTCTCGAACTCGTCAGAACAAACTCTCCAAACGATATTATGGACCTTTTCCAGTAGTTGAACGCATTGGGGCTGTAGCATATCGCGTGGGGTTACCTGAAGGCAGCCGTATACACCCTGTTTTTCACATTTCGGTTCTCAAGTTATTTAAGGGACCGATTACGTCGCAAGCTCATATTTTGCCACCAGAGGTTCACGAAAATCAACCAGTGGATGTTTCGGTAGCCATTTGTTCCGACCGCACGATCTTACATCAAGGGACTCCGCGTAAACAGGTATTGGTTCAATGGCTGGGGTGCTCACCAGAAGAGGCCACTTGGGTGTTTGAAGATGAATTTTGCACAACCTATCCATCCTTCCACCTTGAGGACAAGGTGAATTTCGCAGACAGGGGTATTGATACAACCACAGATGCTATTGAGGAGTTGGGCCAGAACAAGGGAAGCCCAGTGGAGCTAAGCCCGGGTGGGCTAAGGGAAGAGATTATGGAGCAACAAGAAGAGGAAAGGCCCAAAAGAGTTCACAGGAAGCCCAGGTGGATGAAAGACTATGTTTAAACCTTTTCATCTTAGTTGTTAATTTTCAATTCTGTTTCAATGTTGTTTTAAGAGAGTGGGGACCAAAGTTTGTTATTCTGAGAACCTAAATAGTGGCATAGGCATCATGATGAGTTTTTTTCTTGTGAATGAAAAACCAGAATTATTCTCTCTCCCTCTGCAAAATTCTCTCTTCTTTGGGTGGAGCTAACACCTGCTTGAAAGGTGCCTAAATATTCTTATCAGAGTAAGGATCTGATTTTTGGATGTGTAAGCATCGATGATTATGAAACTCTGAATGAAATTAGTCACGGCTCATTCGGCATCGTCTACAGAGCTCGTGATACAAAAACCAGAGATATTGTTGCCATAAAAGAGGAGTTTGATGGATTATCGTTTTCATCATTGAGGGAAATCGACATCCTCAAGTCCCTTCATCACCCTTCGATCGTGGAGTTTAAGCAAGTCGCGGTGGATGATTATGATGGCGTTTATGTCGTGATGGAGTACGTGGAAAACGACCTCCACAAATACATGAAAATGCCGTTGTTTTTTTAGTACTAGTCTGATCGAAGTTAAACGTCTAATGAAAGAGTTATTGGAGGGCGTCAAATATCTTCATCAGAATCGGGTCATGCACAGAGATCTCAAACCTTCCAACATTCTGATAAACAGTAAAGGGGAATTGAAAATTTGCGACTTTGGTATGTCCCGCCAGTTTGGAAGCATGTATTCTCCTCGTGTTGTCACTCTTTGGTACAGAGCACCGGAGCTACTTCTTGGAACGAAAACGTATTCATCTGCAATCGATATGTGGTCAGTGGGTTGTATAATGGCAGAATTGTTGTTGAAACAAGTGCTTTTCAGAGGCGAATCTGAAATCGAGCAGCTTCACCAAATATATAGGGTTCTTGGCACACCAAATGAGACTGTTTGGCCAGGATTTTCCAATTTGCCAGGAAGCAGGGCAAACTTTGTTAGACAGCCTTTTAATAATCTCCTCCGCAACAAGTTGTTTCCTGATGCATTACTTTCCGATTTTGGATTTGATCTGCTGAAAAAGCTTTTGTCTTATGATCCAGAGAAGAGAATAACACCCGAAGCTGCTCTTAGACATGGTTGGTTCGACGAATTATAAATACTGACTCGTGTTTTAGTAGTAGTTTTGCTTATTATTTCATTTGCGCTAGCTGTTATGATAATGTAAGCAATATTGTAATAGATGATCAGTAATTAATTTTTCGGAATTGTAAATAATCTGTCATTCCAATTTCATTTTAATCTGCTTTTTTTGCTTCTTCCAATGTTATGGTTTCTGAATACCTATACTGCCCTTAAATCTTGTTCATGGTTTCACAATATCGAATTGATGCTAGAATTATATATCTCTTCAAGCATATAAATAGTAGTTTGCTTGGGACTCATTTCTGAAGCAGAAAAATGTAATGCCTCTACTCTTTTACATGACCATATATATGTATCCAAGTGCAACGTTTCATGTCAATATACTCAATTAATTAGAGTAGAAGTAAGAAATTTTGACGTTGCTTTCTCCAAGCCTTTGGTTATAAATCAATCCTATTGTGGCAAATATGCAAATGACTGAAGCAAAGGCATATCTTTCCATATCCTATCAGGAAAAACTTTAGGAAAGTTATTAATTAACTAGGACACAACTAATTAAGGTAACTGTTAATCTATAAATTATATGGTTTCAGTTTCAGAATCTATCATTCACGTAAACTCTGTTTCTTGATTTCCAAGCTCATGGCTTCTAATCTTGGGTGGTGAGGTACAATAGGAGGGGAAGATTTGGAATTATAAGCACATGCAGGGACGAAGCCACCTTAGGCCAAAGGGGGGCACTGGGCCCCCCTGAAATTTTGAAAAAATAGGGGTAAATTTAGTAATTTCACTTTTTAAGTTTAAGAAAATGCAGAAAATAGGTAAAAATGGAAAAAAGCTTTTCAAGTCCTTCATTTTCGTTGTTCCCTTTTCATTTGTGAATTGAAAAATATTTGAGTCTTGATCATTTTTTCTCTTTTCTCAAAATTTTGTATATTTTCTTTTGCTCCACCATAATATTGAATATAAATTTTGACATTATCCTCTTGTACCTCTATTCAACTCTTTTGGGATTATTTAAGGTTCATTATCAAATTCCCACAAAAGAATTCAACATCCATGATAGGTTATTGAATGACCATATGGTAACATATACTAAAAAAGGAAAAATTAGAAAATTGGTCCTACAAATTGGCCTGTTGAGATTTTTGGTCCTCTAAGTTGGCCTGTTTGAACATTAGTCCTGTAAGTTAAGAAATTTCAGACTTTTGGTCCTCTAAGATGGCCTGTTTGAAAATTAGTCCTCTAAGTTATGACATTTCAGATTTTTGGTCCGATTTTCACCGGAAATTTTTTAATCCACCGGAAATTACTGACTAAGATCTAAAACGACGTCGTACGAGCACAATTCTCTTTCAAGAGTATGCAAAACATCACCTTCCACGCCTGGCAACCATAAAATCTTCTTCTCGGATTATCAATTGTCCAAGAAGTCCGTACTTGCGCTCGTTTTCCACACGCAAGTTGTTGGAAACGAGGAAACCATATCTGGAAGATAAAGAGGAGGATAAAGTTTGCGCAATATGCCTGGATGATATTGGCCAAAAAAGTAGTGATGAGATGATCGGAGTTCTTGACTGCCGCTATGAGTATCATATATGTTGCATCAGAAAATGGCTCACGAAGAAGAATTTTTGCCCCCTATGCAAATCCACTGCACTGGGACGATCATAGGAAGGAAGGATAATCAAGATTGAAAGTTTAGAAAATTAACTTTGATAGATATAGAACGTAATGGCTTTTCTTTTTACTGTTTTATTGTTTGCAACAGTAAACAGAAAATAAAAGTTATTGTATATATTGGAGAATGCATTTTTCTTTTTTTCAAGATTTCTGGTTTATTTATTTAATTTGATTGTATGAAATATTTGAATGAGTGTTTTTTTTTTGGTTTTGAAATAGTTGAATCAGTGGTCTATGTGTTGAATTATAAACTAGATTCATTGAAGTAAAATAGTTCTAGTATATTCTATGAAACATGAATAGGTGAAATTCATGTATGTGACTTTTGGTTTTGTGCGTGAATGGGGATAGGTGAATGTTTGGAAATTAAATATTGATGTATGCTTGAGTGTATGTTCATATTGGGTATCACCTATAAATACCCTTGTTATGGAGTCATTTGAATAAGTGAAGAAAGTGATAATAAAATAATATAAGTTTTCCCCTCTATTCTCTTGTGTGTGTGAGTTATTTGTAATATATGCTCTCCAATTTCTAACAAATTGGTATCAAGAGCCACTTGTGTTTGAAGACCAAAGCTTGAAAAAAAATGTCAAACGGAACACAATTTGTAGTTCCATCACTCACCAAAGAAAATTATGATAATTGGTGTATTAGAATAAAAGCCTTGCTTGGAGCCTATGAAGTATGGGAACCTGTGGAGAAAGGTCTTGAAGGATATGATGCAAACGCCAAGAAGAAAGACCAAAAGGCGCTCACACTCATCCATTAAAGTTTGGATGAGAAGATGTTCGAGAAAGTTGCTACGGCAAGTACCTCCAAGCAAGCATGGGAAATTCTTCAAGCCTCTTTTAAAGGAGTTGACAAAGTAAAAAAGGTCCGTCTTCAAACATTAAGATGTGAGTTTGAATCTCTACACATGAAGGATTTTGAGTCTATTTTGGATTACATTTCAAGAGTTTTGGCTATTACCAATCAAATGAAGAGATATGGAGATGGTATGAAGGATGATCGAATTGTTGGCAAAATTTTGAGATCTTTGGATCCAAAATTTAATTATGTTGTTGTTGCCATTGAAGAGTCCAAAGACTTGGACACCATGACCGTTGATGAACTTGTCGGATCTTTGCAAGCTCATGAAGAAAGATTGAAAAAACCGGTTCAAGAATCGGTGGAACATGCTTTGAAAGCAAAGCTATCTTTGAAAGAGAAAGAGACAAACCAAGGCACGTCTCAAAGAGGTCAATGACATGGAGGATTTCGTAGACAAGGCCAAGGTAGAGGTCGAGGTCATGGAAGAGGTGGACGAGGTGACAAATACACCTCAAACAATAATGACACAAGCCAAAACTTCAATCAAGGAAGAGGCCGCGGGCGAGGTAGAGGCCCGAGAGGTGGAGGATATAGGCCAAATCAACCAAGGTATGACAAATCAGAAATTGAGTGTTATAATTGTCATCGCTTTGGTCATTATGCTTGGGAATGTAGAAGTAACGTAGAGGAGACAAGTAATCTTGTGGAGAGCAATGATAAAGAAGATGTAGATCCCACTTTGCTTCTTGCTTGCAAAAATAATCAAGATGAGAAGGGGAATCAATGGTATCTTGACTCCGGTGCAAGTAGTCACATTTGTGGAAAGAAAAATTTGTTTGTGGAACTTGATGAATCAGTCGATGGCGATATAACTTTTGGAGATTCTTCAAAAGTTCAAGTTAAAGGGAAAGGTACAATTTTGATTCGGTCAAAAGATGGAAGCCATCAATTTATTTCTAATGTCTTTTATGTTTCGGCCATGAAAAATAACATTTTGAGTTTGGACCAACTGTTGGAGAAAAATTATGATATACACTTGCAAAATAGAAGTTTGACCATGAAAGATGAAAATGGGAGATTGTTGGCCAAGGTACCTATGACGAAGAATAGAATGTTTTTGCTAAACATTCAAAACGATGTCCCTATGTGCTTAAAGTCTTCTTTCAAAGATGCATCTTGGCTATGGCATTTGAGGCTTAGACACTTGAACTTTGATGGCCTCAAAATGATGAGCAAACAAAGAATGGTGAAAGGATTGCCTTCCATAAATCATCCAAATCAACTTTGTGAAGGATGTCTTTATGGGAAGCAAGCTAGAAAGAGTTTTCCAAAGGAGTCTATGTCTAGAGCTCAACATCCATTGGAGTTGATACACTCGAATGTTTGTTGACCTATCAAGCCATCATCACTTGGTAAGAACAATTACTTCGTGCTTTTTATTGATGACTATTCTCGGAAAACTTGGGTGTACTTTTTGAAGGAAAAATTAGAAGTGTTGAAAACTTCAAAAAGTTCAAGGCGATGGTTGAAAAACAAAGTGGTTATCAAATAAAAACTCTTCGATCCGACAGAGGTGGTGAATTCACCTCAAATGAATTCAAAAATTTCTGTGAGAAAAATGGTATTCATCGTCCTATGACAACTCCATATTCACCACAACAGAACGGAGTAGCCGAGCGAAAGAACTGGACTATTCTTAACATGGCGAGAAGCATGATGAAAAGCAAAAGTATGCCAAAGGAGTTTTGGGCCGAAGCTGTTTCTTGTGCAATCTACTTGATGAACAGATGTTACACTAAAAGTGTGCATGGAAAAACACCTCAAGAAGCCTGGAATGGCTATAAGCCAATTGTTTCACACTTGCGAGTTTTTGGAAGCATAGCCTACACACATGTACCTGATGAGAAAAGAACCAAAATTGATGATAAGAGTACAAAATATATCTTCGTAGGCTATGATCAAAGTTCCAAAGGCTACAAGTTGTACAATCCGAACAGTGGAAAATTGTGAAAAGCCGAGATGTCGAGTTCAATGAAGAAGGTGTTTGGGAATGGAATGATCAAAAGAAAAATGAACAATATAGTCCATTCTTTGATGATGAAAAAGAAGAGAGCCCGACTCAACCTACTACACCACCATCAACGCCACCACCACAAAGTTCTCAAGTTAATGATCCAAGTTGGAGTGAAGGTCCTCGAAAATTTAGAGGTTTGCGTGAAATATATGATACCACCGAAGAAGTAAGAAATTTGAGTGATTTTACTCAATTTTGTTTATTTACGGATTCCGAGCGTGTGAGTTATGATGATGATGCTCGTGATGAAAAATGGAGAAATGCTATGAATGAAGAAATAAAAGCGATCGAGAAAAATGATACGTGGGAGCTAGCATCACTACCTAAAGGTAAAAATACGATCGGTGTGAAGTGGGTGTACAAAATAAAAAGAAATGAAAAAGGCGAGATAGAAAAATATAAAGCCAGATTAGTGGCAAAGGGGTACAAGCAGAAAGCTGGCATTGACTATGATGAGGTATTTGCGACCGTTGCTCGCCTTGAAACTATTCGGTTGATCATTTCCCTTGCAGCCCAAAATCATTGGAAAATTCACCAGTTAGACGTGAAGTCTGCTTTCTTGAACGGGTTTTTAGAGGAGGAAGTATACATTGATCAACCTCCGGGCTATGTGGTGAATGGTCAAGAAGATAAAGCCTTGAAATTGAAAAGGGCTCTTTACGGGTTGAAACAAGCCCCTCGTGCATGGAATAGCCAAATTGATCGCTATTTCCAAGAAAATAATTTTTTGAAATGTCCACATGAACATGCTCTCTATGTAAAAATGAACAAAAATTGTGATATGTTACTTGTTTGTTTGTATGTGGATGATTTGATTTTTACAGGAAATAATCCAAAGATGTTTGGTGATTTCAAGAGAGCTATGGCAAATGAATTTGAGATGACGGACATTGGCTTAATGTCTTATTATCTTGGGATTGAAGTAAAGCAACAAGATGATGGAATTTTTGTATCTCAAGAAGGATATGCAAAAGAAATTCTCAAGAAGTTTGAGATGGAGAATTGCAAGTCGGTGAGCACCCCCGTGGGATGTGGAGTGAAAATGTACTTCTGCGAAGATGGTGAGAAAATTAATTCCACATACTTTAAAAGTCTTCTTGGAAGCTTGAGGTATCTAACTTGTACGAGGCCGAATATTCTTTTTGTTGTTGGACTTGTAAGTCGTCACATGGAGGCTCCTACTACATCACATTTGAAAATTAACAAAAGAATACTTTGGTACATTAAAGGTACAGTTGATCATGGAATTTTCTATACCTCCTCTCACAATTTCAAGCTTGTTGGCTATTGTGATAGTGATTGGGCTGGTGATGTTGATAGTCGCAAAAGTACAATCGGGTTTCTTTTCTTTATGGGAAGTTCGGCATTCACTTGGAACTCTAAGAAGCAGCCGATTGTGACACTTTCTACTTGTGAAGCGGAGTATATTGCAGCGACTTCTTGTGTTTGTCACGCTATTTGGTTGAGAAGTTTGTTAAAGGAGCTTAGTTTATCACAATAAGATCCGACGGAGATTTATGTGGATAATAAGTCTGCTATTGCGTTGGCGAAGAACCCGGTGTTTCATGACAGAAGCAAACACATTGATACGAAGTATCATTTTATTCGTGAGCACATATCCAAGAAAGAAGTGAAACTTGAGTTTGTGAAGTTCCAAGACCAAATTGCGGATATCTTCACGAAGCTCTGGAAGTTTGATGTGTTCAAGAAGTTGCGTTTTTCTCTTGGAGTAATGAATCGAGCTTAAGGGGGAGTGTTGAATTATAAACTAGATTCATTGAAGTAAAATAGTTCTAGTATATTCTATGAAACATGAATAGGTGAAAATCATGTATGTGACTTTTGGTTTTGTGCATGAATGGGGATAGGTGAATGTATGGAAATTAAATATTGATGTATGCTTGAGTGTATGTTCATCTTGGGTATCACCTATAAATACCCTTGTTATGGAGTCATTTGAATAAGTGAAGAAAGTGATAATAAAATAATATAAGTTTTCCCCTCTATTCTCTTGTGTGTGTGAGTTATTTGTAATATATGCTCTCCAATTTCTAACACTATGAGCATGTAAATTGGAGCTGGATATATTGTCGATCACGGTTTGGATAGCATATTCACAAGAGTTTAGCAGCATAAAAATTCACGCACATTTACTGAAGATGCTTGAGCGTATTTTCTTGTTAGGTTATTCATTTTTTAGGTCCTCACTTATAGACACTTTGCTGGTTTGATAACTGATATTTCTGAGTTGCCAATTTAGTACACATATTTCACATTTTTATAAATTGGTACCTATTCACCTTTAAAGACGAAATTGCCCACAAGAAACATAAGTTTACTCAAAATGAATTTTTGAGTATACTTATTTAAATTATAAAATCAATTAAATTTTATTTAATTTAATCAATAAAAAATAAAAAGAAGTTTCTAAAAATATTAATGATTTTATAGAAAAAATATAATTAATTACATAAAATAGTAAATCAGAAAACATAAATTAAAATTTAATTAATCGAAAAAAAAATTAGTTTTGTTAAATAATTTAAAAATTAAAATTAAAATAGTAAATGAGAAAATTATAGAAATTTTTTATTAATTTATTAATTTTTAATTTGTTTTTTGATCGAATTTTAAAAAAATAATTATTTTATTTTTATTTTATTTTACAATTAATACTTTAATTTAAATAACTTATTTCTTAATTAATTTATTTTAAATTTAATAATTCTAATTAAAACTTAACGTTTTAACAAAAATTAAAACAAAACTTGTGGGCATTTTCGTCCTTAAAAGTGAGTGGGTATATTTTAAAATTTTACAATATAGAGAGATAGATATAATGCTATGTATGTTGTACGACAAGTGTATTTTAAAAATATAAATAATAACTCCTCTATTTATGTGGATTATATGAGTTAGTTTTAATCCGAAAATCATATTACACAGATTTGATATATTTTTAAAATTCAATCATTGTACTAAACTATTAATATATCCAATCAATCGGTATTATTGCAAAAAAAATAACATAATAAAAAATACAATCAGGTCAAAGGGGTTAATTTTGTCATTTCATGTTAACTCTAACTCAACATATTTATTGTTCATGTTATTTGGGTATGACCTGATTTTGACCATAGCCCGGTAAATTTCAATCTTAATCCACTTATAATGTGCTAAATTTATGGGGTTATTTAATAGTTTATTGTATTTGTGAGTTTTTTTTGCAAATGTATGGTAAAAATTGAGTGTGTGAATATATTAGGTGTAGGCCTGGAGGGAAGGCGCTAATCCGGTTAGCGCCAGACATATTATTTTTTATTTTTTTTTAGTTTTTGGGCGCTAGTCAAACTAGCACCCAAAATATTACTTTTTTTATTATGTTATGTCTTAACTAGCGCCCAAGTTAGTTTTTTTTAATAATTAATTAATTTATAAAATTTAGCAAATTAATTTATAAATAAAAGGATTAAAGTTATTTGATTAAATCTCCATAATTGAACCATAAAAAAATCTACGCCCCGAACCGTACCAAAAGTTCGGGATGGATATTCTGTTCTAATGGGAAGATACGGTATGGTTCATGGCGGAGATTAGACATAATAAAGCATAGAAATTTGAAAAAAAAAAGAAATCAATATAAAAATCACCAAACGGATATATTGTTAGTCTCTTGTATTGATTATGTTTAGAGATGGCAATGGGGCGAGGCGGGACGGGTCGGCCAGTACCCATACCCGCCCCGTGCCTAGAACGGGACAGGTCGACCCGCCACGGGTTGCGGGGCGGGGCGGGGCAACCCGTTCTGCCCCGTTTTAAATTAAAATAAATTAAAAAATGAAAATAAATTGAAAAATATACATTTATAAAATATTATTTACAAAATTTATTATTATCAAATTATAAATATTAAATATAATATAAAAATACATAAAAAATTATATTATAATATATATTATATATGCAAAATATATATTAAAATATATTTTTAAATTAAAAATTCTAAAGCGGTGCGGGGGGTGGGTACCCTGGCGACTAAACGGGCCTACCCGCGGGTTGGGTCAAAATTGTCATTCCTAATTACATTTAGTTGTTAAGTAGGAGATATTGAGATTATAAATTTATACATGTTTTTGATTCATATTAATTTATCAAAATTATTATTTAATCTTAGTCAATAAAAGGACAATTTCCCAAATAATATAATAATATTATTTTACAGAGGTTATTAAGTTTAGAATCTAGGATTGTGTTACTTATTATGGTTTTAGTTTTTATTTTGAGACTACACTAAAGAAAGACTAGAAGTATATCTTTGGTGATTTTTATATTGATTTTTTTTTTCAAATTTCTATGCTTTATATATGACTAATCTCCGTCCCGAACCATACCGTATCGTCCCATTAGAACTGAATCTTCATCCCGAGCCATCCCAAACTTTCCGTACAATTCGGGACGTAGATTTTTTTCTATGACTCGATTATGGAGATTTAATCAAATAATTTTAATTCTTTTATTTATAAAATAATTAATTATTAAAAAAATTAAAAAAAAAAACTAACTTGGGCTGCTACAACACATAAAATAATAAATAAATAATTTTTGGGCGCTAGTTTGACTAGCGCCCAAAACCTAAAAAAAAATAATATGTCTGGCGCTAACTGGAATAGCGTCTTCCCTCCAGACGCTAATCCGGTTAGCGCCGACACCTAATATATTTACACCCTCAACTTTTACCGTACATTCGCAAAAAAATCTCACAAATACAATAAACTGTTAAATAATCCTAAATTTATGTCATGTTAGAAATTGACACCTAAAATTATCTTAATATATTCATATTACATTATCCAGAAACTCAGATTAAGTATCTAAACGGTCTCCACCGCTTATAAAATAGTATTTTATCATTACGGTAAAAATGTAAATAATGTAAATATGTAGGTGTTATATTTAGTGGGTTACCATATATACACAAATCTTTGTATATTCAAATTTAACATTCATCCCTCTTTCTAATTTCTAAAGCAGAGGCATGTACATTTAGTTGTCTATAATCAGGAAACGTTGGCAACTGGGGTTTTACAAAAAGGAAATTAAAGAAAAAAAAGGAAAACACGAGGGCAAAAGAGACAATTTAATGCCATTTAGGATTGTAAATAAGATTTGCAATTCCTAGTTTCTACCGTGATCTCAACTGATTCATAAATATCTTTTCGTATCCTACCAGGACAAATTAAGGAAAACTTTTAATTAACTAGGGCACAACTAATTAAGGTAACTTTTAATCTATAAATTATATGGTTTCAGTTTCAGTTTCAGAATTTATCATTCACGTAAAACTCTATTATTTCTTGATTTCGGAACTCATGGCTTCTAATGTTAACTTTGCCCTTGAGTCTGATGGCCCTCATAGGAACTCTATTATTTTCACCGACCCCCGTGATCAGATCTCATTCTGGATGAGGATTGAAGACGAAACATTGATTCTGGGTGAAAGTACGATGATGTTTATAGTGGACGAAGGTGGTATGTCTGAGAATTTGATCGGAAAGTTCCTAAAATTGAGAAAACCATGTAAGGAAGATAAAAAGGAAGACAAAGTCTGTGCAGTTTGTCTGGATGATCTTGGCCACCAAGAAAGTGGTGATGTGAATATTGGAATTCTTGATTGTTGCCATGAGTTTCACGCACGCTGTATCAGAAAGTGGTTGAGGAAGAAGAACGTGTGTCCCCTCTGCAAAGGCATTGCATTAGGACGACCACAATGAAAATCAAGATTAATTGTGGATTTTTGAGCTTTTTTTTTTCTCTCTCTTTTTTGGTAATAGATCTGTTATAACAGTAGAACAACTTTGTTGATTTGAAATGTGTTATCAATTGCAATAACCTATGTTTAGTTTTTGATTGACACAATCAAATATAATTGTGTAACACGGGAAATTGATGGGATTCTATTTGCAATTCTTTTTATTGTGTGAGTTATCGATCTCTGAAAATTTTAGTGCAGCCTATATTATGTTCAACTTTATCTATTCACAAATTATAAGTAAGACTTAAGGCAGTAGATAAGCATATAATATCGATCTACTTTTTTATATTAAACTAAGTTTGACAGTCTAATCTTAGATAATCATGTACTAAGTGATAATTATAAACAAAAATATCAAATTAAATTCGTATTTCCTTAATTAGACTTTTTAGTTTGTTTCCTCTGCGCGATTTCATCAATTTTCTTGAAACTAAATGTCCTTATAAAATTTAATTTTTCTGCTTGCAAATAATTTCTATCACCTATGTTTTTATGACCATATATGAAGGTTTCAGTAATTGGGGATTTTCAGATAAATTTAAGGAGAAGTGGTTATGTTGATTCTTTAATTTTAGCAAGAATTTGAATGACAAGATCTGTAATTTGAAGAACAATAAAGTTCAAGGAATACAATTTTGGTCAAAACCTACGTGGCATGGTTTTCAAAGACAAAATCCACTACTTATTTTACTCTGAAATTGTTTGAATTTATATTGGATGAAAGAAACGTATATAATTATGACATCATCTTGTACGCGTGTCAGTTATCCAATACAAGTAATAGAGAGAAGAATGTATAAGGTAGTGTAACAGGAAATCTCAATCCGTATATGAGTTCTTTTTTTCTTGGTAGTTTTCTCATCTATGATCCTTTTTTGCATAATTAAATGGAAGACCGGAACATATGTATGTTGTGTTTTATTATTATAGTTTGGTGTATTTTCATTTTTTTCCCATGATTTTTCTTCTATTGGTGTACTCCAGTATATTCAATCTTTGATTCTGTTCGGCTGACTTTGAAAAAGAAAAATAAATTTTGAAAATGAAAAACTGAAAACCGAATCTGGATTTGTGGTTCGATTCGGTGCAAAATCGAGATTTCAGTTTCGATGGCTGATCATAAACCTAATTGTGTGCAACCCTCAATTCAGTTTTTAAAATATTGATCTAAACTACTTAGAGTAAATTACAATATTAGTCCAACAAGAATTGGGACGTTGCGACTTTAGTCTCATAATTTGCATTTTTAATTCAAAAGTTTTGTTTTTACATAAATATAGTCACATAAAAATTTAAAGTAGTATTTTTAGTACCATGGCCGTTAAAAAACTACGGAGAGCGTCTTCAGCCGTTAAGTTGTAGACGAACATTGCAGTAATGGTCCCATAAGAGTTGGACAATCCAATTTTAGTCCCATTATTTGCAAGTACGGTCCCAAAAAAATTCTAATGCAAAATAGTCCCATAATAATCAAACTTATTTTTATAGTACTCCATTGGCATTTGATCTTCGGATGGTAGTAAATGTATAGTTTTTTAAAAAATAAATATATATTATTTAGTAGGTATATTTGTACAATATTTTTCATTGAGCTTAATATCTTAAAAAAAACATAATATACAAGCAATCTTAAAGGATAGCGCTGTTAGTAGATGTTGATTTTGATACTTGCTCAAATTGAGACTTGACCCATTAAGATTATAAAAGACCTAGACAGCCCCTATTCATACATGTATCTGGCAAGTATGATCAATTAGACACACTCACTTCATATATTTGATCTTATTTGGTGTGCCTCATACATACAATGAAAATATTTTCACAAAATAAATGTTAGGCGAAATTGAAAAAAAAGTTTGTAACAAAAGAGGTCGTAAAAAGGTCATGTAAAGCAAAATAAGTCCCCTAACAATAAAAAATTCACTTCCTTCCTAATTTCACCATAAATTATGTATTTTGCTAAAAATTAGGATTTTTTTACTGGATTTCAATCACGTGACACGTGTAATTTGGTAAAATTATGACTAAAATTAAGTTTTTTATTAATTATAGAACTAATTTGCAAACCGTGCATTTTGCGAAATATTTTTTTCAACCACCTATTATTACATGATTAATTTCACATATTTTCTCAATTAATAAACAAAATAGTTATTTTAATTCATTAAGATTTTATCTTAATTATTTATGATTTTTTACTAAATGATGATTTGAAGTTAAATAAAAATTCAAATGACAAAAAAGGAGATAAATTAGTTTAGATTTATTTTTTTTAATGTTTTTATTTAGGATAATTGTATTTTTTGTCCCGTAGGATACGTGTAGTTTCAGTTTTAGTCCCAATTGCAAAGAAAATTAAGATGGGACCGAAATTGCTAAGGAATTAACGGAAAAATTAACATTGGGACTAATTTTACAATAAAACCATTCTAGTGGGACTATTTTGAATTCATAGGACCAAATTGCAATACTTAAGTCTTGTGTGGACTAATATTGCATGCAATTTTCTCAAACTACTTATTATGATTTACGAAGGCCTACTTGATGTGGAAAGCCTCAACATGCGATAAGATATGATAACGACACGCTTACCTAATAAATACAAAGATAAGAACACGATAATAATATGTTTACCTCGTTATCCAAGACGATAGTGACATAATCACTTGATATTTTTTATGTTTGTATTGGGTATTGTAGTGTATTTGTTATCTTGTATTAACGTTTAAATCAATTTCTTTTTGTTTTTTGACTTATTATATCAAATCGTGTCGTAGCGTCGCCCTCACAACACGAGAATATTGATGGTCGTGTTTATGTTCGTGTGTGAACAGATCCTTAAATCATGACATGTTTTTGTTTGACCTTATCGTGTTGTGTCGACACAAAATACGATACTATTATACAATTTGGCACCCCTAGATACGTAACACTAATTACCTATTTCAAACAATCAAACAAAAACCAAGAAAAGATTCTGGAAAAAAAAAAAAAAGAAAAGACAAGGAAATTCTCAGAAAAAGCAATGAATGCTAATCAATTCTGCCACTTACAGTAATTTCCATTGTTGTTTACTGTTAAAAACAGTAAAAATGTACAAACACAAAAATAACAAAACTAAAAAAAGAAAAAGAAAAAGAAAAACAAATAAACGAGACTGTGCCATGATTCTTTGGCATCGTCCCAACGCAATGGTCTTGCAGAGGGGGCAAATGTTCTTCTCCCTTATCCACTTTCTGATGCACCCAGCGTGAAACTCATGGCCGCAATCAAAAATTCCAATCTTCTCATTGCTACCAAGATCATCAAAGCAAACCGCACATGTTTTATCCTCCTCTTTGTCCTTCGGACATGGTTTTCTCGTTTTCAGAAATATTCCGATCATCATCTCATTAAAATAGTACATCATCCTAGTTTTTAACCCATGTTCACTTTCATACTCAATCAATATTTCAACTACTACAACCAATATCCATACAACGTCATAATCCATTGTGTAGTTTGTGAAACCGCCATTGATGCCACTGGGACGTGATGGGATAAATGGTATAACGCGCCGCGGCGGATGGAGGCGACGGCGGCCCCTTCTCCGAACGGCTCGGGACGCGAAGTCACTTTGTCGTGGCGGCTGAATTAGGCGTGGACCCCTCCGAACACGAGATGTGGCGGCCGCGAAATTAGTTTGATGGAGACGATGAGCCATGAGATTGCTAATCAATGAAAAGGTGGAAACCACAGAGTTCTAAACTATGTTTTACGTTAACTATAAGGTTCTTCAGAAACATTATATTTATAGACTAAAAAAAAAGTTGCCTTAATAGATTCCGCATAGGATAAGGAAAGACAATGGTAACAGGGAAAAACGGAAGATACGACTATAGTGTAGTGCAAGTCTTTACCTTTCTTTAATTCCTGATAGGATATGGAAAGATGTTTTTTATCAAGGCAATCAAGTTAAATTATATATGAAGTGGGACACTGGGACTTCATTGCATAATTGTTAACAAACTAATGTCTCATGGTATACTGAGTTTAGTTCAGTATATTTCCTTATAATTATCTTTTAATACATGATTACCAATGATTAAATCGTCAAACTTAGTTTAATATAAAAAGTAGAAATCAACTTTTTGCTTATATTTATCTTTTTGCTCGTGTCTAAATTGTTTCATGTAAAGAGATTTCCGAATTCAATTGCGCATATTTTGGCAATGTTTCCGGTTAAAACCAGAACCGGAATCGTAGAGGAACCGGTTCAACCGGATCGAACCGCTCGGCCTCGCTTTTGGATCCGAACCGTGAGACAACGGTTCCGGTTTCGGCCCTCCAAAATGAGGAACTGAACCAGCGGTTTTGGAATCGAACCGCGATTTCGGAAAGAATTGCAAACAAAATCCCACCAATACTTGTGTTACACAAATAGGGGTGGAATGGGTTGGCATGGGCCAAGCCATGATTTGTATTTAATTGTTTGAGCCTACTTTGCTAAGTTTAAGCCCAAATTTGTTATATTATCTGTGATAGGTTTTTTCCTTAGGCTTGGTTGACCTTTTTAAGTAAAAGGGCTAGACTTGATCCTATTTAAAATTCGTTAAACTTATAAAAATTAATGTTTAAAAAAAATAATAACCGATTATAAATTATATATATTTATTAGTGTATAATATTTATATATAAGACAATATAATATTTATATATTATATAATATAGGTATATGTAATGCATATAATATTATATATATTCTTATAAATAGGCCGGCCTGTTTAACTAGAAACAAGATATGCTTGACTCGATTATTAATAGGGATGTCAATGTGTCGGGTACGGGTCGGGTCCGCCTGGACCCGAGACCCGACCCATTAAGATTTCAAGGACCCAGACCCGCCTCCCCCAGACCCGAGATCCGCCCCAACTCATACCCGTGTTTAGCGGATAAGACCCGCTAAACCTATTAGACCCGCCTATGTCATCCATTTTAATTTTTTTTTTTTTTCATTATATTGCTACCAAGAATAATAAAAATTAGTAATATATTGAAAAAATTTACATGCAATGTTATTAAAACAATTAGTAATATATTGAAACAATTAGTAATATATTGATAAAAATAATTAGTAAATTCAACAAACCTGCAAACCAAAAAAAAAGTAATATTGTTGAGCTGGAAGTTGTTATTTTACACATTCACGTTTTTATTAGTATTGCAATTCACGTTTAGTCGGTTATTTTGTTAGTAGAGTTAGACACGTGTCGGTTGGCCATTCGTTCATTCAAATCTGGCGGGCTTTCTTTCTTGTATAAATAACAGCAGAGTTGCTCTTCTCATTTTAGATTTTATGGAATAAAATTCATACTTCAGATAGTTTAGAGAGATGAATATGGTTCTCAACTTGAATTCTTAGTTTTCTACATGGTACCAGAGCGTGGTTTCGATCATGCCTCGCAATACCGAAGTGATTGTTACCGAGGAGAGCGATCCAGCGAAAATGAAGTCTATCTACACCAGAGATCTCGATCCAATCGCGTTGCATGGCTCAGATCATCCACGAATGATACTTGTCACCAGTCCTCTCAACGGATCCAATTATCTTCAGTGGAGCAGAGCTATGAGGTTGGCTTTGGAGCTAAATATAAGCTCGGTTTGTTTACTTTAACGATTGATGTGCCGATTTTGATTCTGAAGCATTTGAAAAGTATCAGAATGTTGATTTTATGGTTATTTCATGGTTGCTGAATGCTATTTCCAAGGATATAGTGGAGGCATTCATGTATGTGAAGAGCTCTAAACAATTATGGGATGAATTGGAGGAAAGATACGGAGAAAGAAATGGTCCATTGTGTTATCAGCTGCAGAAAGAGATCTCCAATTTTTCACAAGGTACTTCGTCTGTTACAACATATTTCACGAAATTAAAATGCCTTTGGGATGAATATGCGTGTGTTGTTCAGTTACCTGAGTGTACATGTGGTGCTGGAAAGGCAATTTGTACAAATGACATGGATATCAAATTGATGCAATTCCTTATGGGATTGAATGAGATTTTTGAACCAGTGAAAAATCAAATACTACTTATGGATCTGTTGCTTTCTACAATCAACAAGGCATACTCTATGATTCTCAAGGTAGAAAAACAGAAAATTACACCTACTAGAGTATTAGATCCATTGATACAATTTTGCTATCAAGCAAAGGCGGTTTTAACAGAGGAAATAATAGCTTTGGAAATGGATCTGGTAGAGGAGGAAATAATAGACATGTGCAAGGTGGTAATACTTATGGAAGGGGCAGGGGACTACAAAGGAGAACTAAAGAGGAGAAGGCTAAATTGATCTGTGATCACTGTGGTTTCAATGGTTATGAAATGAAGGAGTGCTTCAAACTCCATGGATATCCGGACTGGTACAAAGAGTTAAAGGTTCAAAGAGCAGGACAATCTGTGAATATGGTGGAAGGTGCTGAAAATGTGTCATAGAAAACACAAGGATTGGAGGATGTTAAAAGCAGTAAGAGCACAGATGTACCAGATTTCTCAGTGATGATTCGAAAGGAGATAGCAAAATACTTGTCAGGACATGGCAATCTGAACTCAGGAGACATACACACTTTTTCAAATATTACAGAATATTCAGGTAACATGAACCAGTCTCACTTTGCATTATCTCTGTTAAATTCACTTGATAAGGACAATCGATTGTTGATATCGAGCTAGTAGACATATTTGTTCCTTTCCGGATTGGTAGATAAGACTATCGCATTGGGCACACCGTGGATCGCAAGCACTTACCAGATGGAACAAGTGTTCCTGTTACACACTCTGTTGATATTAAGTTGACTAATGAGATTGTTCTCACTGATGTGCTGATTGTTCCCAACTTTAAGTATAATTTGCTCTCAATTAGTCAGTTACTTGAGGGAAACAAATTGGAATGTGTATTTTCTCAAGGGAAATGTTGGCTGCAGGACCCTGAGAGTGGGAGAATCAAAGGAGTTGGAAGAGTCATGGCGGTTTATACATATTTGCAGTCTTTGAATTTAGTGGAGCTTGTGTTAGTAGTGATGCAATAAACACTTTGAAATTTTGGCATAAACGGTTAGGGCATACATCTCTTGGTTGTTTGGAACATATTGGCTTTCTAAAGCCTTTTTGTAATAAAAATTCTTTAAATGTATGCAATACATGTCATGAAGCAAAGCAATGCAGATTAACTTTTCCCTCAAGTTCTATTCAGTTCAAAAAGGCTTTTGAGTTGATTCATATAGACCTCTGGGGTTCATATCATGAGCCATCTGTGACTAATACTTTATTCATGCTCACTATTGTTGATGATTTTACTAGAGGTACTTGGATATACTTGTTGAAACACAAATCTGAGGTTTCTACACATCTAAGCCATTTCTTTGAGTTTGTGCACACTCGGTTTGAAACAAAGATGTGAGGTAAGGAGTCACAATGGTACAGAATTTCTGGGAAGGGAGACTCAGAATTTGTTTCATAAGAAGGGAATATTACACCAGAAATCATGTCCTTACACTCCGCAGCAAAATGGAGTGGTGGAAAAGAAGCACAAACACATCCTGGAAATTGCTAGATCATTGATTTTCCAGTCCAAAGTACCAAAGAAATTTTGACCATACACTCTCCTAGCAAGCTAGCTTCACATCCTTAATTCACCGCCCCCGCCACTTTACTTTGGAAATCTCCTTATGAGTTGTTGCACAATGAAGTTCCTAGATATGAAAGATTCAAGGTATTTGGATGCCTGTGTTATGCTGCAAAGATTGGACCTCTTAAGAGGAAATTTGATCCAAGAGCTGTAGCTTGTGTGTTTCTTGGATATGTCATAGGGGTTAAGGGCTACAGGTTATATAACCTCAGTTCTAAGGAGATATTTGTGTCTAGAGATGTGATTTTCTATGAGTCACAATTTCTTTCTCGTGGAGAACCAAAGAAGATTTGATGTTCCTCTTCCAATGCAATCTTTTGAGGATGATGTGGTGCCAAAGACTGAGCATCAAGAGCTGTCTGTAGCCTCACAGGATGATGGAAAACTTGGAATAGGTCAGAGGATAGAATATAAGCCAGAGTGGATGAAAGATTATGTCACTGGTTCAATGCACAATGAAGAAATGTAGTCACAGTCATCACAGAGGGATTCAGTTTTGTATCCAATGGATTGTTTTCCATATGTTCATCACACTAATCTTTCTTTGTCATACAGTATATTTTTAGCAAAGATCACAGACTCCCCTAGTGAGCCTACCACCTACCAGCAAGCTGCACAAGATAAAGATTGGGTGGAAGCCATTCATAAAGAACTTACTGCACTTGAGGAGAATGACACTTAGATATTGACCTCTTTTCCCCCTGGAAAGAAAGCTATTGGCTCAAAATGGGTATACAAAATTAAGAGACATCCTGATGGGAGGGTTGACAGGTTCAAGGCTAGATTGGTTGCAAAGGGATACTTGCAAGTTGAGGGAATTGATTTTGTGGAAAGCTTCTCACCCGTTGCTTAAGCTAGTATCCCCAGATGGTGATTGCCATGGCTACTCAAAGATTGTTGGGACTTACATCACATCGACATAAATAATGCCTTTTTGCATGGTTATTTGATGAATAGGTCTACATGCTACCACCGAGGGATATTCTAAGGCCAAGAAAGGAGAGGTGTGTTTGCTCAAGAGAGGTCTTTGTGGATTGAAGTAAGCTTCAAGGCAGTGAATTTAGAATTTTTTGATAAGCTGATTACTTTTGGGTTCACTCAGTTAGCACATGACAACTGTTTGTTTGTAAAGAGGGATGCACAGACATTTTTGGCTTTGATCATCTATGTAGATGATGTCCTTATCACTGGTTCATCTGTGACACAGATTGAGGGGCTAAAGGCTTATTTGCATAAACGTTTTACCATTAAGGATCTGGGCACAGCCAAGTACTTTCTTGGCTTGGAGATTTTGAGAGGCAGCACTGGCAAACATTTGTGCCAGAGGAAGTACATTTTGGATTTATTAGAGGACACAGGACTTTTGGGTTGCAAGCCTGCATCCACACCCTTTTGCTCAAGGATACAACATTTCAGCTCAGGGAGGGCCCATGTTCACTGATTCAGGTCGATACAGGAGATTGGTTGGTAGGTTGCTCTACCTTAATTTGTCAAGGCCTGGCATATCGTATGGAGTTCAACAGCTGAGTCAATTTGTTCATGCTCCTACACAGAGCCATTGGGATGCAGCTGTTCATTTGTTGAGATACTTGAAGGGGACACCTGACCTTGGTTTATTTTACCATGTGGGGGTGTCAAACAAATTTGAGGGGTTTTGTGATGCTGACTGGGGAACTTGTCTCATTACTAGGAAGTCCATCACAGGTTACTGCATTTTTCATGGGAATTCATTGGTGTCTTGAAAGACTAAGAAACAACAGTATCTAAATCATCGGTAGAGGCAGAGTATAGATCCATGGCGGCTACAGTTTGTGAATTGCAATGGCTGTGTAATCTCAGCCATGATCTTCATATTGATGTTTGCTTGCCTTTGCCTTTATGGTGTGATAATAGTCGTTGCACATCACAAATAACCCTGAACCACTTGTTCCGCACAAAGCACCTTGATATTGATTGCCACATTGTCCGCAATCAATACAAGGCTAGGCTTATTCTCCCACAGCACATTTCCACTCATCACCAACCTGCTGATTTGTTTACTAAATCTCTTGGAGGACCTATGTTTCGCAGCTATCCACTCAAGTTAGGAATGTGTTCCTTCAACCACATTCCAACTTGAAGGGGGTGTTGAGCTGGAAGTTGTTATTTTACACATTCACGTTTTTATTAGTATTGCAGATCACGTTTAGTCGATTATTTTGTTAGTAGAGTTAGACACGTGTCGGTTGACCATTCGTTCATTCAAATCAAGTGGGCTTTCTTCCTTGTATAAACAATGAGAGTTGCTCTTCTCATTTTAGATTTTATGGAATAAAATTCATACTTGAATAGTTTAGAGAGATGAATATGGTTCTCAACTTGAATTCTTAGTTTTCTACAAATATATTGAAACAATTTACATGCAATGATGATAATTGAAAATCTGGAAACAAAAGAAACTTATATCTAAGTTTAAAATATTCACAGGCTTACAACACAATCAATTTGGAGACTGGAGTGAATAATAGATCAACTAAGGCCTTTCCTAGTTCTTACAGTTCATTTGAGAAATTAAATTCTAGATAAATTAATGTAAGTCAATTAAAAATGTAACATTATAACAAACATGTAACAAAAAATAAAAAAATAAAATATATATACTAATTAAACGGGTCGGGTATGGGTCGGGTCCATCTGGATCCATTACCCGACCCGTACCCGCCCGGGTCTGAAAACATATACTCGTTACCCGCCCCATACCTATTTACTTGTCCCATACCCGCCCCAAATAAGGCGGGTCCGGGTCTTACCCGGACCCATTGACATCCCTATTAAATAGGCTTTGGAAAAATTTTTAAGCCTGGCCCAGGTGGGATGTCAAGACCTTGCAGCAAGGCGAAGTCAAAGTTGATATTCAAACCAGTAATTAATGGAGTAAAATAATGGCATTAATATATTGGGTATTTGAGAAAGAAAAAAACTGGCATTCCTAAAATATAATTTTTTTTTTTTTTTTTGAGGAAGATTCCTAAAATATAAATTAAAAGAAGACGAAGAAAGAAAGAAAAGGAGGCTGGATGGATCTTGGTTGGTTAATAAATATTTGCTGTTTCCTCATTGTCTCATAGAGGATGCATATCTAATAAACGACGAGTAATTAGTCGGTTATGTTTTTGTGGGAAAAATGTTTAGAAAGCAATAGATGGGAATTTTTTTTTCTGTATAAAATCAATATCTATTGCAATAACGTTTGATTGTGCACAGCGTTATATGTTTTTTTTTTTTTAAGAATCGTTATATGTTAATTTTTATTTTATTTTTGGACAAAGTTATATGTTATTTTTTAATTGACTTATTGGTGATTAATATAATTGTTACTTGTGCATAGGGTGGGAATTAAAGATGACAATGAATTTCGTTGGGTTAGACCGGGCCAATTTTAAAAATTATATATTTGGAATAACAAATATTTTTTTAGTGGGAGAGCAAACTTTTCTTGATTCTTTTCAACATTTTGTCATGCTTCAAACTTGATTTTTGAGTGAAAGCTCGATATTCGATCATCAAAATGACCAGTAGAGCGCGTCGCAGAAGTGAACTTTAATTTCAAACTCACAAGATTTAAGCCTTTTCCACCAGTTCGATAAACTGTTGTTCTTCAAATATACAGATATTTATTCCTAATTAAAATTAAATAATCCAACACCCCTGAAAGATCTCAATCACGAAAACTCCATAGTCACAAAAACATACGTGACATAAACTATTTACAAGCAAAACAAATTGAATCTTTAAGTCCATATATAGATATATATATATATCTCGAGAAACGGAAAAATTTTGAAACTTAGTTATCATTTAGAACATGATTATCGATTAGATAATCCATCAAACTTAGTTTCATATGAAAAGGTAGATCGAATATTACTTATTTGTGAATAATTTAAGTAATTGAATACAATATTATAGGCTGAATAATATTCAGAGAACACAAATAAAGAAAAAACGAAAAGAAAAAAGAGTTGCAAAATAGAATCCCATCTATATTCCTTGTGTTCCAAGTAAAACTACAATTGATATATTCAGTCAATCAAAAACTAACCATTTAACGCTACGCACTGTCAAAACGTTAATACTGCAGACTTGATATCAAAACAAAAGTAAATTACAGTAACTCTACATTCATCCACAATCTTCTTCTAAAATTCGATTTTAATTTCCTTGTTGTCGTCCGAGTGCAACCCCTTTGCAGAGTGGGCAAAGGTTCTTCTTCCTCAGCCACTTTCTGATGCACCGACGTGAAACTCATGACGGCACTCGAGAATCCCAATACTTTCTTGGCTATCAAGATCATCAAGGCAAACCGCGCAAACGTCGCCTCCTCTTTATCCTTCGGACATGGTTTTCTCGTTTTCAGAAACATTCCGATAAACTTCTCAAACAAATAAGTTTCATCGTCTGGCCTCGAATCTTGCTGTGAAGAGAGAGCGAACATCATATGCGGGAGCAAAGGGACCGGCCAAATTGAAAGTCACCGCGAAAGAAAGTATGCGGGAGGACAGGGGCGGCGGAGGGGCCAGGGTCCGATGGAAGGTCACGGCCAAAGAAAATATGGGGGAGGACAGGAACAGCGTTATGAGCCATGACTTGGAAATCGATCGATCAATGTGAAACTTAAGAGAGTTGTATCTTCTGAAAAAATAATGTTTAGGATAAAAGCATATGTATGTATTTATAGAGGAGAATTTACCTTATCATCAATGTAGTCCTAAATGGATATGGAAATATTGTGATTATATATGGTAACAACGCGTTAAACTAACGTGGAACTCTTCACGGATAATAAAAGACAATAAATTGCCTTTTTTATCATCATATTTTATTATATCCTTCATTTCCCAATTTTTGTACAATTATTTTTTGCTACTAAAAAAAATATATTTTTATTATATTGTGTAGAAAAAGTAATGTAATAAAAAATCTTTTAACTAAAAAGTATATATATAGAACATTTAATGTACTTTATTAAACAATGAATAACATTTAATTTGTTTTGAAAAATAGAAAAATAAAATTAAATAAAAGTGTGCTATGCATGTGAAATGGATTTATTTTGTTAAGTCTATTTTTTCAGACTTCATTAAATTGACATTATTTGTGCAAAACTAATTATATGTTGGCTAGATTACTTTTATTTGTTTTGTGCAGGAATTATTTGTTATATGTGTGAACATATAAATAAGGAAATAATTTTGTATCTGAGATTCACCTTGACCATGGGTTGAAGAATCGAGAAACATACTATTTCCTTTTTTGTGTAAATTAAGGATTTGAATGGCCATTTAATTAAAATAATCTTCAAAATGTGGAGGAGATCTTATTCGAGTTTGACTTACCTTATTTTACAAGAACAAGAATCCTTTTGTATGGGAAGTTTGTAGATAACAAGTTTGACTAGATTTTATATTGTCTTTAGGATTACAATATATATATATATATATAGGGAAGGATCCAATGAGACCATATTTTATGGTGTGTATTAGAGAATTTTCTAACCGCAGGTCTACGGTGTCAAGTTTTAATATAGTGATATGAGTAGGGTTGTCGTATCCACAGGGAATGTGTGTATAAGTACCAAGTATAAATTACCTACGCTATATTTGACAGATCAATAATAGGTGGATGTCTCAATTTATAAATAAAAACAACTAGATATAACTAATCAAAATATAAACATCTAAATCTATGGGAGAATGAATTCTAGAGGTGTGATGGATCTAGTTTTCCCTTATGTTATCAATATGGTATATCAATCACAAATTACCAATTTATAAGTCAAGATTTCTACAATAATCATTTCTTCGATCTCTCGAGTGCCAAATGATTTTAGATCACAATTGGGAAATCAATATCTCTATAAAAATCACCAATTGAAATCTCAATAAAAACTATGAATCTTAATAAATAACTTCAAAGGATTCACAAATCTCTGTGTGCGCATGTGTTTTAACATTGTGATCAAAAGTATGGAATGTACATGCCAACTCCGTTTACATTATTCAAATAGATTCACGCAATCAAGTGTTTTCAAAATGATCCACTTTTTGAATATAGAGATGAGATGCTTACCGGACTCCATAGGCTTGTCTTTCACACTAATCTCCACTAATGTAGACTAATGTAACACAAGAATCAATAGGACTTTTAAAGCTTGTATTGTGGGCTTAGGGTAAGGTAGGAAAATATGGGATTAAGTGGCTCAAATCACCCAAACACACAATTAACACTTTGAATTATCAATAAGCAACTACCCTTCACTTTTTGACATCCCTAATGTTTATGAACCTTCAATCCCGATGATTTTTCTCAATTTTTTTTTACACATATTTTTTTTTCGGAACCCCCAAACTTATTCTTTTGCGACATGGGGTTCTATGTTTTCTTTTCTCGGACAACTTCATTCAATTAAATACACACCCTTCTCATCATACCCTCCTCAACTTCCAATATTTTTTCTATACTTTGTGTGTATGATTGATGGGTAATTAGGATATTAACCTTTAGGCTCTGGGTATTAGATTAGTTGCCAAAGAAACGGGTTTACAAGGCTCAAAAGGGAACACTAGGAAAAATATAATACAAAGGTAGGCATTCTAGGCTCTGGCTTGTTCAAAGATGGCCTAAATCACTTCCTTAATGTTACTTCACCTAGATTTCGCCTCGACTAGTGATTAGACAAGTTCTAAAGATCCGGTGGGATCATAAAGTAACCACTCAATTGCATAAATCATCCCCAAATAAATCAACAACAGAGTTAAGCACATAGATGGAATTAATGGAAAGAAGATTAAATCACAGTTCAACACATGCTCTCTTGACCGTTCAACTCATATTCGACAAATTCACTTAGTCAAGCAATTTCACAGTTTTACAAATGACCCGACACGACTCAACTCAAAGCAAATATGCAAGACACAAATAAAAAAAACACGAAGAAAGTTGGATCACAAACTGAAAAAGGTATTACCACTCCCCCAAACTTAATATAACCATTGTCCTCAATGGAAGAGGTGCAACTCCTCGTCGGAATCGTGGGGTGAAAGAGAAGCAACAGTGCCAATTGGTAGCACTATGTAGGGTCGATGGCTTTTTCTTTGCCTTTTTATGATTTAGGAGGCACAATAACAACCTGTCAAACAAAACCAAACACGTGGAAACAAGCAATGGGATAAAGTACCACAATATCATACGAAGACCATGGGAGAGACATTAATGTCATATAATTGTAATCAATATGTGAACTCCCAACAATAAACCAAGAAGGGTATACAAAAGTGTTAAATTTCTCATTGAGGCATTTTATCAAATACATGGTGGGCATAGATAGAAAATAAGGATGTGGAGGTAATTTATATAACCAATTATACCCGAAATTCAATACCAATCCAAATTCTATCACAATAATCACCTTTTGCTCATAATTTCACAAGAATCGCGTAATGAGCATGCAAGAGGGATAGGGGTGAGATGCCATAACTACTACTAATAAAACACAAACATTCTAACTAATCTAACTATGAAAGCAAGTAAAATGAGCTTGGGTTGCCTCCCAAGAAGCGCTAAATTTAAAGTCTTTAGCCAGACTTTTGTTTTACTCAACCAGGATCCAAGTATAAGTGTCGATCATGCCACGCCTTTGTATTTTCCAACAATATAGGCGATCCTTCAGTGTATGAAAGACGTGGATGATTAAGGATCACAATATTGATGGTCTTTTGGAACTCAAATGTGTTCCTAATGATGAAAAATAGTTTATCAATCACAATAAAGATATTTCTATCTTTACTCACATTAAATATCATGAAATCTGTAGAACATGTGAATTGATCACCATTTTCAAACATTGTTCCTTCAAGTGTATGCTTCTTAAAATTTGATACATTTGTATTGAAGCTTACATCTAGAGTGCACATATTTTTGTCAATATGAGGATTTTCAATTGAGTGAGAGATAGAGATACTCCCTGAGTTAATTTGATGTGGCTCCTCCTCTTGTAAGATCGGATTGCACTCTTCAAAAGTCTCCTCCAAATTTTGAAGGACGTCCACCTTTTTCATAATGGGCAATTCATGTTCATGATTTTCTATTTCACCAGGTCCCAAGAATGATGACGACTCTTCATTATTAAGTTGGCCAATTATTTGTTGGAGTAACTTTGACATAGTTTGACATGTAATCTCAATTTGTTGAATGCTTGCCTCGGTTTGTAGTAATCTATCATCACTTTCTCGATTTCTTATCTTACACTCTTCGATAAACTCAACAAGATTCTCTTCCAACTCGGACCGACGTTTTATCTCATCTTGTCGTCTTCTTGCCTCACAATCATCTAGAAATTGATAAAGTATTTCTTCCAAGCTAGACAATTGTTCTTGTAGCTGATGAAAGGTTTCATGATTTGCCATATTTTGGGTCTATACATTTTCTTGAGGTGGATAATAAGGAACAAAATGGTTCACACTTTGATTTCCAAAAATCACAGTAGCATCATCGGTTGGCCACGCATATGCATACATTATAATTCCATCCAACGATGTGCCTAAAACAATTACACAAAATTAAAACAAGAAAAGAAAAAAAAACAAAAAAAAATAGTCAAATTACAACTAGGCAATCAACCTTGATATCATACAAAACACATTCCCCGGCAACGACGCCAAAAACTTGTTAGAGAATTTTCTAACCGCAAGTCTACGGTGTCAAGTTTTAATATAGTGATATGAGTAGGGTTGTCGTATCCACAGGGAATGTGTGTATAAGTACCAAGTATAAATTACCTACGCTATATTTGACAGATCAATAATAGGTGGATGTTTCAATTTATAAATAAAAACAACTAGATATAACTAATCAAAATATAAACATCTAAATCTATGGGAGAATGAATTCTAGAGGTGTGATGGATCTAGTTTTCCCTTATGTTATCAATATGGTATATCAATCACAAATTACCAATTTATAAGTCAAGATTTCTACAATAATCATTTCCTCTCTCGAGTGCCAAATGATTTTAGATCACAATTGGGAAATCAATATCTCTATAAAAATCACCAATTGAAATCTCAATAAAAACTATGAATCTTAATAAATAACTTCAAAGGATTCACAAATCTCTCAATTCTATGAAATCCTAGTTATGCTATTTTCAAGGCCATGTATTCAATTACCTCTCTCAAGTGTCAAATCAAATACACCAAACACTCTAAATTATTGATCAAGTAATTTAGAAGCAATAAATCCAAATAGCACAAATAGATTGAGAATTCTAGATTGACAAACCACAATATCAAAGCATAAGTTCAAATATAGATTACATCATGCCTCTAGAATTATAAAGTTTAGCTCATGATGAAAATACAAATATCCATAATCAAATGAGAATGCATCTCAAATGATATACAAGAAACAACAAAGAAGGAATTAAAGAGATTAAAGAAGAATCTTATATATTTCTAGATGATAGTGTCTTCAATCTTCTTCCCCAACTATTTCCTTGTGTCTTGGTGGTGTTGGTTTTCATCCCCACCACCAAACGTCCGAATTCGCTTTTTGTGTCTTCATAAGAGTTGTAGCCCTATCTCTTAGCTTTCCGTAGCCACTTGAATCAGCTCAATATCAATTTTTTGGAGAGAGTTATGGCTAAAATACTAAAACCTGCCAGTGCTGGAAATTCTAGACGCGTTTGGACATTTCTTGATATCAATCCCCTTCTTGTTTGATCATCCTTGCTTCTTTTGACATGAGACTCATTGCTATGACTCTAGACTCAATATACTTGGCCCACAATATGTCTTGGCCACTCAAATGACTCGAAACAATAGAAATTAATGTTTAACCTATGAGATATAACAAAAATGACTCAAAATACTCAAAAACAACACAAAACTCAAGTCTAGGAAGCCCAAATCAATGGTATAAAACCAAGTGAACAGTGTGACAGTGTGGACTAATCTCAATCCTCCCCCATTTACATCAAAGGCTAAGGATAATTTGGGATAATAATACATTAACCATTTAATTAAATCCCAAAAAGGATAAAATTATCAAAACAAACATGTGGTGGACCATCCAAATATGTAATCAGTTATTAGGAAAGAGAAAATCACGAGAAAATTGCGATGGAGAGAGAAAATCACGCATGTGCCCTGCCATGCAGTATGTTGTACATTTATCATATATTTGTTGTATATATAACACTATTTTACTATATGTTTAACATAATTTTACTGCATATTAAAATGGTCGAACAAAAACACGTGGGGACCGTGAATCAAGGAAACAGTTATAGAGAGAGAGAGAGAGAGAGAGAGAGAGAGAGAGAGAGAGAGAGAGAGAGAGAGAGAGAGAGAGAAGAGAAAACCACGCTCATTAACATGTGGGGACCGTGGATTAAGCAAATCAGTTATAGAGAGATGAAAAATCACGCTCATTATTGTACTGTATATTTAACATATATTTATTGTATATTTAACACTATTATGGTGTATATTTAACATATTTGTACTGCATATTATAATTGTTAAAAAAAACATGTCAGGACCGTGAATTAAAGAATTAATTAACAAGATTATTCTGGGCAGACCAATAATTATGGTATACCAAATGACAATAATTAAAAAAATTAATAACTAATAACAAAAACAATTAACTAAATTATTATACAGTAAACTATGTCAAACTATACAATAAAACCATGCTACGTATACAGTAAACAGGGGCGGCCGTGAGGCGGTGCAAGTGGTGCCGCCGCACAAGGCCCCCTACCGGCAAGGGCCCCCGGAGAAATTTATATATATATATATATATATATATATAATTTAGTTGTGATAAATAACAATTGTTGTCTAAAAATGACCAAGAAGATTAGTTGGCAGAGTGGCAGCGTGCAGATTGCAAGGTCTCCATATCGAATCTTGGTGGACGCAGATATTGACTTTTTCCCCATTTTTTCGAAAACAACATTAAACAAAGCCCAATTTGACCTATCTAAAAGCCCAATTAACTTATCCTACTTTATTGAAAACCCTACAATTTTTGGCTCCCACTTTCAGCGTTTTTTTTGTCTTTCTTTTTAATTTTTTTGTTCAAAATCAAAACACCAAGTAGAAGAATCAAATTGCAAGCAAGTTTAAAACCTATTTGCATCTTCCAACTGGAGACACCCTCGACATCAGTTTCATCCCCCAAATTACAAGAAAAAAGACCCACCTCCATTAAAATATTTTGCCTCCATTGATATTGGTAAGATGATGTCTTAAAATTTAGAATTGTTAAATTTTATTTTTTATTTTCATTATTAGCAAAAATTATTTCTTTATTTATATAAAATTGATATGTAGAATGTTTGTATTAGTTTGCTTTCAAGTTGAGTGGCAATATATAATTATATTGAAGGATTTGATATTGTACTAATTAGCTTTATTTGTATATTTGTTTTGAATAGAAATTAAGAATGCCTCCTACTCGGAAATATAAATGTGGATATGAAAATTGTAAAAAAAGAAAACAAGTTGAAGTATTTATTGAGTCTCAAAGAGGAGCACTAGATAGATTTATTGTAAAAGAACCTTCAAACCCGTCACTTGAAGATTTAGACGATAAATAAAAAATTGATGGTAATGAATTGCATGTAGACTTAGCCTTGGAAAATGATATAGATGAAGATGTGAATAAGATTAAAAGTAATCAAAGTATTGATGACTTGGAAAATGTTGACAATGTTAATCGTGATGGAGAAAATATCATTCAGTCTGAAAGTGATGATGAAGATCTTAGTATAGTAAATGAAGAACCAAGTTCACCGATTTCACTTGACATATTTGATCCAAGAAACTGGGATAATTTAGATGTGAAGTGGAAGGATCTATTAGTAGAAAGGGGTCTTATAAGAGATGTATTATCAGGGAAAGGTCCCAAAGATGAATCAAAGAGGCGTTTTTCTTCAGATTTCTACACTCGAATTTTGCCAAATGGTCAAAAACACCATAGAGATTGGTTGGTGTATTCAAAAGCACTTGACAAAGTATTTTGTTTTTGTTGCAAATTGTGACGCCCCGACTTTTAGCGACGTGAGATATGACGTTGTGTAGTAATTTATTTATTTTGTTAAGTAACACGAACCCATTAGTAATGAACCGCGACCCGACTTTTATTTATTTCTTTCAATGTCAATTACGCCTTCCTCATTTTCGAGTCTAATATCATGAACTTCCTACAAAATATCATGAACTTCCTACAAAATAGCAAAGTGTAATATCTTTTCCACAAGGAGTGAATATGTAACATTTAACGTGAGTATATGCATGTTTACCCATCATTATAGCTCGAATACGCCTCAAAATACATGCAAAACTCACGCCTATCAAAATCCCCCAAACTAAAACTGCTGTTGACCGTCCCGATCAACAATATTTAGAACACGAAAAAGCACAACTGGGAGATAAAGATAACAGCGCACACAGAGAATCCACAAGAAAATCCATATTGTTCGTCATGAATGTTGAGTACAACTCAATCAAGCCTCAAATATCTAATCGAAGAACACGCTTCAAATAAAACAAAGTGAAATGCTCTGAATTCCAACTCTCAAAGTTAAGTGTATACTCTCATCTCACGAGGATATAGGACGTATTTACGCTCAAATCAATTCGATGTCGCAAAATTACCATAGGCTTGCAATTCGTCTCATATCTCCGCCACGAGAGTGTATGCAATTTGTGAATCAAAAAGGACTTTCTCATTTGGTTGTAATGAAGGCTCTTTGGTTTAGGTAGGAAATTTTGGATAAAGTGACTCAAACTCGAGTATGTAGACCGATGGGCATATCAATCATTTTCATTACAATCCCATATGCTACTCCAATCATCCCTCTTTTTTATCAACTTCATTTATCTCCATTTCCTTTCTTTCTTTTGAGAATCGCCTCCATTCACCATCTTTCGCCCCCCAAGTTTAACAACTTTTCAATCTTTTTCATTTGTGCATTTTCAACACTTCTTTTTTTTTCAACTTCTTTCCTTTCTCTTTTTGTTCCATTTAACCAAGTACGCCCAAGTATCTTTTTTTTTTCAATTTCCACTCATTCAACCTCGTTCATTCCCCTTTTACTCAACGTTATACACTCGAGTTTAAAGTGATGGATATATTAAGATCAAGGGTTAAATTTTGTGGTTATCAAAGAAATAGGCTATAGGCTCAACTTGGCTAACTAGGAATTTTCAACATTTTTAGGTAGGCAAAAGGCTTGAAAGGCTAGCAAAGATGGCCTTTAATCACATTCACAATTCACATACACATGTGGCCTTGACAGAGATACCCAAGCAAGTTCTAGAATTCTGACAACACGAATGATACCCTCAATCACAACAAGAGTGCACAAAATATAAGCAGTAAAGGCTCAAAGCTCACAGGCTTGTCAAAATGTAATTCAACGCATCACACCAAGTTTTTTTCTTATTAACATGCTCAAAGTTATCTATTCAAGGCTCAATCAATTCATAACCAACATCCAATCCCAACAATATGAATTCTCAATCAACACACAAACAACAAGTTGCAACATGCTCGGTCAACACACTCTCTAACCACTACGAAAGCAATAGACGTGCTAAAGCTATAAACGTGCTCTAATGCAAATGCAACCTAGAATGCTCTAATGCAACTATATGAAACACAAAATGCATGAATTTTTTTTTTTCGTATCCACACTTTTCATGTATTAAAATATTATCTCTCCCCCCAAACTTGAATGAAATTATAGTGTCCTAAGGGGAAAATAGAATTTCAATAACGAAAAGTGGGGATATACCTGAATTACTGCGGCGGTGGCGGTGGGAAGTGGCCTTGAGAAATATGCCACATTTGTAACTGTTGGAGCACTTGCCACGTCTCCTCAGAACGCCGCTCAGATCGCTCGCTGAATGCGAGAAAATCAGCCCTATGTTGCCTCAAATCCTCTCCTTGCCGCCTCAATTCTTCTCCTTGCCGACGCAAATCCTCCCCAAACGCAAAGAACATGTCTTGAAAATCAGTGCCGCGCTGGGGTCCTCCACTATGAGAGGGACCGGGATGATCCCCGCTTTGAGAATGTCGGGGGTAATCGCCTCCGTGTGAGGACTCGGGTATATCATACCCAATTTGGGGGTGATGAGGTTCCATCTCCATTCCGCGTCCATGTATTTCATCCTCCTCCGCCACCATATCCTTCTCATCCAAGAAACCTTCAACTCTGCGCTTCTTTCTTGCCTCTATAGCCTCAGTAATTCAGTTATGTGCGTCAGAGTTCATTAAGAAATTGGTGGTGTCTGTCAAAGTATCGACTGTGGTGTATGGCGGGTTCGGCAACGGAAATGCAGCACCTTTCTTTTGTAGAAGCACCAATCTGTTGTCTTCGTTTGAAATGAACTTCATGTGGTGCAACGATGCTAAATTAACCCGAGTCTTTGCCTCGGATAGGCTCCAAGCCACGAAAATCGACATTGAAATGCCGGGCAATAGGGGTAATGAGGCCCCCTATAGAAATCGTGCTTTTCCCGCCTAGCTAATCGCTCGATTTGCTCGGCGAAATTGACGGTGTGTTGTAGGGGTGTTTGTGACCATACACTGTGGAGATAGAGCTCCTTAGTCGTCATCCCTCCAATATTTTCTCGGGTGAATACGGAGGAGGCAAGAATGCCACGTTGTATATACCGAAAACTGGATTTCGGTCCATGAGGCTTTGGCGTCCGCGTGCATACAACATTGGCCCCGTTTGTGGTGTTTCCACAAGCATTCTCCGAAGTCGTATTGATCATAATGGGCAACGCGGTAGTACGAGCATTTGTTGGGACCTCGAAAATGGTGTTCAATTGGGTCATAGGCAGTTGTCTATGAACGTTCCCCAACTGAAATTTTATCATATACGGTTCAAAGGTCCCACCTTGTTTGAGTACTTCCATGGTACTCAAAAACTCCAATGTGTATCTTTTAAATGTCGGCCACCTTCGGCTCATGAAGTTCGTCCATCCAACCTTTACGAAAAGACGCCACACGTCCTCATGTATCCCCAAAGTTTGGGTACAATCATCGTCGGCATAGCGGGATGGAGCAATTTTGCGACCGATCAAGCGATTCCATCGCTCAAGATCATCGGCATTTGTCAAGTTAACCCCATATGCCTCTGGACTATTTTGGTCGACCTCTGGCGGTGCCACGTCGCGTTGTGCCGCCCCGCGTGCACGTCTCCTTCCAACCTGGGGGTTTCTTCGCTCAGCCATCAAGAATTGGTACCTGAAATACATTACATTAGCATCCCGATATCATCAATGGCAATAACAAAGTAGGGGATTAAAACTAACATATTAGATGATGCAAATCCACTTCCCTACTATACTTTGATCAATCAACTATCCCAAGCAAGCAACAATTATGGCCATTCTAGACAAGTATTAGCTTAAACAATCATTGGCCATGCCTTATTCATCAACAATTCATCCTAAATCCCTTTAACTACACAAGCCCACAAGGTGTTTGATAATTTGTCTCAAAGAATAATTCACGCAATTCATAGCAAAAATATCAAAAGAATCACCTATCATGATCCCTAATACATAATGTACAACGAATTCGCAAGGAGAAACGATGTTCTTACCGGAATTCTCTAAATTAAACTCGAAGTAGATGATTTGAACCCTAGGTGCTTTTGCTCACAATTCTTCAAGCAAATTCGAAATTGATGTAAGGTGAAGTTCAATTGTGATGGGGGAGGGATTATGTGGGTGAATTTGAGTGAAAACTTGGAGAAATTTCGAAAATAAGGGAGGATTGGGGAGGGGTGCGCGAGTTGGAGAGTTTGAACATGAAGAACAGTTTAAAAACTGTCAAATTTATCCGTTTTCTGCAGGGCGCACGGGTGGTGCGTCGAAGCACGGGCTACCCGTGCGCCACCCCGGCAAATTCCTCTACTCTCTGCAGGGCGCACGGGCTACCTGTGCGCACTTGTACAGCAATTTAGGTATTTTTTTTATAAAAACACACAAAAATGAAATAAAAACACACAAATCACACTCATTAATAGAAACGAGCATATCAAATCACTCAAATCACACAAAATTGAAACTAAACACACACAAAAAAAAATGAAAGTCGCACGAAAAACCGTTGGGTTGCCTCCCAACAAGCGCTATATTTAACGTCTTTAGCTTGACGCCTGTTTTGTTAAATTACGGTTCGCGCAAGGTGGTGGATGTCACCTCCTCTTGATTCCCTCGGTGGAAATAGTGCTTAATCCGTTGGCCGTTTACCATGAAAGTCTCGCCTTCTTTTGTCAACAATTCTACGATCCCAGGTGGATTCAACACTTTTTTTATCACGAATGGCCCCGACCACTTAGACTTGAGTTTTCCCGGGAAAAATTTAAGTCGTGAATTATATAGGAGCACCGGTTCTCCCGGTTAAAACTCTCTTTTCTTGATCATCTTATCATGCCACCTCTTGGTTCTTTCCTTGTAAATTCGGGAATTTTCATAAGCTTCATCCCGAAACTCTTCCATCTGATTCAAATGGAGTAACCTTTCCTCGCCGGCTTTCTGAAAATCCAGATTTAGTTTCTTGACCGCCCAAAATGCTTTGTGCTCCAATTCTATCGGCAAATGGCACGACTTACCAAAGACAAGTTGATATGGAGATGTGCCCAACGGTGTCTTATATGCAGTCTGGTATGCCCACAGAGCATCATCCAATTTTAACGCCCAATCCTTTCGATTGATGTTCACCGTCTTTTCAAGGATTTGTTTGATCTCCCTGTTAGCCACTTCTGCTTGTCCGTTGGCTTGTGGATGATATGCCAATGCAAATTTATGTTTGACCCCATATTTTGCCAACAAGTTGCTCATCAATTTGTTTACAAAATGCGACCCTCCATCACTAATTAAAGCTCTTGGAGTGCCGAATCTAGTAAAGATGTTTTTCTTAAGGAATCGCATTACAACTTGAGCATCATTTGTCTTGGAAGGAATTGCCTCGACCCAACGGGATACATACTCCACCGCAAGTAGAATATATTGATAACCCGAAGATGATGGAAATGGGCCCATAAAATCAATCCCCCACACATCGAACAACTCCACTTCAATTACACGGTCATTGGTATCTCATGCTTCCTTGAAATGTTTCCCATTCACGACACTGGCACATTGTTGCACAAACAAATAATATCATTAAATAAAGTGGGCCAATATAGCCCACTTTGCAATACCTTTCTTTGCATGGTGCGAGTGGGACCAAAATGTCCGCCAGGATGGTGAAGAGTGACATCGTTGTAGGACTCCCTCCCATTCTTCTTGAGGTATGCATCTCCTTATGATTTTGTCCGCGCACCTCTTAAAGAGTAGGGGTCATCCCACATGTAGAACTTTACATCATGTAAGAATTTCTTCTTTTGATACGGTGATAGATCCGGAGGTAGAACTCCGGCAACAAGTAGTTGACAAAGTCCGCATACCACGGGAACTTTGCCTCAAGCATGAGTAATCGCTCATCGAAACTCCTCTTTTATTAATCCCGCATTACTTACTTTTGCTCCTCTTGATTTTCTAATCGAGACAAATGGTCTGCTACCACGCTTCTCCGCATCCTTTCCTGGTCCTTGATTTCCACATCAAACTCTTGCAATAATAAGATCCATCGAATCAACCTCGGTTTCGATCTTTCTTGTCAAAGAGGTATTTGATAGCCGCATGGTCGGTATGCACAATCGTTTTCGTCCCGATCAAGTAAGATCGGAATTTATCAAATGCAAAAATAATCTCCAACATCTCTTTCTCGGTTGTGGTATAATTATGTTGAGCACTCGCCAACGCTCGACTTGCATAGTAGATGGATCGGAACAATTTTTCCTCTTTTGACCGAGAAACAACACTCCAACCGCAAAGTCGCTTGCATCACACATCACCAAATGGTTGGCTCCAATGCGGGCGACGAGTATAAAAAAGTGCGGTCACCAATGCGGTCTTCAACTTTTCGAACGCCTGCAAACATTCATTGGTAAAAATGAAAGCAGCATCTTTTTCTAGCAATTGTCTCAATGGCTTAGAAATTTTAGAAAAGTCACGGATAAACCTTCTGTAAAATCCGGCATGGCCCAAGAAGCTCCGAATGGCTTTTTCGTTCGTAGGAGGTGGTAACTTTTCAATTGCTACAATCTTTGCCCGATCAACTTCTAAACCTGCGGAACTACTCAAAAAAAAAATTCTAAACCTGCGGAAGAGACTCGATGACCAAGTACAATGCCATCGCGTACCATAAAATGGCACTTTTCCCAATTTAATACTAGATTGGTCTCTTCACATCGCTGCAAAACTAGGGAAAGATTGTGAAGACAATTATCAAAAGAATCACCAAACACAGAGAATCGTCCATAAACACTTCCATAACTTTTTCAATAAGATCGTGAAATATAGCCATCATACAACGTTGGAAAGTGGCAGGTGCATTACATAAACCAAATGGCATGTGACGAAATGCAAATGTGCCATACGGACATGTGAATGTTGTCTTCTCTTGGTCTTCCGGCGCAATCATGATTTGATTGTACCCGGAATAACCATCTAAAAAGCAATAATAATCATAACCTGCAAGACGATCCAACATCATATCGATAAAGGGGAGGGGAAGTGATCTTTTCGAGTGGCATCATTAAGTTTTAATCAATCAATACATATTCTCCACCCTAACAATTCTAGTAGTGATTTGTTCCTCATTTTCATTTTTTACCACTTTATTACCCCCTTTTTTTCGGCACCACTTGTACCGACTCACCCATGAACTATCGATATCGCATAAATGATCCCGCATCCAACCATTTCAACACTTCCTTCCTAACCACATCTTGCATAATAGGGTTTAGTCGTCTTTGGTTTTGCAATCGATGGTTTATAAACATCTTCCATCCGAATTTTATGCATCACAATGGATGGACTTATGCCTTTTAAATCGCTTATAGACCATCCTAGTGCCGACTTATGTTTTCGTAAAACCCTTAAGTTTATCAAGTTGAGTAGGAGTGAGAAGAGATGAAACGATTACCGGATTTGCATTATTTGCCCCTAGGAATGCATATTTGAGGTGTTCAGGTAATTGCTTGAGTTCCGGAGTCGGTGTTGCCATTTCAGGGTCACGCACGGGCTGCCCATGCGCCGGCGCACGGCCCGTGCGCTCCTCAGAGAGTTCAAATGTAATACCCGAGCCTTTCACTTACTCATTTGGTCAATATAGTTCATGCACCGTAAGTTGTTTATGTTCCACTTGCATTGAAATTGGTATTTGCATAATTTATTTCATTTAGATGGCATGACTAATTTTATAATTTGGAACTCTGGTATAGTACTAGTAGTTGGATTACTAACTTAAGAAATTGATAATATATTTAAATGATAACATCTAGGTGTCAAACTGGTAAATGTCATTGGGCTACACGCGGTAATATTAGAAGTATGAGAGTTACAAAGTTGCACATGATAAACTTAAAAGTAGAAAATGGCATTGATGTGTATATACGGGAATATAATAGGCGAATAAATTAAATAGAGAATAATAATAATTATTAAATGATGGGCTCTAATGGGTATATATATATATATATAATTATGTGTTATATATCCATATATGTGAATATACGTAATACATATATAACTAATCACATGCATACTAGTTACATATTGTAATCATATAAATATAAATATATATCGCATTGATGATGCAGTTTATATACATGATAAAGGAGAATTGATATTTTATTCTTAACATATGAAAAGTGTATTAGAAATAGAGATAACTTAACTTACACATCATATATCTATATACAGTACCACTATATATATATTTATATGAAAACTGAAACCCCCACTTAATTAATTTATGAGTAGAGATATACCTGTACTACATATGTATATATATATAAGTTAATCACAAATACAATTAAAAGTTACACGTGTAGTTAATATATTAACTTATATAAGACTTTCACCGCCTTAAGCCACATGAGAGATTGATAAGTATAACTTGACTTCTAGAAAATACAAATACACACACTCAGCAGGCTTAACCGAGAAGAAAACAAAAACATGGAAAAAAGAGTATGTGTCGAGAAAGAAAAGAATTAGTGTAAAAATATTGGTAAGTATTATGCTTCTCAAATGGATTTTATCCTCTCTTATTAATTGTAAATTGGGGGAATATTATAAAACGGGAATCAAAGATATATTTTTAAGCTATAATATATATATTTTAAACTTGGAACTAATAATCAGAAGTAAATTATACCTTAGTTGTGTACGGAATTACTTATATATATATATAAAATAGTTAATATGATGATTTTTGATATTCAGAAAAAAAAAAAAAAAAAAAAAAAGAGTAGGTAACAAGATTTCCATTGAGTTGAGTTTTGGAATTTTGAATGGGGCAAACTAGCTTTAGGCAGCTTTGATATGAAATATATAATTGTTAGAATTCTATGACCTGAGTAATGCTAAACTGTTGTGGAAAAGATTGGTTATGATTGATTAAAATTGAGGCAAGAGTCAGATTTAGTAGACTTGATTAGTTTAAATTATATAGGTTTACATTTGAGGCTTATGCCTCTGTTGAAGCTTTGTGTAATAGTCAAATGAGAATAAAAATTTACAATCTATGTTCCTTATACAGATTAGTTTATGACTAGAATTGTGACCCTGTTGAAGCTTTGTGTAATAGTCAAATGAGAATAAAAATTTACAGTCTATGTTCCTTATACAGATTGGTTTTTGACTAGAATGGGAAAGATCGTGTATCTAACAAACAGTAAGATGCTACCAGAAGTAAAAGGTAAGTAAAAATCCATCTGCAACTGTAATGCATGAACATAGTATTGTTTGAATTGATTGTGTTATATATGACTGTGGTATCTTGTGGAATATACGTGGATATTATATGTTGCATAATTGGCTTGTATGATGTTGCAATATGGTGCTTGGTGAGCCATTGAACATGTCATTCACAACATTTGCATATGCATGCATATTACAAGAGGATGTTCGCATGCACGAATATATTTTCTGGAAGAAAATAGATGTTTGCTGACCACTGCTAGGGCACCGAGGCATGCTGGGCATGCTTATGATATATATTTAGGTATAGCAAGTGGGATACTTCCTGGTGAACACAGAGCTAGATAGGAGATGGGCTCTTGGTGGGTCACAGGAGGATGGTCCATTTGTGAGTACCTATGTATGGCACTGTCGGGTGGGATACTTCTTGGCGGACACAAGGGACGCAAGTAGGGGACCCTTGGCGGACACAAGGGACGCAAGTAGGATGGTCCACACGTAGATCCATACTGATTTTATTGGCCATTTGATTATTTCTGTGTGCAGAGCTCTTTTCCGGTGCATAGTAGTTGGGTCAGGGGCCCAAATGAAAGAAAATGATTTGAGAAAAGTATTTTGAATTCATGGATTTTACATGTTAGCATTACATGTTGGAAAAGCATCACTATTCTTTGGACATTCATGATTTTTACTTGTTGAGCTTTAGCTCATGTAGTTCATGCATTGCAGGTGACTATGAAAATGCCTGAGTCTTTGGCTTACTGTGCAATGCTGGAGCTTCGTCAGGTTTTGAGGATCATGGATATGGATGACGACCTGTCGGGCTTGTTTTTGGGTTCATGTTGATTTTGCTTCTGTTGTGTTTATGAAGGAACTCATACTGTTTATATCTTTTTAAGGTGTGTTGTAAAAATATGTAAATAGCGTGCTGGCTTGAGTTTTGGGTTTGTATATCTGGTCATCGTGTTTACGTACAAATTGGGTTGACTGGCCTTTTGCCTCTAAATGGTAAAATCTCTGCTTCAGTGTATAGGGTTTGTTTCATTGATCGTCTGTTATTAAATATAAACACAGGAAAAGAAAAAAAATTACACGTTTTAAAAAGGCTTTGTGGTCGAGTTGTGCTATTTATTACTTTCTAATAGTAGCAATAAGGGTGGGCGTCACACAACCCGTCCTTCAGCATCACGCACGGGTGGTGCGTTCCTGTAAATTCGGCTCCCTTATTTTTGACTTTGCGCTTTCGCCTCTTGCGCTATTAGGTAGTTCCTGCATATGATCTAAGGCACAAACATAGTCGTACAAATCTTGGTTATCAAAATCAAGTACAACACTCGACATTGAGCACGAGTGGGTTAGACCAAATTCCAAATCATCTGTAGACAATGTATGATCAACATAATCCTCAATGCATGAACTAACTATATCCAAAAAATTACAATTCTCGACCGAGTCATGAAATTTCATTACCTTATATATAGAAAATAAAACATGCTCATCATTAACACGTAATGTGAGCTCTCCTTTTTGCACATCTGTTAAGGCTTTACCCGTTGCTAAGAAAGGACGTCCAAGTATCAGTGGAACGTCTCGATCTTCTTCCATATCCAAAACCAAGAAATCCACGGGAATCTAAATTTTATCAATTTTACCAATAACGTCTTCAATAATTCCCCTTGGATACGTAAGTGATCGGTCTGCAAGTTGCAATGTCACCGTAGTTGGTTTCACGTCGCCTAATCCAAGTTTCCTGAAAATGGACAAAGGCATCAAATTAATACTTACCCCTAAATCACATAACGCTTTATTAAAGAAATTACCACCAATAGCACAAGGGATAGTGAAACTCCCCGAATCTTTAAGTTTTTGTGGTAGCTTCCTTTGGATAATTGCACTACACTCTTCCGTCAAATTCACCGTTTCAAAGCTTGTCATCTTCCGCTTTTTTGACGTAACATCCTTAAGAAATTTAGCATAGTTCGGCATATGTTCTAGTGCATCTGCAAAATGAATGTTAATGTGCAATTTCTTAAATATATCAAGGAATTTAGCAAATTGATCATCAAGCTTTTTCTTTTGAAATCTTTGAGGAAAGGGAAGAGATATAGGCAACTTAGATATATTCGAGTTAGATGATGATTTTAGCTTCTCAGCCCCTGTTTGTTCCGCCTCTTTGTTCTCTTCTCTCCTATTTTCTTCAATATCATTCTTCATCACGGATTTTCCTGCTTCCAGCCTAGATGCTTCATCCGAAAGTTTCAGATTCCCATATTTTTCTTTAGGCCCCTCATATTCTGTACCGCTTCGTAAACGAATTGTCTTGCATTGTTCCTTAGGATTCATTTCCGTATTACTTGGAAATTGACCCTTTTGATGTTGACCACCCACAATTGTAGCCAATTGACCCATTTGATTCTCCAGATTCTTTATCGAGCTTGTCACTTGTTGTTCTAACTTATCCATCCGAAGGTCTTGCTTAGCGAGGCGGCTCCTCGTGTCATTCATGAAAGCATTAGATTGATTTATGAAGGAGGTGAGTGCATCCTCTAACGACGATTTGCCTTCTCCATTACCGCCTCCACTTGAAGCATTAAATCCCGGCGGAGGTTGTAACACATTCTTTGTATTTGCATAGGAAAAATTTTCATGATTTCACAACCCTGGATGGTAGTCCGTTGGGTTTGAATTATTTTCCGAAAATTGTTGAAATTCCGGTTATTCACATAATTTACCTCTTCCATCGGATATAGAAGAGCTTCACTACCCGTGCTCGTCGCTACTGCTTCCTACGCCCCTTCGTAAATACACTCAATTGAGTTGTCAAAGCCGCTACTTGTGCCGACAATGTTTTAATAGGGTCTGAATCCGAGATTTCGGCTACTCGTTGTACATTGGATCTTTCAGATGGCCACTGGTAACTGTTCATGGCCATTTCCTCAAGAAGGTTCAAGGCATCTTGTGGAAACCTTGCCAACAATGCTCCTCCGTGCGTCTACAAAGGCCCTTGTTTGTCCCATTAAACCATTGTAGAAGAAGCATAATCATGATCCTCCTGAAACCTATGTTGTGGACATCTACGTAACAAATCTCGAAACCTTTCCCAAGCCTCATACAAAGGCTCTGAGTCGAACTGTCGAAATTGAGTAATCTCGCTTCTGAGCTGCAAAGTTTTGCTCGGTGGAAAGAATTTAAACAAGAACGTTTGGCTCAGTTCGTCCCATGTGCTTACACTACCTTGCGTCAAAGTACCCAACCAATTTCTCGCCTTATCCCTTAAAGAGAATGGGAACAGGCGCAATCTTATGGCGTCATCTGAGACTCCGTTCATTTTGATCGTATTGCATATTTGGATAAAATGCGCAAGGTGAGAGTTAGGATCTTCGGTTGCAAACCCCCCAAACTGATTCTGTTGCACCATATTGATTAGTGCCGCTTTGAGCTCGAAATTGTTAGCATTGATAGGAATATGGGCAATACCACTGTAATTACGATTCGTTTGTGGTCGAAAGTAATCACGAATGGCTTGTTGTGGAACCGGTATCGGTAACTCGTTTCCACCATTGTTTGGCGGTATTGGTAACTCATTCAAATCCCCCATTATCGGATTGTGTTGTCTTTCAGCCCGTCTAGTGGTAGCACTGATTCTCCTCGCGAAAGCCTCAACTTCCGGTATGAACGGTATTAAGTCCCCCCCCTCCCCCGCCTAGAGCGCGTGTTCATGCACTACCTGGACCAAGCTAAAAGAAACAAGTCAAATAATGTGGAATTGAAGTCACACCAAAATAAAAAATTAAAAAGAATGTCTAAATTAAGAATAATTCTATCTATCGCAATATTAGCACCATAAACTGTATTAGTCCCCGGCAACGGCGCCAAAAACTTGTTCGCCTTATTTTTAGCTTCACCGCAAGTGTACGGTGTATGCTATAGAATAGGGTAGCAAGGTCGTATCCACGGAGACTAATAAATTAATATGCTAAGTATTGATCCAAGATAGTCTTATTTTTATTTAGACGATCGAAATTTGATGATTGTTGTATTGAGATTAAGACAATTTAAATCACTAAAACACAAGATTAAGATAACACAAATGATAGAAGTATCAAGATGATGTAATGGATTTCCGAGTTAAGGTTTTCGATTAATAATCCTCTTGTTGTCCTGGTTTAATCAAGCCACGTTATTATCAATATTCCTATAAGACGATCACAAAGCTATTTTATCCTCCCTCTCGAGATGCATATAAAACGTAGATTGAAATGCTTATGCTAGCATCTCTACTCAACATGAAGCATTCAACTCCCAAAAGTTTAAAAGATCAAATGTCCTCACAAATATTTACAAACCTCTCGATTCATGCAAATATTTGTGTCGAGTATTCAAGATCTAATATTGAAACTCATCTCTCGAATTATGAATCAATATATCAAACAAGTTAAATCATTGATCAAGTGATAAAAACAAGAATAAGCTCAAAATACTCAAATAGGCTTCAAGATAATAATTTCAACTAAGATTAAAACATCCAACAAGAGTTCATTAATCTACTCCCAAAACCCGGAAATCTCTAGAGTTTAGCTACACATAATTAAACAACTTATACATAAAGTGTTCAAAGTCATTACAAATGAAAATGAAAGATTGAAACTAAAAGAGAAGCAAGAAAACTTAGGAACGTCGACAATCTCTCGATATATCTCCGTTCTTCAAGCTCCGATGCAACCCGATTATCTCCTTGATATCCTCCTTCAAGAGTTGACTCTTGTCTTATGTTGTAGATCCCAAAATGCCGAAATGTCCTTGTGTGCGCCCCCAAAAAACCTTTTATACCCACCATCAAGTTTAGGGCTTAATGTCTTTGCAGATTATGGGATTCAGCGCAGACAGACGCATGGGTGGTGCGCCCACGCACGGTTACCCGTGCGCCACCCTCTTTGGAATAACCCAACTCTCTCGTAGGGCGCACGGTGTGTGTGTCGAGCACGGCCTACCCGTGCGCCACTCCGGTGAAATAATCCGACCCTCTGCAGGACGCACGGGTGGTGCGCCCATGCATGGGCTACCCGTGCGCCATGTTGCAGCTCCAATTATCCTTATACAGGGGTGCACGGGTGGTGTCTTGAGGCACACCCAACCCGTGTGCCCCCTGTCTTTTCTGTAGACGCTCAACTTTCGCTCTTTTAGGCTCCACTTTTCGTATATCCACTCAATTATCCGTGTTTCCACTTTGCTTTCCTCGTATTCGTATTCAATTAGCTTCAAATATCATGAACTTCCTACAAAATAGCAAAGTGTAATATCTTTTCCACAAGGAGTGAATATATAACATTTAACGTGAGTATATGCATGTTTACCCATCATTATAGCTCGAAATACGCCTCAAAATACATGCAAAACTCACGCCTATCACTCGCCCCGCCTGTCGAACTTGTACCCTTTTTCTGATTATTGTACTTATTTCATGTACTTCTGCTGATGTTGGACTCCCTTTTATCCTGCTACTCGTTTCTCTCTTTGACTGTAAGTTAAGGGCGTAGGAATCTACGACATTTAAGATTTGGATATGGTGTACTTTACGCTTTAGTTTTGGCCTGTAAACGTATTCAGGTTATTATGTCGGATGTATTTGGATCTTGTTAGACTTTAAGTTGTAATTCGTACTTATGTTTATTTTATTTCCGCTGCTTTAGACCCTGTTTCACTTGGGATTATTGTATCATTTGTCTAGACTGTTGGGTTTATTACTGTTTAAGTGGTTGATCGTTGTCGCGTCACATTTGGGGCGTGACATTTATGGTATCAGAGCTCGGCTAGTAAGATGGAAACTTACACCGAGCTAACCCAGGATAGGTTCATCTGACCTTGGATTGGGTATCGCTACTAGATGACCTAAGTTGAATCTTTGATGAATATTTGAACTCTTTTGGGTTGTTATAGTATTAAGATATCCGGATATTCCCCTCTTTGGACGTTAGGCGATTTAGAAAATCCGTGATTTGTAGATTATAATGCCTAATTTGGTGAGACTTAAAGAATATGAGGATATCTCTTGATAAGTATATGATTTGGATGTGATATATTATGGGATCTAGACACCTAATGATATTACTTTGGGAAAATGATAGTAGGGGAATCACTAAGTATAATGATTGATGATAATACCCTTGTGTTATTCATTCTCAAGTACTTGCACAAGCTTAGGTAAGGGAATTTGACTTGTGGTTTAGGTGTCATGGATAAGATACATTAAGGATGTGACTATTATACGATCTTGACTAGATGTTACCACTAAATATCCTCCCGAGGATAGACGCGAACTATTTGATCAACTTCAAGAACCGACGGTGTACTCAAGTTTGATTTACAACAAGGATATTATCAACTGAAGCTCCGTGAAGAAGACATTTCCAAAACGGCATTTCAAACAAGATAGGACACTACGAGTTTGTAGTGATGCCTTCGTCCCGATTTAACACACCAACAACGCGTTTATGGATCGATGCATCGAGTCTTTCAACCTTATTTGGATCAATTCGTTGTGATATTCATTGATGACATACTCGTGATACTCTAAGTCTAGAGAAGAGCATGAACGCTCATCCTCAAAAATTATTTTGGAGACACTACGAGCACAAGTTGTATGTCAAATTCAGCAAGTGCGAATTTTGGCTTAGTGAAGTCGCATTCTTGGGACATATAGTATCCTGACCTTTGGGATCGCCGTAGACCTTCGAAGGTACGGGCGGTGGTTGAATGGAAACAACCCAAGTCTATAACGGAGATCGAAGTTTCTTAGGACTAGCCGGATATTATCGAAGAATTATCCAGGATTTCTCCAAGATATCCGGACCACTCACTCGACTAACCTGGAAGCAAGTCAAGTTTGTGTGGAATGACAAGTGTGAGGCTAGTTTCCAAGAGTCAAGAAACGACTCACTACGACTCGCTTTTAGCCCTTCCAAAGGGAACAAAACTTTGTCGTCTACAAATGATGCATCAAAGGAAGGACTAGGAGCAAGTGCTCATGCGGGAAGGAAAGGTCATCGCTTATGCATCACTTAAAGCTCAAGCCGTATGAGGCCAATTACCCAACGATGACTTGGAATTGGCGCGGCGATTGAAGATTCGCGTTAAAGAAATGGAGGCACTATCTCTGCGAGCAACATTCACGATTTTCACATATCACGAGAGCTTGAAGTATTTATTCTCTCGAAAAGACATCAACTGAGGAAACGGAGATGGATGGAGTTAATTGAGGACTATCACTTTGATATTCAATACCATCCCTAGGAAAGCTAACGTAGTAGCCGACGCGCTTGAGTAGATAGGCGAGTTTATCCAGGCTAATGATTCGAGAGTGGAAATCATTAGAAGAGCTGAGCACTTGGAATCCGACGAGAACCAATACTCATATTCATGTGCTAACATTTTAGTTAAACTCGATCTGCTGCCAAATAACGAGATCAAGGAAGCACAAGGAACAGATGTGCATCTTCAAAAACTTAAAGAGAAGATACTTAAGGGAGAGAGTTCATAATTCTTGGTACATGAAGATGGAATTATTAGATTCCAAAAAAAATCGAGTTTGTGTACCAAGTGATGAGCAGATTAGGAATAGAATCCTCGCAGAGGCACACCATTCGAAATACACTATACATCCTGGAGGAAACAAGATGTATAAGGACTTGAAATGACACTACTGGTGGGTAAACATGAAGAACCAGGTAGCGGAGTTTGTTGCGAGATGTTTGACTTGTCAACGAGTAAAAGCAGAACACCAATGACCATCTGGTTTATTACAACCGTTGAGAGTTCCCGAGTGGAAATGGGAACACATAACGATGGACATCGTGACGGATCTACCAAAGACTAGAGGAGGTCAGGATGCTATATGGGTAGTCGTAGACCGACTCACGAAATCTGCACACTTCTTACCCATGAAGAAAATCGACAGCTTGCAGAAACACGCACAAATTTATATCCGAGAGATCATTCGAATGCATGGAGTGCCAGTCGACATTATGTCAGACAGAGACCCGATGTTTGTCTCCCGATTCTGGAAGTGCTTGCATGAGGAATTGGGTACCTCGCTAAGTTTCAGCATAGCAGCACATCCACAAATGGATGGCCAGTTTGAGCGAACGATTCAAACCCTGGAAGATATGCTGCGAGCCTGCACATTGGATTTCCAAGGAAGTTGGGATTCGCACTTACCATTGGCCGAGTTCACCTATAATAACAGCTATCAGGCCACAATTGGGATGGCACCCTACGAAGCCTTGTACGGGCGAAAGTGTAGATCTCAACTACACTGGGAGATTGATGACCAATGGACTCCAAAAGAGAAATGAAAGTCCCCCTCGATTCCAAAAGTCTACTTAGTTCAGGTGGCCATGGAGAAGGTCAAGCTGATCAAGGAACGGATCCGCACAGCTCAAAGCCGCCAAAAGAGTTACGCAGACAAAAGGAGAAAGGACTTGGAATTTGAAGCCAGAGATGAAGTATTTCTCAGACTCTCTCCATGAAAAGGATTGATCAATCCGAATAAAGGAGGCAAGTTGAGCCCGAGATATGTTGGACCTTACAAGATTTTGCAGAGGATCGGAAGTTAGCCTACCGACTGAGTTACCGGCTGAGATGCGGGAATGCACGATGTATTCCACATATCGAGGTTAAAGAAGTATCAACCAGATCCCGAGCATATCATCACCCAAGATACTCCTCATCTGATGGAAATTTTATCCTACATCGAGAAACCAATCCGAATCATTAACCAACAGATACGTCAGTTGTGTAATAGAGAGATTCCGATGGTTAAAGTGGTATGTCGAAACCACAACCGAGACGAAGACGCAACGTGGGAGATGGAAGAAGACACGAGGAATCAATATCCAGAGTTGTTCTGAAGAGAATTTGGGGACCAAATTCTTTTAAGGAGGGGTAAATGTAACGCCCCGACTTTTAGCGATGTGAGATATGACGTTGTGTAGTAATTTATTTATTTTGTTAAGTAACACGAACCCATTAGTAATGAACCGCGACCCGACTTTTATTTATTTCTTTCAATGTCAATTACGCCTTCCTCATTTTCGAGTCTAACGATTAATATTCTCCTCTAGTATTGTTACTTGATCGGTTAACTACGACTTTAGAAATATTAGACCCTCGAAAATTTAGGAGAACATTTCGATCCTTATCCAAATATTTCATCTTATTCTATAATTCATCCCAACCAACTTCCAATTTATTTTTCGATTACACGTTTCTTATTTCACATTTTTATTTTAAATTTCTAAATATTTAATTATGGATATTTTTACATTTTATTTTTTCTCTCAATTTTATAAAGAAAAGAAACCAAATATTTTGTTTCCCTAATTTTCGAAATTACCACTTTAAATGGGGAAAATTACTCAATTTTTCTTCTACAACTATTTTATCATTTTGTATCTCCCAACTAAATTATTATTGCACAAAAAATAAATAAAATTTTGATAATTTCATTTCTATTTTATTTTATGTCTTCCAAGCCTACAACTAAACATCTTCCTACAAATCCCACTAACCCCTTAGTCAAACAAATGAATTTTAAATTTCCCTCTAAAACCTAGCTTTTGGCTTCATGTCCCTAATAAAGAAAGCTAGTTATTTTGTTTTTTACCCTAAACCCCTAATTATTCCCATTAACTATCATTTAACTCAAACAAAATAAAAATCCTCTCCAACTTCTCTCCAAAAATCCTCCAACATTTTCTCTAATCATAAGTTCATCTTCTTCTTCAAACCTTCAAACACTTAACCAAAATTTCAAGAACACCCCCCTCTACTTCAACAACAAATTCGAACACCCCTTCAACAAGGTAAGAAATTGTGTTCTAAAAATCATCCTGTTATCCTCTAGCTCATCATCTTCACTCCTTAACATAAGTTTGATTTTTGGTTTGAGGTACACTTAGTAGACTTGGGAGACACTAAGAGCCTTACCATCATCTTGAAAAGGACTTCAAGACTTTGAAGATTTTGAAGAGAAAATGGACTATAAGGTAAGAAATGAGTTTAGTACATTTTCTTCTTCTCTTCTATTTTCCAAAATTTTGATACTCCATTTTTATTTTTGGAGTTTTAGGGGCTGGCCTTAAGAGTTGGTTTAAGAGTGAAGAAAGAGACTCATTTTGAGACATCTACAAGTCTCATTTTCTCTACTACACAAGGTAAGCGTAGTTTTACCAATTTTCTTCACCCCTTTCTTCTTTTGGCAGTAGTAGCCGTGTCAGTTTCTGGGATGATACTTGGTTTGGGCATCGGCCGCTTGCGGATCATTGTTTGGATCGGCCGTTGGGTCATATGACGGTTGATTGGTTCATTCGCGATGGTATGTGGGATAGAGATAGATTGTATCAGTCTTGGTCTCCGGATGTGGGCTTCCCGAGTCTCATTGAGGATATATCCGGTTCCGATCTCACTTGGGGTTTGAGGATATCATGCGGTGGATGTTTACCTCTCATGGTGGGTTCTCTATGTCTTCTCGCTGGGATTCTCTCCGGGTAGAAATGCCTTAACCTTCTCAGTATGGTGCCATTTGGAACGATGCTCTTATTCCTACTATCTCTATATTCCTTTGGCGCCTCCTTCGTAATCGTCTTCCTGTGCATATCAAGCTTCGTGCACGTGGCACTTCCCTTGCCTCACGTTCTTTGTTGTTGCTTGAATAATCCACATTCTTCTCCTCAGGTCGAATCTATCCTTCACCTCTTTTTGATGAATGATACTTTGTTCACCCGTGTAGAATCACTTTCTTCCTTGGTTTGACACTACACTTCCACACACCACTGATATGATATTGTTCCTTTCATTTTGGAGGAATCGCACACACGGATCACACACGAGGCACTTGAGTCTCTTGGTTCCCTACTTGATTTTATGGTTTGTCTGGACGGATAGGAATAGTGTCAAGCATCGACACCTTCCTTTCTTGGCATCTCACATTATTTGGCGAGAGCGGTATCTCTGGGATTCTTGTTTCAGTCGGCGTCAACCCATCAGATTGGTATGGATGCTTCCCCTCTACCGTTGGCTTTTTGCGGGGAATGCTCCACCACAGTTCCACGCAGCCGAGGATTGTGATTTGGCGAGCCCTCGGTCTCCTCGGATCAAGCTAAACACGGATGGTTCGTTTGATCGGACACTTTGATTGTTGGCGGTGGGGATTGATTCGAGATCATTCGGCGCAGACTTATGTTGGCTTTTCATTGTTCTCTCCAGGCGGTGTCTAGCTTTCATGCCGAGCTTCTAGCGCTGGAGATGGGACTGCGGCATGCCCGTCTTTTTTCTCTTCAGATTTGGATCGAGTTGGACGCAGCGGCGGTGGTCACCACGATCACTTCCGGTGGTCTTGGCTCTTGGCAGGTTCAACATACCCTGATTCGCATTCGGAACATGCTGAGGGACCTTCAGTATTCGATTTCCCACATACACAGAGAGGGGAATCGACCAGCAGATCACCTTGCAGAGTTGGGAGCTGCTGCCCTTGGCAGTCACATTGTTGATGAGGGCATGGCTTCTCACCACCTCCTAGCGCTCATTCGGATGGACCAGCTGGGATATCCGAGCTTCAGATTCTCATAGATCATTGGTTCTCCTTTTATTTTTAGATATCTCATTATGATAGTCTTTCTAGATATCGTAGTGATAGATTATTTGTTCTTTGACTTTCTCCCGCCTTGACGGGCATGACATTGTATGACATTTTGATTGTTTGATAAAAAAAAAAAATTGTGTGAAAAAAAAAAGGTGGGTGGAAAAATCCTTTCAACTTCTAGGTGTTTTACTTAAAAATGCATGTAGTATTTTGATTTTGAGCACTTGAGATATATATTATGTATTGCATGCTATTTTCTTGTTTCAAGTTGGAAAAATTCTCAAGTGTTGCTCAAAAATGCGATTTATCGAAAAATAGGGCATACATGTAAACTTTATTGTTATACTTGATGAAATTTTATATGAGAAGGTTATGTATGTGTACGACTCTTGAAATCTATGTTTTGAATGATTTATAACCTGGACAAGTCGAGCATAATTGATTAAATTTCAACTTTTAGACTTAAATGCAAAAATGAAAGTTGGTGGACTTAATTGCAAGAAAATAAAACTTAAGGTGGTTTGATAAGGGTCTTTTTATGCACGTTTTATGTGTATATTTGAGTAGAATTCGAGTTATTTTATTGTTAGTTTTGTAAATTTTTGATTGTACATAGTTCATATTACTCCTGGGTGCTTTTATTGATGTAGATTGACCATTCGGGGCTAATTTTGGTGAATTTCGGACCATGGATTCATGTCAAAACATACCGGGAGTTTAAGGATGCAAAACGCTCGAAATTCCAAGCCAAACGCGTCATTTCGGGGCCTTTTTGGTCCAACACGGGCAGGGGTGTCGGGCAACACGGCCGTGTTCGCCGAGCTAAAAACTCGAAATTTTTGCGTAAAATGTTCCCGAACACGGCCTGGCGTGTCGTTTTGTCAGTGTCATACAACACGGCCTGGCCGTGTTGTACAACACGCCATGTCGTCAGCCCATTTTCGCTTTTTTATGCGGCCGACGGCCTGGCCGTCCGCCTAACACGGCGTGTCCGGACCTCTTTTTGCAACTTTTCTTTGCGGAATTTGGGGAAAACTCACCAACCAACCCATTTTGGCCACTTTTGTACACTTTTAACACCCTATTTTGTCTGAAACATGTCTCCATGTCCCCTCCTCATCAATTGAGTACAAGAATTCACCAACCAACAATGAAAATGGAGGCAATTGTTTAACAAAAGAGAGTACTATCAATGTATTGGTTGCCTATAAAAGCCAAGGGTTGAAGTTGGGAGAGGTATTCATTAGATACTCAGAAATATTCATTGTATTCATTTCATTAAGTAGAATTGGGATCAAGGGGTCTTGGAGGAGAAAGCTTGGGCAATATTGGAGAAGAAGGCTTGGAGCAACATCATCAATCAAGAAAGAAGTCAATTGAGATTTTGAGAAAGATAAGTACACCATGTCTACAATACTTAAATCTTCTTGTGTAATTTATTCTTTGGTCAAAATCATGTGTAGCTAAACTCCTAGTGTTTGAATGTAATGAACTCTAGAATGGATTTGTGATTAAGGTGTGTATGTTTTTAATAAAATCTTCATATTTTGTGTGATTCGCTTATATTATGCTTCGTTCATTCGAATTGATATATGCGCAATATTGATTTGAAGTTTATTTTTCATTCGGGAAATCGAGAGATTCATGGTGAAATAGAACCTATATAAGTGAAAAGAGTTGCATGCAATCCTAGATATAGGACGACATAAATCTTCTGGATTAGGGTCAAACCTAATATGGGAATTCACAAATCGTTATAATGTTGTCTTGGGGGTTTTAACTAGAAAGAGATTTCAGTTAATCAACTTGAGATTAGAAGTTTTTCGCCTTGAGAAAGGGTTTAACTTAAATTGGGAATTTCTACGGTCCACAAGACATGAGATTTTATTAAAAGAGGTTGGTTTTTGCTTAAGGGCTTACGGTTGTATTTTTAACTTGTCAAATCACAAAAACATTCTAGAGGGATTTACATTCAAACACATTTCTATCTCTTGATTTCTTATTTTACAAATCTTCATTCATTATTACAATTTATAATTTGTTTTCCTTTTTCATCAAACAAAAACTCTGAAAATTGTTAGATTAAATAACAAAAAGACGGTAATTATTAGTACTTACAATCCTCGTGGGAATGACACTCGGACTCAATAATCTATACTATAAAATGATAGGTGCACTTGCCTACGGTTTTAAAGGTAGCTTTGAGCCATCAAGTTTTTGGCGCGCGTTGGGATTGTAATATTAAGAACACCTTATTTTTGTTAATTTAATCATTTTTTTATTTTATTTCATCATTTGTCTTTCTTTTATCTATCTTTGTAAGTCTTGGATTACACTTATCCTCTTTATTTACCGTAGTGCATGCCTACTCGTCACCGAATTTGGAAGCGCGACACCGCCCAGAAGCAACACAGGAGGAAAGTATTAATACGACCACGAGGAGGATATTAACGAAGGCAAGGATCCCAATATGGCGGATGAACAACAAAGAACCATGTACGACTATGCCAAGCCGCTATGGACGGCACATCATCTAAAGATCGTAAGGCCCGCCATTGCGCCAATAATTTTGAAATCAAACCGAATGTCATTCAAATGGTGCAACAATTTGTTCAATTCGACGGACCCTGGGGCGAAGATCCAAATAATCATATCGCGAATTTCCTTGAAATTTGCGATACATTCAAAATAAATGGGGTCTCTCGATGATGCCATCCGTTTACGCCTATTCCCATTTACTCTTCGGGACGGGCTAAACAATGGCTAAATACTTTGCCAAAGGAACGATTAACGTGGAACATCATGGCGAAAAGTTCCTTTTGAAATATTTTCCACCTGGCCAAAATCGCACGATTGAGGAATGAAATCTCTTCATTCACTCAAGAAGATGACGAGACCTTGTACGACACTTGGGAGAGATTCAAAGAATTGTTGCGAAATGCCCACACCATGGCCTACCTATTTGGATGCAAGTCCAAACATTTTATAATGGGCTACTTTCTGCAACAAGACAAATGATCGATCGCAGCGGGGAACTCTTAATAACAAAACGCCGGAAGCCGCCAGGATTTGATTGAGGAATGGCCATGAACGGCTACCAATGGCAATCCATACGAGGTAAAACTAACAGTCACTTGGTGTGTATAATGCGATGCGGTAGTTACGCTCGCCGCACAGTCGAAGCATTGACCCAAAAGATCGACGATCTAGCAGCTCCTAAACCACCACCACCGCATGTTTTATCTTGTGAAACTTGTGGGGATTGCATAATCATCGGATTGCCCACACACAATACCTCACACCGAACATGCTAATTACGTTGGGAATCAAGGCAAAAATTACCCAAGTAATCCTTACAAAGAACACATATAATCCTGGGTGGCGACAACATCCGAATTTTGGTTGGGGGAAATCAAGGTCAACCACGACCTAATCCCAATCCTGATCTACACACGTTCTCCGGATTTCACCAAATCAAGGTAAGCCTAACTTGGAAGATCTTATAACAAAATTTGTGCAATCAATGAGATACCCGATTCCAGGCGGTGGAAACATCCTTGAGAAATCAAGAGGCATCTATCCATAACTGAAAACCAAATAGGCGATTGCGAAGATGATTTCCGAAAGGCCACAAGGTAGTTTGCCGGTAATACTGAGCCAAACCCAAGGGAGCACGTAAAGGCAATCACCATCGCTTCTCCACATGAGCATGATTATGCCAATGCCGCCATGCGAAATACGTGGAGGATGACATGTCCAAAGAAAATCTCATGAAAAAGGAGGTTGCGTATACAAGCCCAAGATCCCTTACCGAGTCTAACCGGAAGAAGATGAAGGAGGACAAATTTGGTAAGTACCTTAATTCTTTCAAACAATTACATGCCAATATTCCATTTGTTGACCCTCCTTCAAAGCATGTTAGGGATCTTAATGACATCATTCCTAGTGAAAATAAGCTTAACAAATTATCAAATGTGCAATTGAATGATAAATGCCCTTCCAATGAACTACCACAAAATTTAATGATCCGCGGAAGCTTTATTATCCCTTGCACAATTGATGATTTACCTTGTTGATAGGGCACTAGCCGACTTGGGAGCTAGTATCAATGTGATGTCTTATGAAACATTTAAGCATGCAGATTAGGTGAACTTAAACCTATTAGGATGGACATTCAATTAGCCGATAAATCGATTAAACATCCTAGAGGTATTATTAATGATGTGTTAGTCAAGATTGACAAATTCGTGTTTCCAAATCGATTTCGTTATTCTTGGCATGCATGATAATTTAGAAGTTACCTTAATTCTAGGCGTCCTTTTTGGCTACCGCTAAATCTCTCATTGATGTGCATGATGGAAAACTTACTTTGAGAGTAGGGGTGAACAAGTTATCTTTAAAATTCCTTTGAGAAATCCTATAAATGATACTTGTTTTCCTATAAACTTGATTGAGACAAGGATAAATGATTCTTTGCTTGATATGTCTTCTAATAAATCCTTGAAAGTATGTGATGTTCAATGTGCAAAAGTTTCCACAGATAAATCCCATTTTGAGAATAACATGCAGAAAAATAGGACCATGAAGGTCAATTGTTCGAAAATCGATACGGGTGGCGATGTTGTTCAAAGAGATAAAATTTTTCATAAGTTCAAGGCTCCGCCCGATTAAATCTTCACATTTAGGTGAAATGGTCCAGCTATACGACGTTAAAGAAGCGCTAACCGGGAGGCAACCCGATGTTTGTGTGCAATTGTTTTCATTTTTTTTATTTTTTTTATTTTCTTTCAAAATAATCACAAGTCCTTAGAGTCATCTTCAAATCATAAAAAAAAAAAAAAAAAAAAAAAAAACTCTTGAGCTTCTTCTTGCTTGTCCTAATTGGGAATATTTGAGATTTCAGGGTATTCGAGTTGTGTGTTGCTTAACGTTGATTAGGTATGAAGATGCCGTTGAAGGTCCGTACCAAAACAACCCAATGGTCGCTCAACACCGATTCCACTATTGTAGTAAGGTCGTATTTTTCTTTTTCCACCTCTTTTATATCATTCTAATTTCTTTGTTTTTTTTTTTTTGAGTGTTTTGTGTGTTTTGTCCATTTATTTCTTTCACATTGAGGACAATGTGAATCTTAAAGTTGGAGGTGGGTACAATAACATTTTCGAATGCTTGTGTGTTTGTTTTCAAGAGATGTGATTTTTTTTTTTTACAAATTGAGTATTTGCTAGTCAATAACTTGCCCAATTATACCTATATTAACTTGTTAATTTGTGTTTTCATATGAAGCAATTGATTGTCTAGGATAGATTGACGTGGATGCGGGCTAAATTTTGACGAGATTTCCAACACCATAAATATTTGATGTGTTAAGGCATATACGACGGTTTAGTGCTATGAACTTCCGAGAACTCATGATTTAGTAGTGGTTAACTAGTTGTTAAACCAAGCTTGTGAATAAAAAAAAAGAAGAAAAAAATAAAAAGAAAAATAAAAAAATAAAAAAAAAAAAACGGACCAATCGAGGTTATACTCCTCTATTTGTTGTTGCTTAGTAACTAGGAGCATTCATGAGCCCCATGTTTGTCTTTTTACGTAAAACGGCGACACGAATATGAGTATGGGAAACCACCCTAGGAGTGTTTGAACAGAAATTCAAAATATAAACCTAGTGGAAGCATGTCTCGAAAGGTCCCAAAAAAAAAAAAAAAAAAAAAAAAAAAAAAAAAAAAAAAGAATGAATACTCCTTGACTTCTCATTCCAATAAAGTTCAAGAAGCTTGGTTATATGACTAGTAAGCTAACTACTATGATCCATTGAGTTCTTGTATTTTCATAGCATTATTGAATTGAAGTTGTTCATAACTATCAATATTTGTGGCGTGATGATTTCAAATCTCAATAATGCCTACCGATATTACGGTCTTTCTTGATCAAATCGCTTTGCAAAATAATTTTTTTTGAATGGTTAATTCGGGTTGAGAAGGCTAAGAAATTGACTGCTTGTGTTCAATGTGTTGAAAAAAAAATTTGTTGTGATTTATTGAATCCCTTTTTGATATAATGTTTTGCTTGAGGACAAGCAAAGTTCAAAGTTGGAGGTGGTTTGATAAGGGTCTTTTTATGCACGTTTTATGTGTATATTTGAGTAGAATTCGAGTTATTTTATTGTTAGTTTTGTAAATTTTTTATTGTACATAGTTCATATTACTCCGGTGCTTTTATTGATGTAGATTGACCATTCGGGGCTAATTTTGGTGAATTTCGGACCATGGATTCATGTCAAAACATACCGGGAGTTTAAGGATGCAAAACGCTCGAAATTCCAAGCCAAACGCGCGTCATTTCGGGGCCTTTTTGGTCCAACACGGGCAGGGGTGTCGGGCAACACGGCCGTGTTCCGCCGGAGCTAAAACTCAATTTTTTTGCGTAAAAATGCCCCGAACACGGCCTGGCCGTGTCGTACATAAACACGGCCGTGTCATACAACACGGCCTGGCCGTGTTGTACAACACGCCATGTCGCCCATTTTCGATTTTTTTGTGCAAAGACGGCCTGGCCGTCTTTCCTAACACGGCGTGTCCGGGACCTCTTTTTGCAACTTTTCTTTGCGGAATTTGGGGAAAACTCACCAACCAACCCATTTTGGCCACTTTTGTACACTTTTAACACCCTATTTTGCTGAAACATGTCTCCATGTCCCCTCCCTCATCAATTGAGTACAAGAATTCACCAACCAACAATGAAAATGGAGGCAATTGTTTAACAAAAGAGAGTACTATCAATGTATTGGTTGCCTATAAAAGCCAAGGGTTGAAGTTGGGAGAGGTATTCATTAGATACTCAGGAAATATTCATTGTATTCATTTCATTAAGTAGAATTGGGATCAAGGGGTCTTGGAGGAGAAAGCTTGGGGCAATATTGGAGAAGAAGGCTTGGAGCAACATCATCAATCAAGAAAGAAGTCAATTGAGATTTTGAGAAAGATAAGTACACCATGTCTACAATACTTAAATCTTCTTGTGTAATTTATTCTTTGGTCAAAATCATGTGTAGCTAAACTCCTAGTGTTTGAATGTAATGAACTCTAGAATGGATTTGTGATTAAGGTGTGTATGTTTTTAATAAAATCTTCATATTTTGTGTGATTCACTTATATTATGCTTCGTTCATTCGAATTGATATATGCGCAATATTGATTTGAAGTTTATTTTTCATTCAGGAAATCGAGAGATTCATGGTGAAATAGAACCTATATAAGTGAAAAGAGTTGCATGCAATCCTAGATATAGGACGACATAAATCTTCTGGATTAGGGTCAAACCTAATATGGGAATTCACAAATCGTTATAATGATGTCTTGGGGGTTTTAACTAGAAAGAGATTTCAGTTAATCAACTTGAGATTAGAAGTTTTTCGCCTTGAGAAAGGGTTTAACTTAAATTGGGAATTTCTACGGTCCACAAGACATGAGATTTTATTAAAAGAGGTTGGTTTTTGCTTAAGGGCTTACGGTTGTATTTTTAACTTGTCAAATCACAAAAACATTCTAGAGGGATTTACATTCAAACACATTTCTATCTCTTGATTTCTTATTTTACAAATCTTCATTCATTATTACAATTTATAATTTGTTTTCCTTTTTCATCAAACAAAAACTCTGAAAATTGTTAGATTAAATAACAAAAAGACGGTAATTATTAGTACTTACAATCCTCGTGGGAATGACACTCGGTACTCAATAATCTATACTATAAAATGATAGGTGCACTTGCCTACGGTTTTAAAGGTAGCTTTTGAGCCATCAGACCCCTCTGTAATTTTTGATTTTTGGGACTGAACTCAGGTTCAAAAATTATGTTTTGATATTTTAATAAAGTTTTAAGAGTTTTTAGATAAATAAAATCAACCCTTAAAAGCCCAAGGACTAGATTGTAAAATTTTAGAAGTTTAAGGGCTATTTTGCAATTTTCGAAACTGTACCAGACCCTAATTTTAAAATTTGAAATTTTAACTCTTAAGGGACTGGAAATAACATATTTTAATTGTATTCCAAAAATCCAAGTGTTTAGAGCTTGGAAAGTAATTTTATAAAAATTGTGGGACCAAATTGTAAAAGATTAAACTTGAGGAGCAAAATACAATTTCCAGGACTTATGCAGTCCATGCACCTGGAAATACTAATTTAACTATAACATATTTATATTTTGGACCAAGGTTCAAATTTCATAACAATTGGACCCCTAAAAGCCTTCAAGGCAATTATTTTAAAATGGGACAAAAATGAGATTTTCAAAAGTTAAGGGACCTAAACTTATTTATTTTTAAAACTGTTTTGGTCCCAATATCCCACTAACCTTAGTGACAGTTTCCAACTGGAATCACATTAAAAGCCCTTCCGGTTTGTGAGTTCCGATTATTTTAAACTTAAGGCCCGAAATGATAATTTTAACAAATTTGGGGCCAATGTGAGAATTTTATAAAAACTGGACCTCAAAACTTTAAAAGCCTGAATCTCTGAACAATTTAGAGATTTTAGGAACTGACCTCATAATTTTTCAAGTCGGAATATTTAATTATTCAATTTTTAACCCCAAAAGTATTGGTATTTACAAAACGGGGCTAATTATAATTTTTCTTTTTAACAAGGACCTAACTCAAATTATTTTCCTTTTACTAAAATATCCCTGGATCCTCTGACTTTAATTATTAATTAAAATACTTTATTTTCTCAAAAATCCTTGGTGATCGGATCGTCTTGATCGATTAATACCCGATCGCGGGGTGACTTCCTCGTCTTGCGATTTTGAATCTATAACGGGACTTATGTTCCAACAAATCTTTCAAGATATCGAAGATTGCTTATCCTTCCGATAATCGTCTTCATCCAAATAACTCCACTGCCATAATTGCTACTCGCAAATTTTCAAAATTTTCCTAAACTGCTTCCATGAATCAATAATACTCGACTGGCTGGTTGACTACCTGAACTTGTATTTACTTTCCTGCTTGAGTCAACTTGGTGTGTCGAGCTCACAATCGGAATGGATACGCCGGGGGATATAACCGGCAGCTCGGCCGCTATTCCACTCTTCCTACCCATCGCCCTAATCCCGCAATCGAGGGATGGAGTTTGTCCAAGGGAAGCGGGTCGTAGTAATTTGAGGTATAATCATGATTATGACAAATCCGAGCCTTGCTAGCTCCACTGTGGATTTTGTCTTTGTCTATGGAGCGATAAGGTGACAGGTCTTTATCCATCTTGCTCCTGGAGTTACAAGGAAGAACGAAGGAATCGCTGTCTGATCTACACGATTCTGGAGTTAATCGGACCCGTTTGGTTGGCGCCACAAATCTGTACCCAACCGCTACTTGTTTTGCATTGGTTGGCGCTACAAACCGACGCAAAATCAACTTGTCTTGCATAGGATTGGCGCTACAAACCGCACGCAATCCTCCCGTCTTGCTTGAATCACATAGTGCCTGTGTGACCACGAACTATTTTCTTAAAACTGTATAAGTATATTACTTAAATATATTTCTCACGACGCTTGTGGGCCGTGTGTGAAATCACGCATCATATCTCACGCATTTTTCATACGACTGTTTTCTTGCATCAAAATATATATCGCCACACTTGCACATGATCACCCATCCACTGAGATTTATGTCTCATCCCCTCATATTTTCTAACCTTTAGATGGGGACTATGTTGAAGATGTCGACCTGACCACAGATTGATGACCCTCGCCCCGCCAGTTGAACTTGTACCCTTTTTCTGATTATTGTACTTATTTCATGTACTTCTGCTGATGTTGGACTCCCTTTTATCCTGCTATATGTTTCTCTCTTTAACTGTAAGTTAAGGGCGTAGGACTCTACGACATTTAAGATTTGGATATGGTGTACTTTACGCTTTAGTTTTGGCCTGTAAACTTATTCAGGTTATTATGTCGGATGTATTTGGATCTTGTTAGACTTTAAGTTGTAATTCGTACTTATGTTTATTTTATTTTCGCTGCTTTAGACCCTGTTTCACTTGGGATTATTGTATCATTTGTCTAGACTGTTGGGTTTATTACTGTTTAAGTGGTTGATCGTTGTCGCGTCATGTTTGGGGCGTGACAGAAATTGTTTAAAAAGGGACCTCTACTAAGTCAACTAGTAAATGAGGGATATTGTGATTGGGTACATGTTTGTAACAGCATTAAAATACTTGAGTCAAGTATTGAGCATATCAACAACTATTCTAGTTGGTACGAGTCGCGCATCAGATTGGAAAAAGGTAAAACAATTGATAATGCTTTTCAAGATCAAATCAAGAGGGCAAAAATTCATTGGAGAATGGTATTACATCGTATAATATCAGTTGTGCAGTTTTTGGCTAAGCAAAACTTAGCATTTCGTGGTAGTAATGAAAAGTTGTATGAGGATAGCAATGGAAATTTTATGTCTGCCGTTGAGATGATTGCAGAGTGGGATCCTGTGATGAAGGAACATCTTGAAAGCAAGGTACATCATCATTATCTTAGCCATAAAATTCAGAATGAGTTGATATATATGTTAGCTTCTGAAATCAAGAATTCTAGTATTACAAAGATCAAAGAAGCTAAGTTCTTTTCTGTGATACTCGATTGTACTCTTGATGTTAGTAACAAAGAGCAAATGACTCTAGTTATAAGATGTGTTGATGTTCTTAAAAGTCCAATAAAAGTAGAAGAATATTTCTTGGGATTTCAGAATGTGAATGATACATCAGGACAAGGGTTATTTGAAGAGTTGCAAAATGTGTTGAATAGTCTTGGTCTTGATATTGATAATGTCAGAGGGCAAGGATATGATAATGGGGCAAATATGAAAGGAAGACACCAAGGCATTCAAAAAAGGCTTTTGGATATAAATCCTAGAGCATTGTACACTCCATGTGGTTGTCATTGTTTGAACTTAACACTTTGTGATATTGCAAATTCTTGTGGAAAAGCAAAAGAATTTTTTGGAGTGATACAGCGAATTTATACATTATTTTCACATTCTACAAAGAGGTGGAAAATTTTAGGAGATCATGTGACGCTAAAAGGTTTAACTCTAAAGCCATTGTCAACTACTAGATGGGAAAGTCGTATTGAAAGCGTGAAAGCTATCACTCTTCAAACTCAACAAGTAAGAGAAGCTTTACTTGAACTTGCAGAAAGAGACATTGACTCTAAAATAAGAAGTGAAGCTAAGTCTTTGGCATCATTTGAACTTGGAAACTTTGAATGCTTGATAGAAATGGTTATTTGGTTTAATATATTGAGTAAAGTTAACTTTGTAAGCAAAAGCTTGCAATCTGAAGACATGCTTATTGATGTTGCTATGATCAAGGTGAAAGGGTTAATTGCCTCATTTGAAGAGTATAGGGAAACTGGATTTAGAGAGGCCATCAATACTGCTAAGGAACTCGCTTCATCAATGGAGATTGATCCTATTTTTCCTGAGAGGAGACAAATATATAGAAAAATATATTTTGATAAGCTTTCGTGTGAGCTTTCCCAAATATCTCTAGAGGAAGATTTTAGAGTCTATTACTTTTTATATATAGTTGATCACACAATTGGCTCATTGAAGAAAAGGTTTGAACAATATGAGGAATATGAAGATTTGTTTGGATTTTTTTTCGCAGTTGACAGGTTGAATTCATTGATTGATGGGGACTTGAAGGCTAAATGCAAAACTCTTGAAAAACAATTACAAAAAAGAGAAAGTATAGGACAATGTACTTCAGATTTGGATGGAGATGATTTGTATCAAGAATTGAAGATCATACAACATATGCTACCACGGGAAGCAAAAACAGCAAGTGCAATTTTAAACTTTTTGCAGAGAATGAATTGTTTCCCCAATGCATTCATTGCATACAAGATATTGTTGACCATTTCAGTGACTGGTGCATCTGCAGAAAGAAGCTTTTCCAGATTGAAGTTGTTAAAGTCATGTTTGAGATCAACAATGGCCCAAACAAGATTGAATGCATTGTCTTTGATTTCAATTGAGAGTGACTTTTTAGAAAGACTTGATTATGAAAAATTGATTGATGACTTTGCAGATAAAAATGCAAGAATATCAATTTTTCATAGCTAACTTATTAGTAGTTTTTCGTTTTTCTTTTTGTCTTTTTTTTGTATATTATATTGAACGATCTTTTTCGTAATTTATTTTAGTAAGTCCAATATGTTAAAGTTGCAATATAACATATTTATTATATATGTTAAATCAATAAAGTACATTTAAAAAATTAATTTTGTTATTTTTAATGTTTTTATGTAACATTAGGGCCTCCTTTTTCTTTCTTTGCTCGGCCTCTCGAAACTTTGGACCGGCTCGACGAAGAAACTATGTCTAACTATACAACAAAAGCAGACAACATATACAGTAAAGTGGAAATGGTACAAAATAGCCATTTACCAAATGTAAAGATGAAAAATAGCAATCTTTTGTAGACACATCTTTTTTAGCCATTTTGGGGTGTAAAATAACATTCATACCCTTCTAGCATATTTGGTTGATATTTGGATTATTTCTCTTTCTTTCACTTATCTCTATGTATCCTCTTACTCTTTCTTTCAACAATCGAACCTGTATTTTTCATTTTTAAATATGCAATATGGGTATTGAATTATAGATATCAAAAAGAGGATTAATTTGATATATTATACATGCAAAACGGATTTAAAACAAAAAAGTTATGTGAATTCAAAATTTTTTGGAGAAAAACAAAATAACTTGTTACAATAAGTGACAGAAGATTGAATAGTAACTCGATATCGAGTTATTGCTAGTTTGACTGACGCCTACCCTTTTTTATTGAAAACTCGATATCGAGTTATGTAATTGGATATCCCAATTATTGGGTATCCAGTTACATCGTTTTCTTCCCCAAGTCACTTTTCGCCATTAACAACATCCCAAGCTCATCCATCAACACCAAATCCATATAAAACCCTAGAATTTCTACAAAAGCTACAAAAAATCCTAACCTAAAACAACTATAGATTAAATAAATCAACAAAAAAACATGAAATTAACAAAAAAAACTATAGAGGTTGATGTGGTCGCCATCGTCGATTCGGTCGCCATCGTCCAAGTCGTCGGTTCCGAATTTTTGGGGGGTCACGGTGTGCTTTTCAAGTGTTTGGTTATGTTGTGACTCAAAAAATCGGTTGTAAAACTACTAAAGGGCAGCTATGTCATTTCGCACCCCAAAATGGCTAAAAAAGATGTGTTTGAAAAAGATGGCTAAAAATGATTTTCAATTGGCCTAAAAGGCTAAAAAAAACCATTGTACAGTAAAACTATATCTAACTATACAATAAAATCAGACTACCTATACAGTAAATTATGTCTAACTATATAATAAAATTAGACTATGTATACAGTCACCCTCGATGCGCTGTTCACTTTTTCTACATCTTTTAGTCATGATTAACAAAACACCAGTCCTGGCACAAAAAAAACTAAAAATAAAGTATCAGGGCAGAATATATAAAAACATATGGTAAAATTTAACTAAATAAGCATCAAAACACATATAAGTATACAACAAAAATCTCCTAATTTTTTCAACAAATATAGGTATACAACAAAATACATATAAGTATACAGCAAAACACATAAGTATACAACAAACATAAATACATACATCAAAAATTAACTACTTATACAACAATAAACATATAAGTATACATCGAAAAACATATAAATATACAGTAACCTACTAAAATATAAGTATACATCAAACATATAAAACCTGTCTTCTTTGACTAGAAAAAAAACTAGAACCTCCATTAACAAAAGTTTAACCGCCATCACCGAAAAAATACATGAAAAAACAAACTAAACCCTAGATAACGATTTCAACTCGCAATCGCATTCTCCCCAAAACGCAACAACACACAATAAAAGAAAAATTAAAAAAACCTTAAGAGTTTCACAATTAAAGTCGAAAAAACTGGAAAAAAATATACTTATCAGTTTCAGATATGAAAATGACTGGTATCGCTCAATTGATTTAAATACATTATATTAATTTAGCCCACATAAAACTTGATTAATTACAACCAAGCCCAATAAACTTAATATCCAATTTTGACCCAAAAACAAGTCTTCCTCACAAAAATCCCTAGAAACCTTCTTCTCCGTCAACCCCTCAGAAAACTGTAGCCCCCCAAGCCACCAAACAGAGTCTCGCAGACAACGGAGAATCGAGCCCAGATGCTGGACAACCATGCTCGCACCGCGAAGGAGCCACCACGAGCCCGTCAGTCGCTCGATCGTCTTCTAGCTGCCAAAGATAACTCCCAGTCGCCGGCTCCGCGAAGAACACACTGTAGTCGCCGCCGGCCGCTGCCAAACATCATTGCATCCATTGTCGCCGACTCAGGCTTCACGACGATTGCAAATCTATTTTTGTTTCTTGCTTCCCTTTGGAGAATTTGGCGCTGGAGGAGAATTTGGGGGATATGAAACAATTTTCACCAGTTATCAAACTTGACTGAAATTATGTAATTATACAATTATATAACTGCCATTTACAGATTTAAAATAAATTAACAATGCCATTAAATTGGATAAATCTCAACCATCTAAAATTACAAATTTGTGGACAGTATTAGTCCACACTGTCTCACTCTAATTATGTGGTCTCACTTAATCTAATCCCTTATATATATATATATATAGGATTTGGATTTGGTGAATCCATATAATTTAAATAAGTATGTGAGACCAAATTTGGAGCGTTGACCTCTTCTTTTTTACGATGCAGATTTAATTGATTTTTATTTTAGTTTATATTTAATTAATGGTTGTTAAGGATAAGTAGATAATTTTGTTTGAATATCAGTAAATAACGGGAGATATTTTGGGTAATGCCCGTTCATATTCCGGATTTTTGGGGATTTGTTTGAAACTGTAACTCTGACCTTATCCGCTGTGAGAAATATGTTGCTTATTGAAAACAAGTATGTTGTTTATTAAAGACAAATATGTTGCTTTTTTTGGATTTGTTTGAAACTGTATCTCCGAAATTCTCTTTTTCCTTTTCACAGTCAAACTTGCAATTAATATTGACGCATTTCGTTGTGCGAAATATGTTGCTTATTGAGGACAAATATATTGCTTATTTAGGCAGACAATGTTGCAACCACAAACTATTCCCTTCGATTTTTCTTTTAATATATATGTAATTAAGTTGCTTATTTATGTCAATTATGTTGCTTATCAAGAACAAATATGTTGTTATTTAGGCAGACAATGTTGCTAAGTAAGTATGCTACTTTTTTATGTGAACTGTGTTGGTTATTGAAGACAGTTATTTTGTTTATTTAAGTAGACAATGTTGCTAAAATGAGTGCAAATTTGTTGATTTAAATAGGTCATACGTCTTGAATAAATGTATTTTTGTTGCTTTTTTATGTCAACCGTGTTGCTTATTATTGACAAATATGTTGCTTGGACATTGTATATTTGTTGCTTACAAAAATTACTTAATTTTCCTATGGTTTTAGATGGTAAGATAACATCTATAATGTTGTATGTAACTTCACTAATTTCATGGGATATGATTAATTGGTTTGGATTAATATATCCCATTTATCAATTTAATTAGGTATTTTTATATATTTAAAGCATATTTATTGTTAGTCATTGAAATTTACTGATTTATTATTTAGATTTAGTCTCGCATAATTACATAAGGCATTGGTCTCATATTTAACCCTTCTCCTAAGTCTATATAAAACCCAAAGCAGCAAAAAGAAAAAGTAACGTGTTTTTGTTATGGGTTAACGAATAAATGGATGTACGTGATGTTAGAAATCTTACCTTCCACGAGTGTCAATTTTCAGTTTAATTTTCTGAGTTAATTATTTTTTGCAACATGAAGTATGCCCATTTTTAGTTTTCAACATAAGCTTTTTTCTTTTTTTTTTTTGGCTTTCTTTTTTCTTTGTTCCAATTTACATGCCACGTTACCTAGCTAAATTATACGATCTTGCACTTTACCATCTTGGCATTCCTGCTAACTGATCGGGATATTCCACTGAGATTCCTCGTATGCAACATGAGAGGCCAAAATTATCAAATTGAATTGTACATATTTTGCCACCCAAACTTTGTACGTTTTTTTTACCACCTCACTTAAAAGAAAACATTCAAAAATGTTTGTTAACATATACTTAATTATCTCTTTATTCACAAAATTCAAATTTAATATAGTGTTTATTATGTAAAGTATAATATTCTAACTAAATGGATCTGCTTCTACAAATATGGTAAAAAATGACGAAAATAATAGCGAGTTGTCGTCGCCAACAAAGAGCTAACGTGACAATAAGTTGTCACTAAATTGGTCTCGTATTAAGTTAGAAAAGATGGGATGCCAATAAATTTAGCCGCACAAATGATAATAAAAATATTGTAACTATAAAAGAAGTAATTACGAAGACACATCATCAAAGTAGGTAGTGTTACGTCACACACATTAATATGGAAATTATTATATTAACATTGCCTAGGTCAAAATTATCCTCACTGGAAATTATCAAGATGCCCTCAGGATCCGTGGTTTTTTTATATGGGTCCCGACCCTAAGGTCTGGATCGGGTCGTCCACGAGTCCTCCACCATCGATAGAGCACCACATGATGTACGATGATCCTCATTCCATGGTGAACAACATTATAAATACGGCACGAAAATCAAGGCAAAAGATAATTTATCATTATCCTAAATTGCCTCACTCTTTAGCTTTCTAAGTACATCAACTACCTGATTCTGACTTAGGCATAAGAAGATCTTAGCTGGGAGCAGATGATCACCATGATCAGCAAAAAGCGGATTTTTGGAGAATGGGTTCTCATAATCTATTGTAATTTTTTTGTTGTTGTTGTTGTCATAACCATCTTCTTCTACTACTTGTAGACTTGAGTCTTCATAACCAACAACAACAAAAAAGTTACAATAGATTATGAGAACCCATTCTCCAAAAATCCCCTTTTTGCTGATCATGGTGATCATTGTAACTTCAGTTCAGTTCACTTCAGTTCGAGGAACCTTCTTTGGTTCAGGAAGAGGAGCAGATGATTCACATGAAATCTAACGACTTTAAGAAGATGCTGGAAAAAATGTTGGAGGATAGGGAGAGAAAATGCAAGAAGATTGTGGAGGAATCTCCTCAAGATTAATTCCCCACTGAAAGGAGGAAATGGGGAAAAGCGAAACGAAGTGCAGGATGACTTGGAAGAGTTGGCTAGCCAAGCAGCTATGCCACCAACGAGGCGACCAGTGGAGGTCGTAGGCCAACTAGTCAACAAGCCAGGGGATCTCCATTTTGAACATGTTACTCGACAACTAGATGATTTGAAGCGGAGGGGAGTTGTGACATCCGCTTTGCAAAAGAGGGGATCTCCATTTTCACCCAAGATCCTAGTCGAGGTGGTCACGCCGAACATCAAGCTTCCTAATCTCCCGAAATATGATGGGAATAGAACCCTCAGGAGCACCTCACTGCTTTTGACCACGTGATGCAGCTATATGGGCAATTTGATGCCATGAATGCTAGGATATTCACTACTACGCTGACGGGCAAGGCGCAAGAATGGTTCATGGGGTTGCCTAGGAGATCTGTGGTCTTTTACGAACAATTGGCTCGAAAATTCCTCTATCACTTCACAAGCCAAAAGCTCGAACCAGGGAGTTTATAAATCGGTTCAATGATGAAGCTTTGGAGGTGCATGATATGAGAAATGATGACTAATATCCTTATCATCGGATTGCAAAAAGGACCCTTAGCCTCCGCACTTGCCCGCGAACCACCCATTGATAAGGAGCAATTAATGGAGACGACCCAAAAGTATATCCAACAAGGAGGGATGAATGCCTTAAAAGATCAGGAGCGGTCTCAAATGGCCCAGGCTCCATGGGAAGGCAGGGATCTTAGAGAGAGGCTTCAGTTTAGGACCGAGAGAGGTCAAGACCGAGGTCCATATTAATTAAGATCGCCCTAGGATAGCGAAGTATAATAAATATATTATGTTGAATGCGCCCCGAAGTCATGCCCTAATGGCCATAGAGCGAACTAACATGTTAAGGTGGCCAAAAAAGATGAAGACAACCTCGGGTCGAAGAAATATGGACAAATATTGTCACTTTCACAAAGACCATGGCCACGATACTGAGGATTGCATCCAATTGCGAGACGAGATTGAAAGGATCATCCAGCAAGGTTACTTGCAAAATTTTGTTTTGAAAAAAGAACGAGGTGGATGTGAAGGACCTAACCGGGACCCTAGGCGAAGATCATCAACTCGCAAGTTGCGAAGCCGGTCGAGAGGTCGCATGAGGCCGGACATAGGCAAGAATGCCCTAGGGAATGCTCCAGGCCTAGGCAAAATCAGGAGGGAGATAAACTTACCTCGTATGGGAGTTATATACATGACAGCCGGAGGACCCAGTGAAGGCAATTTGCAGAGTGCGAGAAGGAAGCATGCACGTAACCTCACTCATGACGCTAAAAGGAAGCTAAAGGTTATGAGTGTCCAAAACTCTAGCCCTGTCTTCAAAAGGTGGAGGAGATCTTATTCGAGTTTGACTTAGCTTATTTAACAAGAACAAGAATCCTTAAGGAATTTGTTAGATATGAGAGTTTGTTTCTTGGGTCACTGTACAAGTTTGTTTAAAGGGGGAAAAAAGGAAAACTTAACTTGATGAAAATTTGTACGTAACAAGTTTCCAAGTGTGGTTAGTAGTCTTTTGAATAGGAAGTATTTAAAAATGATTGTTAACATGTACTTAATTATCTCTTTATTCACAAAATTTAAATTTAACTATATAATAAGTATTGATTATAGAAAATATATTCTAACTAAATGGACACTATTACAAAAATGGTAAAAAGAAAATGACAAAAATAATAGCGAGTTGTCGTAATAAGTTAAAAAAGGTGGGTTGCTAATAAAATTAGCGATAACAGATAAGAAAAATATTGTAAATATAAAAGAAGTAATTACGAAGAAACATCATCAAAGTAGTGTTACATCACAAATAATAAGGTAGGTAGGTTTATTTTTACAAAATAAATGAGACAAGTTACAAATTTCAACACTATTCTTATAAATAGGTAAACACAATCTTGCTAACAGAGAAATGATTACAAGCTGATAACTACTTATAACTACTCTTGTACATCAGAAAGACTAACACTGTAAACACACAACCTTAGGAAGGTTATTACATACTCCAATTAATATTGCTAAATTGAAGGTCTAAAGAATGCTGCTTTGATTCAAGAATTGGCTAAGTTCCATCTCCTCATGTGGCCCTTTCAAAACCACTTCCAACTTGCATGTGAAGCCACTCAGCTAGTGATCCTCGAGCCAATTCGACTGGCGCTTGCGATCCATATAACATGCCGTTGGCGTCAAAAGGCGGTATTGCTAGCTGCAAAGGCCATATATTAAGTTGGAATAATAACATGGGGTAATTACATAAAGTATGCATGAGGTTTAGTCTATCTAATTACAAAAAGCTCTAGTTATCTTTCAAAGTTACAAATACTCCATTAAATTTACCTAACAAATACCCCCTCCAGATGGTGCAATTTGTAATACAAAAACAAACGTCAAGGGAGTATTTATAATTAAGCTAAACCTCATCAATAGTTTTTGTAATTATCCCTAAAAACATTTCCATATTATAATTGAAGATACTACTATGTAAATGCTCTTAAAGAGATCATATAAACAATGCACTAAAAAAATTGGAGAGTACTTGTGCAAAATGAAATTGTGAAAATAAAATGTAATAATAGTACAGTTGCCAGAAAGAGGGGGATGAGAAAATGAGTTCCCATGTGTGATAAGGCTTCACATTTTCACAATTAGAAGTAACTTGCTCGAAAGTAGATAATGTTAGAAGCATCAAGCAATTTATGTTTGAATACTAATTAGTTCTTCACAAAATATGTTGTCTTGTTGGATAGACATTAGTAGAAAGTTGGCAAGTGGACACACTTTCAACCAAATTTAATGTTTTATCTTTAACGGAACTTGAACTTTATTCTGGTATAACCGATAAAGGTTACAACATTGTCTGAAATTTTTATGACAGCTAGGAAAAGAGTTCGGTGCACTGCCTACTCACTTTAATTTACAAGACCAAAAGGGCTAGGCTAATACACGGGCATTCATATATTTATCCAACATATATGTAAAACGAGTTCCGTATAACATTAGAACATATTGATTTCAAAACCTTAGAATATGATATTTTTGGAACTTCGGTATAGTTCTTAACTCGTATCTCATGATTCGAAGCCTTTCAGTTTATAAGTAAATAAATATGATAAAACATATGCCTATTCACAATAAGTTTTATAAAGTTTAGGGAAAGAAACAAACATAGTGAATGCAATATTCAAACTAGGGAGGAAGCCAAATGTGAAATTTAACAGCTTCTTTTTGAGTATAAGATTCAAACAATACACTGAAACACATATTCATTGTAACTGGAAGTAAATCTCATGTTAAGCCAATAATTCTTATCTAAGAGTACCTTTCAGTTTATAAAGTTCAAGAATTCTATATATACTTACGACCATCACAATTGAAAACCACTAATAAGTCAGTACGCGCAAAGATGTTATTCCAATTCAAGTCAATTATCTTGGACTTGGTTCGTAATAACTAATTATAGAGAAGAAAATAAAAATAGGGTTCTACCAGTCGATAATTTTATATTTTTAAAATTGGTGAATTAAAAAACTACCCTGGGGTTTAATCTAATTACAAGAAACCCTGTTACCTCTTGAGATTACAAATACTCCTTGACATTTGTTTTTAGCTTACAAGATTGCACCCTCAAGAGGCCTCAAGAGGGGTATTTGTTAAGTAAACACAAAACTCAAGGGGATATTTGTAATTTTGAAAGATGATTGGAATTTTTTGTAGCTAGGATAAACCTCAGGGGTAGATTTTGTAATTATCCCTTTTCAAATTTATAAACTGAGCAGTTAAAACTATAATGAAGACAGGCATAATCTTCTTAGCCCTTCTGTCAGATGTAACTAACGACTTAACTTAGCAGGTAATGAACCACCAGAAAATTTATAACCAATTTAGTTTGAAGGAAAGATGATGCAGTTAGACTTACATCTTTTGAAGGAAACTCTTCTATTGTGGGACTCAGCCTTGAATTAACTGCTTCAAGCTTCATCGACAAAAACTGGAGCAGCCACCACAAAGAATGAGAGTTAAAGGTAAGCATGAGCACGAGAAAGATAAGATTACAAGTAACTATATAAGCTACCTCAACTTGGCGCTGTAGTGACTGGACGTAATTAATTATTTCATCAAGAACAAGAGCTTTTCCAATAACCTGAAGAAATTAAACATTCTCTGTAACTATGTGTCCCAAAATTTAAAGAAATTAAACATTAACGAAAACCAATCAGGACACAATATGAAACAACATTCAATTGTAACAAAAATTAGCAAATGTCAAAGACCTTGTTACATCCAGGAACCAAGTCTTGCAGAATTTTCATCCTCTCGCTGATCTTTTCTCTCCGAGCCTAAAAATGAACAAGAACAATCAGAAACTACATTACTGACAAACAAGTACTAAAATCTCAGATGAGGTTCGTAAGAACTACTCTTTCAGCTAGACTGTGGCTATCAGTAGCTTGACCCCTTCTCGCTCTAACATGAATGTAGTCTTTAGGTGGCTCAGGTTTGCTCATCTCGGCTGGCTTGTAATTGGTCCCTGAATTTGTTTCTGCTTCTGTTTTCGGGCCGTCATTTTCATCTCTGGATCCAGATACTTTAGCTCGTTTGGCATTCGAATCATTCTGTCACAGACAAAATAAAGTTAATAACATCACGAAGAATCATATTCTTCATCTGAATAACTGAATCAAGAAACGCTATTATCAATTAAATGCACAAAAGGAAAAAATCAGTAGAATCGAACTTAATGCTCAAATTATATTACATGGTGAAGAGATTCAATCATCTACACTCTTAATTCCAGCTAAAATATCTCGAAAGGAAGTGATTATATCAAATGAAACTAAACAAAATATTGAAGCAAATGAAATAACGGGCTCAATGGAAAACAGAATTTTGATGAACAAATTTAGGGTTAAAGTAACAGTAAAAAGTACTAGAAATAAATGCACAAAGGAGGAATTAAAAAAAAAAAAGGGAAAACAGTAGCCAACGAAGTATGAGTGGTTGAATTAGAGTATGATTTACCAAATCTTGATTAGCATTAAAGGCCGAAACAATTTTAGAGGAGCCATCATCAAACGAATTCCCGACATCCCTTCTCCTCTTCGCACCGCCATTTCCGCCGGTCTGCTCCGTCACCGTCGATTCCTCGACGGAACCATCTCCACCGCCCAAGCTCCCCATTCTGAGTCCCAGACCTCCGGCCCTGGCCGGAAACGACAGCAGCCCCGCCAAACTATACGAAGACGGGTTGGATGCCGCAGTAAATGATACCTCGTTTACCAACGGCGGATCCATTGCTTGATTTATTTCTACTCCCCCAATAAAAAAGAGGAAAAGTTCATCTACCAATTCGTGCAAATTGTTTTGTAATTGTATCTGATAAATATATATGTATATATAATGGTGTGTGAAAGAATGTAGTAGGCGTGGAGTTTAAGGGGTTATTATAAAGAAGAGAGAGGGCAATGGCAATGGGTACTGAGAGTGAAAGCGCAGTGCTGCAAGTAAGAGAAAGGGGCCAGTGATGTGAGGCAGAGGAGGAGATAGAACAGGGACTTCACACTGCGCCTCATGCGTACGTTAGCGTGCTTTGCCATTTCATTTTCATTTTTCAAGTGTCCTCTCTTTTAACTTTTTTACTTTGGGCCATTTTGAGTGGCTTCAACTTAAGAGAAAATGTAATTGGTAATAAGTGAATAAAAGTTTAACCGCCTTGAATATAAGTAGAGCCGTCAACATCAGTCCAACCCAGCAGCTGGCCGGATAAAAAGACCGGATTGTGCTTCATTTTCATAGATCCAAAATGGACTGAACCAAATTTGACCCAAAAACACGCCCAACTCCGGTATGTTTTATATGTATTTTCATAGATTTAGGCTCTAAAAATAGCGGACTGACGAAATTTTGTTTGGCCCTATCGATCGAGTTTTTCTCTTTGGCCCGTCGTGCCCATCCAGCTTGGCCCATTTAAGGCCTCTAATTATAAGTACACTCGGTATTAGGGGAAAATGCAAAATCAGCCCTCCATCTACAGGGGCGTTGCAATATTAGTCCAGCAACTTTTGAAATTATGATTTTAGTCCTGTATATTTTACTTCTTTTTCAATTTTGATCCCATAAATATTAGATTTGTGCAATTTTGGTCCTATAATATTTTGAGTTGATGCAAATTTGGTCCTAAGGCTATTTTAATATTTCAATTAATCCCAAAATGCTCTTGATAGCCAAAATAATCAATATACCTAAGATTAACCAAATACCTAGCCCACAGTCAATTCGTCCGTTGACCCGCATAACCACTAACACCACAACAATAACATCTGTTGGCCGTTGCTAATACTTTTTAGGAGGGCTACTAATACTTTTTGGTAGGACTACTAATACATTTCGGGAAAAATACTAAAATACCTTTAATAAAAAAAACCTAATATTTTTCAATAAGATTATTAATATATTTTAAGGGAAATACTAATACTTTTGCGGAGAAAACCAATACTTTTCGTAATAATTACTTAAAAAACTATTCAAGAGGTTATAAATACTTTTCTAATGGATTACTAATACTTTTACGAGGGTTTGCTATTACTTTTCACGAGAAAAATTAATATTGTTTAGGGTTGCCTAATAGTACGTACACTACTATCTAATACTTTTCAATGAGACAATTAATACATTTTAGGTGGATTACTAATATTTTTAAGAGGGGAAATCAATACATTTCATTAGCGCTACTAAAAATATTGTTTAAGGGGATTACTAATACTTTTTAGATATACTACTAATATTTTTCAGATGTACTACTAATACTTTTTCGGGAAAAGCTAATACATTTAATAACCCCTAATATTACAAAAATGCCACCGGTCCAGAGATCCTATGATACCACCCTAGAATATTACAAAAATGTCACTAGTGCATGAAATTACAATAATACTCGAGTCGGGTTGAGTCCGTCTAACATAAAAGATTCGTTAGACTGTCTAACCCAAGTTTTTGTCATTATAAAATGGCATCAAATCCTATATTTTATTTACTTGAGTTGAAATTATTTATCATTTATATTATAAATTGCCTAATGATTGAAGAATCTTAGATTTAAGAATCTGGATCAATATCAGATATACGAGTTCTATATGTATAATTTCTCAATTATGAACATACAAATACGAGTACATATTCGGCAAAATTTGTTATTTGAATAATATGACTGAAATCACCATAATTAAAAAACAAAAGACTAAAATTGTCAAATCCTAAAACATTACATCATTAAAATTGTCAAAAGCCTAATATTGCAACACCCTTATAAATACAATAGCAATTTGTAATTTTCCCCTCGGAATTGCTTAAAATGTACTGTTTTCATTTTATTTTATTTTGAAATAACAATAATTGTTGGGGGAATAACGGACGAGTTCGTATACAAATTGAATGAGATAATTTTTTCGCACACAAATAAATAAGAATATTAATCAATTGAACAAGAAAGCAGAAGCTAAGAAGGTTAATTAAAAGCTGCAGTTGCGCTTTTAAGAGTAGCCAATGACAAAGTTATTGATCTTTGCGCAACAAATTAAATTCGAGATTTCAATTTTTCTGCAACATTTTCCGAACGTTATTAAATAACACTTTTATCCAACACCATTTTTCACAAGAAAAAAACTAATTTTTACTTCATATAATAATTAATTCTACTAAATTAATTGTTTATAAAATTAATTCTGCCCAAACACATTTACTTTCTAGACCGCACGTCTTCAGGGCCTGGACGTGAACATAAGCCAACAAATTGGAGTTTAGGGCCTCAAATATTTATGGGCCAATTTTATTTTTTTAATGTATATATATTAAATGAACAAGAAAGCATTGAATGATGATCATAAACCCAATGAACAGTTAGAACAAAATTGAATAATTGGTAATAATTTCTCTGGTTATTATTGAATAATTAGTATTACAACTGACTTTTTGGTCCTTGATTTAGAGCAATATTTTATGACAAAAATATTTGGTCGCTATAAGTGCCATTTTTTAGAATTTTTCTTAGGGTCCTCTGAAACACAAGTCCAATCATGCACGTCTTGAGATTTTTATTGTAATTTAATGGTTCATAATCATTTATTCGCAAAGGTCCTTGAGTATTTTTGCCTCTCCCAATTGAAGGATGTGTCTATCAACTCACACTTTGTCAATAATTAAGGACTAGCCACAGCCTTTTTTTGTTATGTGTCGTCGTGTATAGGTACGTCCACCACATCTCACAGCGTCATGCTACTTGAACAAATCTGCCACGCAATTTAAACGAATTCGCTATGTTATCACCAACGTCAAAGACCCAAGCTTTTAAAATTTGGAACATATAATGAATCGAACAATTAATTTGATCATTAGATCACTGGTCCGAAATTGAACTGTTGTGATTTGTGAACAAAATGGTAAAATGTATATTGAATATATATATATATATATATATATATATGTTTGTGTGTATGCGCGCATAAAAGTATAAAAATGGGTATAATACCTATTACGAACAAAAATAAACAAAAAAAAATTCAATTGTATGCAAAGCATACATATATATACACACACTTCACTAAATTGTGCGTGTAAAAAATATAGGAAAATAAGAAGTTACCAAAAAGAAAGTAGACTATAGAAGTTAAAGAAAAATGAAAGAATTTCACATAAATTCCATAAGAAACATGAAATTTGATGTAGGAGTAAAAATGAAACACTAAAGGAAAGTCGTCATGTAAGGTTTGCTTTATCATAAATTTATAACGTGGGAAAGGTTTGCGTTATACCTTACTATCTTATTTTCTTTTTGTAATTTTTTTTTTAAAAAAAAGAAACAAATAGTTAATTAACCAACTCACAAGATCGTCACCGAGTTAACTGCTTTTTACTGAATGACAAAAGATTTGTTGCCATCCATTTTATGATAAAGTGCAATTGTTAGTTATAGATTTAACTATTATTATAATAAATATCTGATTCAAGAAGAATTATCCCTTAAAATTCGTATATCGGGTATTATTTGGGATATTTGGTTATACAATGAAAATCGTAGGAATAATGGCCACTAATCTGAAAATAGATTGAGGCTCGTAGACCCGAATGTTAAAAATCACTCCAAACAGATAGGTCCAATTTACTAGACGAACCCTATCTTTATTATTACCAACCACATTATCTAGCATTCTCAACGAAAGCTAATTTTTTTATATATAGGAAGTCAAAATAATATATCTGATAAGGGTAAAAGATGGTCTGGGCCGATCTAGCAAGGCCCATAATATTGGGCGATCATAAGACAAGACGTTAGGCGATCTGTGGAGGCTTGCAGCATGAGATTGATCTAAGGCTTATAAGTATTGGGCCGACCTACTGAGCCCATAAATAGGTGGGAGGCTTATCATATTGGGCCGACCTGTTAAGGCCCGAGTACAAGTGGTTGTATGGATGTTTATAAGGCTGACCTGTGTAAGGTCAGATGTGTTAAGCCGACCTGTCAAAGCCCTGCACGGTTAAGCCGATCTATTGTTGACCCGTTATATTCTATAAGGACCTCGGGTGAGTGCAGCCTCGGCCAAAAAGATGTATGAGGCAATCGAGGATGCCTTGAGATCTAAAGGGCTTCGCATCAATACATTGGGCCGGGGTATGGTGTAACAGGTCGGAGTTATGGTCTTACGGGCGTAAAATTAGGGTTTTTAAGAGATCCGATCCTAATCTAATGATGACTCTGACACCAACTCGTAATGGAATTCCGGATTTTACGGAAACTCTAATCCTAGCTAAGGTATAAAAGGCCCAAACCCAGGTTCATTCTAACCTAATCTCATTTTTTTTTAATGTTACATTGCTTTTTTCTCTCTTTAGCCTTTACTTCCTTTCCAAGACACTGACTTAAGCATCGGAGAGGGTACGCCGGAGCCCCCCTCCGACCCCCTCTTTGTGCAGGTTTTACGGCGGACTTCATCTTAGAAGGTGATCGGCGAAGAGAGGTCGTTTTTGGGAGCAACCAAGTGGCGCCGTCTGTGGGAAACATTGAGCAGAGACGTAAGATTCGAGTGTTGGCTATGGAGGATGTTAGGAGGAATTTGGAAGATGATCTGAACCGTACGCCGTTGGGAGATACTTCGGGCGTAGTCACCCAGGAGGATGTTCGGCCTCCACCCCCACCACCCCCGGTGGACGGCGGAGGGCAACGGGTGCAGAGGACGGGAATGGACGGTCAGACGCCTATGTCTGGGGGGAGTGTAGATTTGGGCCCAATGTATTTTGAACAGTTGGGTGGTTTCATTACTAGGGCCGTGGAACAAACGGTGGAAAGACGCTTGAGGGAGATGCTTCCGCTACCGGCTCCACATGTGGTCCCCCCTCCGGTGCCTCCTCCTCATGTGGTCCCCCCTCCGGTGGTCCCTCCTCCTATGGTCCCCCCGAAGGTCGGAGAGAGAGGTCGGCGGCCAGCGGTGACGGAAGAGGTGCATTCATCAAGGGCAGAGCATGCGTCAACTGAGGACCAGGATTGGTCAGAACGGATGGATGACCTCCATCGTGAGGTGCGAGATATTCGGAGGAGGGTTGCGGGAGTGCCACGAGCGGCTGCGGTTCGGGTGAGGAGGGGAACTCCTTTCTCAGACGAGGTGATGGCGGATGAGCTCCCGGCCTCATACCGAGCTCTGAGCTTTGAATATGATGGTACCACATATCTGTGGGACCATCTCTGCCGTTTTGAGAATGCTGCTTCACTACACAGGTTCATGGATGGCGTGATGTGTAGAGTTTTTCCTACCACTTTGACGAAATCGGCTCAGCAATGGTTTAGCCAGCTTGCCCCGGGCTCCATTCGAAATTTTGATGACTTTAGCTCGGCTTTCCTTAATCAGTTCACGAGTTGCCGTAAGTACCAAAAGGCGCCCCTGACCCTGTTTAGCATAAAACAGAGAGAAGGGGAGGGACTTCGGAGCTATATTCAGAGGTTTACCTCGGCAAAGTTGGAGGTGCCGTCAGCCAGTCCGGACATTTTGGCCAATGCCCTAGCTCAGGGCCTGAAGGATGGGGAGTTCTTCGAGTCCTTAGTGATAGAGCTTGCTAAGACATTCGATGAGCTGTTAGCTCGGGCGGAGAAATATATTAACCTAGAAGAGGCGAGGAAAATGAAGAGGGAAGAATGAGAGAAGAGAAGAGACAGGAGGGAAGATCGGGAGGACAAGGGACCTCAGAAGAAGCTGAGGTCTGAGGCGATGGGAGGAAGGTCGAGATTCGAGAAATATACGCCATTGGGCCCCCTCGGGCGAGGTGCTTGTAGCTATTGAGAGGCACCCCGACCTCGAGGTGGCCAAAGGCACACGCAGAGCACCAAGAAAGGCGAAATGCAAGGAATTTTGTAGATTTCACAACGAGTATGGGCACACAAATGGATCGGTGCACACACTGAGGATGAGATCGAGCGGCTCATTCAAGCAGTCATCTCAGAAATTTGTGTATATTGACAAAAAGAGAAAAATGGGAGTATAAGAGGGATAACCGGGATATCACCAACCTCGGCAGAGCCGTGAGCGTAGGGGAGGAAAGGGAGGAGCTACCTCCACCTCCGCCCCCACCTCGGCATGAGGTCATCCGGATGATTGTTGGAGGGGCCGGAGAGGAGATTCGAGGCAAGCTCGGAAAAATTATGTGAGAGCAAAGCGGCACCAGATCGGGTGCGGGAGCGATTGAAGGTGGAGCAAGTCGGGCCTTGGCCGAGTATCCGCGATTTGGACCGAGGATTGCAAGGGTATCGTGACACCCCACGATGATGCTCTTATGATCACGCCACGATCTCTAATTATGATGTGCAACGGGTGTTTGTGGATACCGGGAGCTTAGCAGATATCCTATTCTATGGTTGCTATAGGAATATGGACCTCGAGGTCGGCCTGGAGACGGTGGACACGGCGTTGGTCGGATTTGCTAGAGGGATGATCCAACCAATAGGTATGATTACTTTACCCTCTTTGGGTAAGAATCGCAAAACTAGAATGATTCGATTTTTGGTAGTAGATGCACCTTCTTCCTATAATGCCATGTTGGGCGCATCAAAGACCGAATGCTTTTCAGTCAGTGTGTCGGTTTATCATTTGAAAATGAAGTTCCCTGTGGGGGAAGAAGTAGGTGAGGTCGGCGGAGATCAGTATATGGCTAGAAAATTATATGTAGAAAGTATCCAGAAGGCGGAAAGGGGGAATGTTTTTGATGATGATAGAAATAAAGACAAGTTGATTAGGTTGGACGGACCGCTGGACTACGTCCAACCTAACGAGGAAATGATGATGGTTGAGCTGGTGCCAGGTGACCCTGATAAGGTCACCAAGGTCGGGAAAGAATTGTCTGATGAATTGAGGGATGAGCTGGTGAAGTTTCTAAGGAGTAATGTGGATGTGTTTGCTTGGACAGCGGAAGACCTAGTGAGGATTGATCCGAGCATTGTTGAACACAGGCTTAATGTCAATCCATCATATAAGTCGGTAAAACAAAAGAAAAGGAATTTCGGTCCTAAGAAGGACGCTATAATTCGAGCGGAGGTACAAAGGTTGTTGAAAGCAGGGCACATCAAAGAAATCCAGTTTCCAGAATGGCTATCTAATGCAGTATTGGTTCCGAAAACAGAGGATGATTGGCGCATGTGTGTGGATTTTAGGGATTTGAACTGTGCTTGCCCTAAGGATTACTATCCATTGCCCCGAATCGATCAGTTGGTGGATTCGACGTCGGGGTGTGAACTGCTTAGTATGATGGATGCATCGCAAGGATATCACCGATCAGGCTAGCAGGAGAGGACCAAAAAAGGGTGTGCTTCACCACCTCTTTTGGTACCTTCTGTTATGTAGTAATGCCATTTGGGTTGAAGAATGCGGGAGCCACATATTAGAGGTTGGTGGATAAGATGTTTGGGGAGCAGCTCGGCAGGAACATGGAAGTGTATGTGGATGATATGTTGGTCAAAAGTATGAAGGTTGTGGACCATGTGCGTGACCTAGCTGAAACATTTGACACTTTGAGAAAGTATAGGATGAAGCTGAACCCCAAGAAATGTGCTTTTGGGGTCAGATCGGGAAATTTTCTAGGGTACATGGTGACGGAGAAAGGAATAGAGGCCAACCCGGAGAAGGTCAGAGCCATCAGAGAGATGGCACCACCTCGGGATGCCAAGGATGTGCAGTGTTTAACATGTCGGCTAGCAGCTCTGAATCGGTTTATTTCGCGCCTCGCGGAGAGGAGTTTACCCTTCTTCAAGGTCTTGAGGAAGGCCAAAAAGTTCGTATGGGATGAAGATTGTCAAAAGGCTTTCGAGGACTTGAAAAATTACTTGGTTGATCTGTCGTTATTAACTAAGCCGTTGTCGGGTGAGCCCTTATACCTCTATCTTTCAGTGGGAGAGCAGGGGGTTAGCACGGTCCTGATCAGGGAGGAGAGATCGGTTTAGAGGCCTGTGTATTATGTTAGTAAAGTTTTGAGAATCTTTGTCATGCGGATGCGAGATCGAGAAAGCGTCCGGCCTTGTGGTGACGGCAAGGAGATCGGCCATATTTTCTTTCGTCGCATAAGGTAATTGTTCGAACTAATCTTCCTTTAAGAAATGTGATGAGTAAGCCCGAGGTAGCGGGGAGATTAGTGAAGTGGGCTATTGAGCTAAGCGAGTATGACATTGAATTCGAGAACAGTTCGGCCATCAAAGCTCAAGCTTTGGCGACTTTGTTCAAGAATCAATAAGGATAATAGTGGAGAAGGAACTTGGGTGATTTATGTGGATGGTTCAAGAGGGGGAGCTCGGGATGTGGTGTCTTTGGTATCGTCTTGATCGGCCAAGGATCAAAAATGATTTTCTTTGTGAGGTTGGAATTCAAGCTATCCAATAATGAGACGGAGTACGAAGCATTCATCGAGGGATGCAAATGGCCATCGAGATGGGGCCATCGAGAATGGTTGTTTACATGGATTCTCAGCTCGTCCATAAGCAAGTAACTGGAGAGTTCGAGGTTAGGGAAGAAAGGATGAGGAGGTATGTTGAAGCATACCGAGCTTTAGAAGAGAAAATAAAAGAGATCAAGATCTGTCAGGTCCCGAGGGAAGAGAATGGTCGGGCAGATTTTCTAGCAAAGATGGCCAGCTCGGCCATGGAAAAGAGGTCTTGCCAATAGGTAGGCGTGAGGCAGCTCGGCTGAAAATTCGAGCGACACATTTCTTCAACATTGGAGACAAGTTATATAAGAGAGGCTTCTCCATGCCTTTACTGAGGTGTTTGGGTGGAGAAGAGGGTATGTATGTGCTGAGAGAGATGCATGAAGGGTGTTGCGGAAATCATATGGGAGCAAGGATTTTGATGAAGAAGGTCCTGAGAGCATGATATTTTTGGCCTTACCTGAAGGAGGAAGCAGAAAAGTTGGTGAGAGCGTGTGAAAAGTGTCAGATCCATGCACCTTTGGTACATCGGCCGGCGGAGGAGCTCATGACAATAAGTTCGGCATGTCCTTTTGCAAAATGGGGGATTGACATTGTTGGTCCTTTTCCTCCGGCTTCAGGTCAGAGGAAATTCTTGATTGTAGCAATTGACTATTTAGCAAGTGGGTGGAAGTAGAGCCCCTGGCTAAGATAAATGAGGATGCAGTGATGAAATTTATTTGGCAGAACATAGTGTGTCGATATGGAACGCCTCGGATCTTGATATCAGATAATGGAACGCAGTTCATGCGGCGTAACCGAGCTTGGTGTGAGGAGTTGAAGGTCAAGCAAAACTTCACATCGGTGGCCCATCCACAGGCCAATGGACAGGTGGAAGTGACTAACAGAATTCTTGTCCAAGGACTGAAAGCTCGGCTTGAGAAGGCAGGAGGAGCGTGGGTTCGAGAGCTCAACTCGGTGCTGTGGGCTTATCGAACTAATCCGAAGGAGGCAACTGGGGAGGCTCCGTACAACTTGGTGTATGGAATAGATGTTGTGATACCGGCAGAGATCGGGATGGAAACACATCGGGTTCAAAATTTTGATGAGAATGCTAATGAGATGCTGATTCGAGAGGCGTTGGATACTATAAATAAGAAGATGGAGATGGCATTTTTGCAGATGGAGCAAACACGGGGAAGGATCAAGGCAGCCTATGACAAGAGAGTGAAGAAAAGGGCCTTCCAGGTCGGTGACTTAGTTTTGAGAAGGTCAGATGCTAGCAAGAATAAAGGGAAGCTAGATGCGAATTGGGAAGGACCACTTCGGGTAGTGAAGGTGCTAGCAGGAGGTGCATACGAGCTGGAAGAGCTCGGGGGTCAAAAACTTCCGAGGGCTTGGAACAATTGCAATTTGAAGAAATATCATTCCTAGAATAGAGGAATATCTGATGTATTAACTTGCTCATTTTGAATGAAATGATCTGCTTCCCTAAACTGCGAGTTCGGAAAATGGAAATAATAAAAATTGACAAGTATTTGGAGCTCAGCTCGAGCTAGTCTCCAAATACTTGGGGGCCACGAGGCCATGCAAGGAGCTCGGCTTGAGCCAGCTTCCTTTGAAGAAATCAATAAGTATTTGGAGCTCAGCTCGAGCTAGTCTCCAAATACTTGGGGCCACGAGGCCATGCAAGGAGCTCGGCTCGAGCCAGCTTCCTTTGAAGAAATTGACGAGTATTTGGAGCTCAGCTCGAGCTAGTCTCCAAATACTTGGGGGCCACGAGGCCATGCAAGGAGCTCGGCTTGAGCCAGCTTCCTTTGAAGAAATCGACAAGTATTTGGAGCTCAGCTCGAGCTAGTCTCCAAATACTTGGGGCCACGAGGCCATGTAAGGAGCTCGGCTTGAGCCAACTTCCTTTAAAAAAATTAATGAATATTTGGAGCTCAGCTCGAGCTAGTCTCCAAATACTTGGGGGCCACGAGGCCATGCAAGGAGCTCGGCTTGAGCCAGCTTCCTTTGAAGAAATCGACAAGTATTTGGAGCTCAGCTCGAGCTAGTCTCCAAATACTTGGGGGCCACTAGGCCATGCAAGGAGCTCGGCTCGAGCCAGCTTCCTTTGAAAGAATTTGACAAGTATTTGGAGGTCAGCTCGAGCTAGTCTCCAAATACTTGGGGCCACGAGGCCATGCAAGGAGCTCGGCTCGAGCCAACTTCCTTTGAAAGAATTTGACAAGTATTTGGAGGTCAGCTCGAGCTAGTCTCCAAATACTTGGGGCCACGAGGAGCACAATAGGCCAATCTTTTTTGAAAAAAAAAAGAAAAGAAAAATCCATACATATCTAAGCTCAGTATGAGCTGAGCTCTGCCAATCCGAACTAATGCAAAAGTAAAAATATAAGAACAGAGGTCGAGAAAATGGAATTACGAAGAACTTCATTGATCATTCAAAATAATTACAAGTACATAAAAGAAATTACAAAAGTAGTATTGAACTCCTAAGCATTAGGAGGAACATTGTCTGTGATCAGGTCGTCCGTGGAGATGGTCACGTCATCTATGAGTGCGAGGTCGGGATCATTATCCGGGATTTCCTGAACTGGAGGGCCTTCAGGAAGCTGAGGGGTTGGCTGACCTCCGAGAGGCTGAGAGGGACCTCCTGAGCTGGAGGTAGGGTGGAGGATAAATGGAGCAGATAGAGATTCTATGAATACCTCCACGGGAGCAAGATTGAGACGCTCCGCCTCTTCAGAGAACACGAAACCCTTGGGGTCGGGCAAGATCCTTCTGGGACCTCGGTGATCGAAAGGCTCAGTAGTGATACCGTGTTCCCTAAGCTGAAGCTCAGCCTGGTCAAAAGTAAAGCCGTAGTACTCCATGGCAGATATAGAAAGAACTTTGATAAATTCCCTGGAGCTCAAAAAGGCCTGCTTCACCCTCTCCCGATTAGCCTGAACTATTGAAGAGCCTTGGGGGGAGGTAAGGAAACCTTGGCGACCAGTTTCGATGCCCTCAGCTCGGGCTTGATCGGCATTAACAGTGCAGCAAAATGGATTTGGAGATCACTCACCTCGGTCCTGAGGTCAGCATTGTCAGTCTCCAGAGCCTTTATCTTGGTCTCCAGAGAAGCCACGGTGGCCTTATTGACCTCTTCCTTATCTTTGTATCGGCGGTTCTCCTCTATGAGCTTAGTCTCCCGAGCTTTCAGCCGAATGCATTCCTTCTTGGTATTGTTAAGCTCGGCAATAATGGAGGGGTCGGCAAAGCCAACCCGAGCCCGGGAGATCAGAGCAGCCAGCTATGCCTCGCTCTTCGAATGGTTCAGGCAAAAGAGAGCTTCTCCAAGGCAGTTCGGTCAGGGTTCGAGCAGTTGCCCTGAACGTACTGAGTGGCAAGAGTCCCATCCATGTTCTTCAGGATAGAGTTGCCTGTGAAGAAGGTCTGGTTGGGTGTATGAATAGGAGTGCGCGAGAGAGAGAGAACAGCAGCTAGAGGAGTGGTGGTCTTCACCTTCTTGGCTGCCCTTGCACCAGTACCGGCACCCGACCTCTTAGGATGAGGAGGAGGTCGGATAGAAGGACGAGCCTCTGGGCCTGTGAGATCGGCTATTACCATGGCAGCCGTATCAGGTCGCCGGAGTGGTGGAGGCTGACCTCCAGGGCCCGAAGCAGCAGCACTGGATGAGGGTTGGAGTGAGCTAGGGGTAGTTTGTTGCTCATCTTCCTCCTACTCGGCGACCATCTGTGCCATAAACATGTCTGCACAAAAGGAAAGATTAGCTAATGAGTAGAGATAAAATAAATTAACTACAAAAATGATAATTACCAATGTCGCAGGGCAAAGGAGCCATGATGGAGCTCAGTTCAAAATAATATAGAAGTGATGGAGTTATGAGGCGAGAAAGGTCATACTTGACCAGGGTAAGTTTATTTATTTGAGCTTGGAGTTCGGGAGACCGATCTCTAGGGTTGTGTTTGCACTGGAGATGAAGGGTCCATGTCCAGGCAATAGGAAACCCCCAAGCTCGGGGGGAGGAAATGAAAAAATATTTATCCTTCCAGAATTTATTGGAAGAAGGATATTTACTCAGAAATTGTGCATCACCTCGGGAAGTGATATAGAAAAGACCCTTGGTGGTCGAGCTCTTCACTTGGAACAGAGCGAAAAATAGATCAAGAGTGGGCTCTATTTCTAAGTATTTGGTCAAAATTAAAAAACCAGCCAAGATGCGGAAGGAATTTGGAGCTAATTGGTTCAAGGGTATACTGAGAGGCCGGACACCCTGACCATAAACGGATGGATGGGAAATCTGAGGCCACCCTCTATCTGACCTGCAAAAAAGGCTAGGGCATTTGGTGGAGGTCGGTTAGGATGATCTGAACTGCTAGGCAAAGAAAGTCTGAAGGTAGAGGGAATTTGGACAGTTCTTTTTATGGTTTGAAGATTGGAAGCTGATAGGGTGGTCTCCCTAAAGTCGTGTGGATACACGGGCAGAGGACCCGAGCTCGGATCTCTATTGTATCGGAATCCTGGCCCGAATCGGAGCCGATTCATGGCATCGAGATCGAAGGACGGACTCCGGTGAGAGATAGTGGTTGTGAGGCGGAACCCGTCGTTACAGCCCATCGTTCTAAGTCGGCGACGAGCGGGTCCGACGGCATCGAATGAGAAGAAGAAGACGCCATAATAAGAAAAAAGGAAAAGTTGGAAAGGAAAAAGATTACTTTCTGGATAGAAATAGGAGATTGAGGGAGAAAAGTGGTCTGGAGCCTAAAGCTTTCGAAGCTTGCCGGAGTCTGGAGAATTCTATCGGAGAAGAAAGGCGTATTTGCTTGGGGGAGATGCTCTGAAATTCGAAATTGTAAAAAGTAGTGAATGAAGGACGAGAAGGGCTTTCATAGAAAGAGGAAGGAGATGAAGGGTTGTCTCGGTATCCGAGGGGGCATGGAACGGTATACGAAGCGTCAGAAATTTGAAAAGACGTCTCATCAATCATGTCCATGTGTCAGGTACTCGAGAGGCCAAAAGGCGGCAGGAATTTTGAAAGCCAAGAGCCGGCGGGAATTCGAAAAGCATAAACCCTAAAAATAGGTCAGCTCAGTCTATCAGCAACTATGGTTGAGGCGGAGATCAATCCATAGTTGGGGGGAGGAATTGATAAGGGCAAAAGATGGTCTGGGCCGACCTGACCAGGCCTATGGCACTGGGCCGATCTAGCAAGGCCCATAATATTGGGCTGATCTGTTAAGCATTAAGCATTGGGCCGATCTGTGGAGGCTTGCAGCATGAGATTGATCTAAGGCTTATAAGTATTGGACCGACCTACTGAGCCCATAAATATGTGGGAGGCTTATCATATTGGGCCGACCTGTTAAGGCCCGAGTACAAGTGGTTGTATGGATGTTTATAAGGCTGACCTGTGTAAGGTCAGCTGTGTTAAGCCGACCTGTCAAAGTCCTGCACTGTTAAGCCGATCTGTTGTTGACCCGTTATATTCTATAAGGACCTCGGGGTACAGTTCAACTCGGCCCAAAAGATGTATGAGGCACTGAGGATGCCTTGGAGATCCAAAGGGGCTTCGCATCAATACATTGGGTCGGGGTATGGTGTAACAGGTCGGAGCTATGGTCTTACGGGCGTAAAATTAGGGTTTTTAAGAGATCCGATCCTAATCTAATGATGACTCTGACACCAAATCGTAACGGAATTCCGGATTTTATGGAAACCCTAATCCTAGCTAAGGTATAAAAGGCCCAAACCCAGGTTCATTCTAACCTAATCTCATTTTTTTTAATGTTACATTGCTTTTTATCTCTTTAGCCTTTACTTCCTTTCCAAGACACTGACTTAAGCATCGGAGAGGGTACGTCGGAGCCCCCCCGCCCCCCTGTGCGGGTTTCACGGCGGACTTCATCTTGGAAGGTGATCGGCAAAGAGAGATCGTTTTTTGGAGCAACCAATATCTATTGCAAATTAATTTGCAATTGATAGAAATTATCAATTTTAATTGTCATGTAATTTTAGACGGAGTAAAATAATTCAAAAGTTTAAGTATAATAGTGATTAGAAATTAATGTGACTCGTTGTTAAGTATGCTTGATAATTTTGATTTAGAAATACAATAATATTACTTGTGGATGGTTTCAAAAAGAAATAAATGCATTATCCAATAGATGGAGCAACAATCAAACATAACCATTCACATCAAGGGCCATTAAGTTAAACATATAGGACCATTACATTAAATAATTACATTCCACAAATGTATACATGACTGAAATGTGACCAAAAGTATAGAAACAATGGTAGTTTTTTTACTAAATATTAGAAAACCTATGAGCTTATTTCAAACCTAATCCTCGTTAATCTTCTCTTGTCATTATAGCTTTGTCCCCGCCGCCTTGCCTAACTTGCCTCGCACAATATAGTTATAATCAAACAATTGTAGTATCACAGAAAGTTTACTTTCAATCATGCCAAAAATGGAAGTTCTATTATGAGGCTCTCACAATGTCTGAATTTGTTTTTAAATTTTATTTCATTTCATATTTCAATATTATTACACGGAAAGTGTAGATTGATGATGCCATTTAATACATTTTGCATGCATTGATAGTACTTAAAATTGGAATAGAAGATGAAACATATGGCTCTCATAACATGTACGGATTTTCTTTTTGAAATTGCATTTCATATAATTGTCAATATTGATACACGTAAAGTGTAGACTGATGATGGCATGTTATACATTTTGCATGCATTGACGGTACTTAAAATCGGAATAAATGATGAAACATCTATTAGAAAGAAGATCTTGTGTACTCATCGTTACTTCACCAAAACTCCTACCCTAGTACTCTGATTTTCTTTCACATAATCAAAAAGACTAAAATCATTTTATTATATCTCACATGTATACCCATGGGCCGATCTGCCTTAGACCCAACAAGGATCTAGCCTAGGATTGCATACTTTGAAACTCATATATAAGGTGCAAATTCATTTTGTATTAATAATAATAGTCAAATTGCCTCATTTTAATCAGTTCAACCCATTTATATTTTGTGCAGTAAGTACATTTAAATAATAACTCAATACATACATCCCAAAACCCTTTATTGATTCTATTATTGATAGATTTTATGTCCTGAATTAATGCGCACAACTTCAATGAATATGAATATTTGAAAGAAACTTGTATGAAAATTTATGGTATTGAAAAATTTCATTTTCTAGTTCATCCTATCCATAGTTCCAGATATGCGCCTGTATACACCCGTATAAAATATTAACTTAGAAATTATGATACACGTAGTATTCACAAGTATGAACTTCGTCATCCACTAGTTAACCGCCACATGTAGGGTGATGGCTGCTATGAGAGTGACTAACACCTTCTTTTTAGGTTTTATGCTTTCATGGGTATTAGACATGTGTCTTAAAGTGATGGTTTGGTATAGGGTTTTTGTGGGCATTCTATTTTCATTATCCCATTCATACCGGTCCCTTACACACCCATTTAAAGGGGGGTGAAATATGTGCCCACAAAAGTATTTCATCGTTACATCAAAATGGCAAGTAAGAATATGAATAGTGGTAGACAAACACTCAAAGAAAGATTGATATGGTGGGTGGATTTTTTTCAATTCTTGCTTGAAGATTTTTCTTTTTTTTTTTTTTTTTTCTCATCTCGAGAAATGTCTAGTTTTGATTGGTTGTGTTTAAAATTTTAAGCTAAAGTGTCTTTTCATTTATTTTTCCTATATATTACTTTTTTATTTCGGGCAGTTTCTGGGATTGGAGGATGATAGAAATCGAACCCAAATCTTTGGTCTGAGATTAATAGTCTTTAACCACTAGACTATTATCTGATTCATATATATTATCTTGATATATAAATTTTAAGTTAGTAAATAATCTAAATAATAAATATTAATTAAAAATACGAAAATAAATGTGCTTTCCCTGTAATGAAGTGGGGGTACTTATACCTAGAATGACAATTCTTGACACAACACGAAGCACGCCAAGAAAATAATATGAAATTAACGTGTTAGTGTTTTTGTCTTATCATGTTCGTGTTCTTATTATGTCGACACGATAAAGTTGTATTGACTATTTGTTGAAAAGATTTGAGTAAGTTTTATTAGGAACTCTGTAATTTGTATTGTGTATTATTGTCTAATATATTGTCTTGCCGTTTAATGTGCTATCGTGTACTAATACGCAATATCATATCGTAGTAAGATTTTTTCGACACATTATATCGATCAAATCGTGTCGTGTCATGTCAACATGAAAAATTTCATGTTTGTATTCGTGTAAACACAATAACTTAATACATGTATTTCTATTTGAGTTTATTGTGTCGTGTTGTTATCGTATCGACGCAATACACAATTTGGCACCCCTACTTATACCTTCTTGTTTGAAATATTTAGGCATTGTTGGGATAGTGTTTGAAAATCACTAGGCAGTTTAAACCTCTAACATAACTTGGATCTCATAGTAATCTATGAACCATAATTTTTTTTTATGTATTGATCCAAAATAAAAATTCAATTGAAATTTTCATGCGCATATGGAAGAAGTCATGTTTGTTGGGACTCAAAAGACATCGGACACAAATCAAACACCGACACCCGAATAGGTCATGTTCTACTGCCCAATTGGTTAACCCACCTGAGGCTTGAACAATTAGGCTTGGGCTAAAATCTATTCAACCAAGTGATTGATCATGTTTGGGCTTGAGAGCTTTTACAAAAGTACAAGCCCAGTCCATTTAAAATCATAAAGTTGAACATAGTCCACATGTATTGGCACTTTGAAAGATGAAACAAATAAGAAATCTGACCTAAATTAACATGCTAAGGCCTGATTGTGAAATTGCCCAATCAAATTTAATTTATTTAAGATAGTTTGAGCTTCTTATATCCACATATTTTGGGAGTTGAATTTTGTTTGTTTGTATTTATTTTGGCTCAAACAATGAGTTATTTACACTATTTAATGGTCCCCTTATGTCATGAATTGTAGTTGCAATACTTAGAACTAGTGACAAAAAGAATAGAATGTTGTCTTCCATTATTCAAGCAAGCTAAATTAGTCTCATGCCCATGGTTTAGTGGTAATGAATTTTTATTTTTATTTTTTTAAAAAAAAAAAAGAAGAAAAAAAAAAGGAAAAAATCTGGAGTTTGGTCCCTTGTCTCTTGATGGAAGACACAGACATATTTAAGTCAGCATAACTAAAATTTCCTTTCTTTTCATTTCCTCTAATTTTATTTAGAATTCATTTGATAAATTTAATGGAAAAACATCTTTTCAATAAATAATTATTTGATAATTACAACATTCTTCCTGCAAATGGTTGAACTCCAACTTCTCTGTTTGGTGACTCTGACTCTTGAATATATGAGAGGGATCATATTCGGATCTCTTATTTTCAAATATAAATTGTCAAATCTTGTGTAAAACAAATTCTAATAGTGTTTTAGGCAATTTACTAAGGTTAGAATGCACTTGTCATTTCACATTATATATAGATGTTGAAATTATCCCATGTGCACTTTATTTTTATTTTCAAGTTTTTGATTGAATCTGCTTTCTTTGATCCCAATTCCCAAATGCCATGACATAAGGGTAAAGGGTCTTTTTACCCCCATTTTTATCCAATCCAACAATCTTAGATAGTTTAAAATCTTGATCTTGATGACTCAAAAATAAGACACCCAATCCATCTATCTGAAGCCCCGGGACTGGCAAAAAGTGGGACAAAAATTACAATGAAGGTTATAAACAAATACAAAATTCTGAAATTACAATTGGGAAACAAGACATCTACAATCCATCCAATAATTACACACAAGTAAAGATAAAAATTAAAAGTCCATCCAATAATTCCATATAATAATTACACAAAAGCCAAATGAAATAAAAGTTAGCCTCTTCAACACTCAAAGGCAGGCCCCAAAGCAAATTTATAATGTGACAAGTCAACAGTCTATATAAACTGACACATCCATCAAATTCTTGTATTTCCAATAATTTACTGAAACCAATAAAAAGGGCAAATTGAAAGAATCTATAACAAGGCACATACACATCATGTGATATAACTTTTTAACTACATAGGCCTTTGCATCCTCAAACTTCCCCAGAACACATCTTGCCAAGTGCCAACATTTTTTCCCTTCTTGGGGCTTCTTTAAGCTTGCTTCTCCAAAAGGGCCTTTCAAAATTTCTGTTTAATGGAATGATACAACAAGAACAACCCTCTTCCAATGCCTTTTTCTTGGCAGCATTTAATGATGTGCAAGGAGACAGCAATATCTTTTCCAAAATCTTGTCTGTGCTACAAGCTGAAAAATAATCACCCTTTTATTTTAAGTGATTATGCAAAGGGTTTTAGAAGATTAATCTGCCCTTTGTACAGTGGTCTTGAAAAGAAGGATGTATAGCTTGTGATCCATAGAGAAGTACATGAAACCACCTACTGAATGTGTTACAAATGACCCAAAACTGGTCCCTACTCAACTTTCTAATCAAGATGTAAAAGGAGCTCAATAATTATAAGTACACAAAATATTTTCAGAGTTATGTTATACCTAAATGAGGAGGAGGAGAACCATACTGAAGATTTGAGATGTTTTGTCTCCATGATATAAACAACCTGCAAAAATAGTAATGAAATTCAAATAAGAGCTAGAGCAACAGATACTGTGTTAAATGTGTTTTTTGAGAAACTATGAAAGTATAGATGAATCAAGCACCTCAGTAACAAAAAACGAACCTTAAAGAACGTATGAATAATCAGCAGATTTAAGAATTACTAAAATTTGTAGATCGAATAGAGCTTTCACTTCAGATGACAAATGAACCCAGTGTTGGGTTTCAGGAAAACTGATGTCACAAAGGAGGCAGCTTAAACGAGCAGCTCCTAGTACGAGAAACGCCAAAACACTGGTGATTATTGCAATCAAAGTGACGCATGATAACCCAAATTCTTGATTGACGGAAACAAAACTTGATTCCATACATGTACCATTGGACTATACGCCTACCAATTTTCAGCCATAAAATAAATTGCTTGAAACAATCATACATTATAATTGAATATCCTCTCAATTTCAGCCAATTTCTTGTCCAGCCAATAACAAACCTTTTACCTACCAAAAATGTGCGAAGAGTACTTTTCTACAACGGCTCACCAATAATCCCGGCAGGAACACGAACCATTCTTGAAATGGTGAAAACGTGTGCGTCTCTAACAATAATCTCTCGATTAACCAGTTTAGAGATAAATTTGATAGCAGAATGACAATCATTACAAACTCTAAGGTTCTTCATGATCCTTAGAGTGCTGTTGTCAGGAGTATTCATTAACGCAAATGCAATGGCAAGTTTTTCACTATGATGCTTAAGAATTTGCTCTTTCAATTCTTGATCGAGATCATGTAACACCGAAGCAGTGTCTGGAACAAAACCCATCTTTTTAATCTCGTCCCAAATTTTAGCTATCATCTGATAGATCGCTTCTCTCTGTGGATGAAGTGCATCGTCAGCACCGAAAACATGGACCTCACTCTTTATTTGCAACCAACTGATTCCTTGTTCTTTCTTCACCTTTCTATCTTTCATCGACTTTCTTATTTTAGCAGCTTCCTCCCATTTCCCACAAGCCGAATAGACGTTTGCGAGTGCTGAGTAGGCGCCGCTATTGTCCGGTTCAATCGAAAGCATTCTGTCTGCTGCAATAACAGCAAGCTCCACATTCTTGTGAACTTTACACGAAGCTAAAAGCGAACCCCAAGCTATAACGTCCGGCTCAATCGGCATTCTCTCTATAAAATCTTGTGCCTCCCCTAATAACCCCGCACGGCCAAACAGGTCGATCATGCAAGCACAATGGCTGGATGTGGGTTCGATTCTGTGCAAATCTTTCATCTTTTTGAAGTAGTTACGGCCTTTTTCGACCAATCCCACGTGCGTACACGCTGAGAGAACACCAACATAAGTTATATGATCAGGTTTAATATCTAACGACAGCATCTCCTCAAACAACTGTAACGCCTCCTCTGCAAATCCGTGTTGTGCTAAAGCGATGATCATTGAAGTCCACGAGATTGGATCTTTTCTTCGTTTTATCAGAACAAATGTTTTTCTTGCAGAGATGATATTACCGGCCCTTGCGTACATATTAATTAATGCATTGCTCACAGAAACGGATAATGCTTCCCCTAACTTTAGTGCGGTTGCATGGATTTGTTTACCGTGATTTAGAGAAGCCAAATTTGAACTGACACTTAATATAGCTGCAAGGGTGTAGTTGTTAGGCACAGGGCCTTCTTTGACCATAGATCTGAAAAGATCCATCGCGTCATTATTGTGGCCATTCTCATGCGTATCCAACAATCATAGCCGTCCATGCAACCACATCACGATCCTCCAACAAGTCGAAAATATTCCTGGCTGGATTTAAATTTCCGAGCTTGATGTATCCATCTAATAAAGCTGTAAATGCTATAATATTAAGATTCGACGTTCCGCACTTGTGCAACATTTTTTGAGCTATTTCAACACCACCGCACTTTGAGTACATAGAGATCAAAGCGTTCCCTACTGCTCCTGAAGTATCAAATTCAGTTCTAAGTATATAAGCATGAATTTGCTTCCCAATTTCTAATTTCTCGAGATTTGCACAAGCGGACAATACACTGGCCAGAGTGTATCTATCAGGTTTTAGTTTAGATTCCACGAGCATTTTCGAAAAACATTTTCAGTGCACTGGCATCAAAACCGCATTGATTGTAACCTGCAATCATTGAATTCCAAGAAATAATATCGCGTTCTTCCATTACCTCAAACTGAGCCAACGCATGTTCTACCTGACCACTTTGCATATGCATTGATATAATTGCATTTGTAGTCGAAACATTCTTCAACTTAATCCTGCCAAACACAATCAACGCTGTCCTCGTATCACCCAACTTTGCATACATATTCGTAAAAGAGTTCGCTCTGATATATGTAACCGAGAGAGGCCAAGTTTAACAACAAAAGAGTGAACTTTCCTACCTATATCCAACGCCTCAATTGCTGCACAAGAGGCAAGAACATTAGTAAGGGTGTATTCGGTAGGCACGACTCTACACTTAATCATCTCCAAAAACAACCGAAAAGCCACCTCAAAACGACCCATTTGGTTATACCCCACTATCAATGCAGTCCAAGAAACAGAATCAGGTTCAGGCACTTCATTGAAGATCCAAAGCGCTTCTCGTATCATACCCTGTTTTGCATAAGCAGACAATAGTGTGTTGTATGAGGATACATTCCTAACAGGCATTTCATCGAACACATGACGAGCATCAGAAATAAACTCTGTTTTCGCATATGCATTCATGACATTGTTCATCATGAACACTCCTAGCTGAAGTCCGGATTTGATTATACCAGCATGGATTGGCCTGATGGAAAAAGGGTTTCTGGTTTTGAGGCTTGTTTGCAGAATGGATGCATATAAATCCACCTGAGACCTGCGAGGTGGTGGATTTTGCATTATTATTTGCGACGAATAGGCAATCAAAATTAAATCTCTCGCTGAGTTGTTTTTATCATCAAACTTCGTTTTAAATAACAGTAAATTGTCGTTTCAAAGAAGACTGGTGGCGGGAACGCAGCGGCCTGTCCCTTGAAAAGCCAGCCGGGAATGGAAATTAAATGAACACAAAAATTCCTGTCAACGGTCTAACGGTGGAAGATGATCAAGCTTTCAAAGATTGTACTGCGCCCATAAGATGTAAGGATCCAAATAAGAAAATCATGTGTGAAGAAATTGATGATAGAAAAATTTCGTATGTTACAATTAAAAAAAGAATATTTATTTATGCTTTATTACCTGATGATGAGTTTTAATTTGTTCACATTAGCTTATGGTTGACTTTGTTGGTAAGCTGGTAGTAGAATATCTCCCCTGACATTGATTTTTTATTAGAAAAATGGTGTTAAAAAAAATCAAAAATAAAATCTCAAATTAAATATAAAAACAAAAATCTATATATAATGGTAAATATACTTATCATATCTTGCATAATCAATTTTCTTGAAGATCAAAGAATCTCGATAACATAATTATAGATATTTCGACATTTTAGGTATGTGCACATATATACCAATCACGACATGAAAAAATGATCATAATCATACTCAATGATACATGTAACTCAAATATTATTGTTAGTATGGCTGATATTCCTTGTTTTTTGTCTTAAAACTTTCACATTTATGTTAAATTTCTTTAGTGTGTCTTAATGTAATAAAACCGAATGCAAACCGTAAAAATGAAGGACTTCAGTTTTTTAGGTTGGTACCCATATATCCGAATCATTCTTAATAAGAAATCTATCCTAAACACAGTTTTTAAAGAAAACAGTAATGGTGTGCCCTAACCTAAGAAGTTTTCTTATATTTTCCCAAATCCGTAGTTGGAATATATTTTTCTAAACTAAGATATTTTCCCAAGCAAAAAAACGATCAAAAACTGTATATATGTAATATTACCGGAAAGAAGCACCAGCCAAAACTGATACAATCTCTTCAAATGTTCTTACAACGGATGCTATAATCTCTTCAATTGTTCTTGGCGAAAAGTATTTATTAATGGTGTCCAACCTACAGATATGGTTAGAGGAAAACGTGAATGGAAAATGTCAATTCACCACCACTGATAATCCATCCAGTTAATTATTCAAGTAGGGATGCGTTTGTAAGCCTGGATATACAATGAATACATAAGAGAGGTAATTATCACTATTTCTAGCCAGCCACTCAATGGAAGCTATGGTGGAGAATTATATAACCATCAATTTCAATTATATTTACAATATTTAGAAGGCCTTCTAGTAGTAAGACGTAAAATAGAGGAGGAAAAACTTTAAAATGAAGTCTGAATGAGCATACAATGGTAACAAGGATGCAAAAATCCAATTGTCGAAGTAATTTGTTTCTAGATGAATGGTGTTCAAATTACTCTACCTAATGAGATAACTTTTCTTTTAGCCCAGTGTTTAAAAAAAATTATTATGCTAAACTCAAGAATAATCTTACCTGTGGTAAGGGCTATTCTTTTTCAAATTCGGTATTTGTGAGAAATCACCAATAATAGAAAGAGATATAGCTGGATCACTGGAATCTGCTTTAACAAGTTGTGCTTCTAACAATGGCAGTCTCTGCCCAAGAGGAGAAACATATTTAAAACAACAAAATATGCCCAATGCTCCACGAAATGAAAATGTCCTGCAACTAAATGTTACAGACAATTTTGGGTGTTGATCCATGGATTAGTCCAAAACTGCAAACAAGGAATGCTCCAAAAGAGAGCATGATAGGACAACACCAAATAGACACATAACATCTGTAATGCAACTAATTCTCTGGCTGGCTTAGAGATGAAATCCAATGACTTTCTAATAAAGAAATATGACAGATGTCAATTTGAGAATGGAAATCACATGGACTGCCCAAATTCCATGATCTAACCAAAAAGTGGTGCTTATGATGAAAACTCTCTTTATATGTATGTACATTTTCAAAGACAAGACATTAAGACTAAAATTATGCCACTTACTGGTTAACTGCTCTGCGATGATCATAATACGATGTCAAATTCAAACAGATTAGATCTTCACATATGCTAATCTTTAACTAGATTCAGTTGAGTGAGAGTACAAACTTCAGAACATATTCCGTTAAGAAGCATTGCATCTAAAATAAATCCAACTCAGATTGAAGTATATACTATTCAGCAAAATAACCACCCCTTTATTGCATATGGCAAGAACATGCAATGTTGTATTTACTTACCTAAGTACACTGCAAATTATAGGATATGTGGCAGGAATATGATCCCAATTCATGCAAAAAGGTAAGCTCATTAGAACATTGCCCCATGGGTCAATTCAATGATAATTAAATAACCAAAAACAAAGAGCTGTAAAATCAAATTCCAATATATGTACTTAAAAGTGTACTGAACACGCATTATAAAAAACTTCAAAAAAGGTGTGAAATCAAGAAAATAAGGTGGGGCAGCTCATTTAACCTTCATGTGGAGTGTGATGATTTGGTCAAGCCCATTAAGAAAAAAGAGAAAGCAAAAGTTAAAGCAATCTGATAAAAATCAGAATTTCAGGCACTAGTTTTCGGAAATTCAATAACACCAAAAGGGATAGGTAACAACTGTTAGAAGCCATATCATTTTTGTTTGAATGTTCATTCAGCTAAGCACATCCAAACTTGAAATTAAATCAATAATTTGATTGAGAATAAAAAAATCCCATTGATTAAAATCTACACAGTATATGAGTTGTCATCCCAATATTCATCTAATTAAATTTTCTCGCTGGGACAAGTGATAAACAGTACCAATAACAACATACAGGGATAAAACCCCTCCTTGGAAAGAGCATATGCAGCAATAGCTCCCAAATCAGAGGTCACCTTCCAAACATTAACCCAAAAAGCTACAGTTAGGGTTTCAACTTACCACTAATTTGGGCGTGAGGGAAGAGGAGGCTGACAAAACCCTAATATATTAAAAAATATCAGATCTGAATTCAGAACTGTTAGCGTAGTAGTCTGTATATGGATTTGATCAACAGAAATAGAAGATTGGCTCCATCAATGCCACAGAACAACTGCAACATTAACTAACAAAATCTTCAATACTGGAAGTGAAATAAAATAAATCAAACATATAAAGTCAGGCTCCCTAGCCGGAATCGAACCCTAAATCTCCCGTCACCACCATAGTAGGCCACTATCCTAGCAGATACCAAATTTGTGTTTGCAAAAAATAACGGAAAAAAAATGGGTGAAATTGAAGTCATGAAAACGTAAATCGAAGGATAAGCAGGACACCTTGCGAACGTATCCGTACTCGCTCTCCTTTTCGGCATCCTCGAAGGTTGTTAACGGACCCCCGTAAGACGGCATATTTCGAGATTAAACAAATCGAATCCGCAAAATTTGATCAGCAATTGGAAGTGATCTCAGCGAACAAGATCGGATCGGGGAAGAGCCCTTCCCTTGGGGTTTCAATCAAATGTCGCACCGATTCAGATTTTTGTCAGATCTGCGAGTGGAGAGAGAGAGGGGGTAAGGAGAACAGAGGAGAGAACGTGAAGAGATTGATATAAGGTAGTTGAAGCTGATTACTGATTGATGGGAGGGTGCTTTTGTAATTTTTCGGTAATGCGAGGAAAGATACTCTACTTTTTGAGTTTTGTTTGCTTTTTGCATCTAACCAATCAATAGCCATCTTGCCAAATAATGGGGTCCACGTTTCAATGGTTTTTTTTGTTTTTTTTGTTGAGGGGACACGTTTCAATGTTACATACAAACATAAACTTGGGCTTGCGACCAGAAGTCTAGTCGGGGAATTAGTGCAATTAAATTTGTTTGCATATTTTGCTATGTGAACTAATTTTATTTTTTTTTTAGTTTACCATACAAATATATAAGCTTTATGTGAGTGCAAAATCGTTTTTACCTAAAATGCAAACATAAGTTGTTACACTTTACCATCTAAACTTTGTTAAGAATTTCACTCTGACATCTGAACTTTGCAAAAAAAATCACTTTGACATATCAAATTTTAAAAAATGCACATAAGTTTTTATATATATTTTTTTAAATTGATATGGCAAAGTGAATTTGTGTAAAGTTTATATGGCAAATTGTAATTCTTAATAAAGTTTGTATGATAAAGCGTATCAATTTCTATTTGAATTTTTGGCTCACGTGAAGGTTTCACACCGGAATATTCTAAGAATATTCCAACGACAATCATCATATGGCAAAGTGCAAAACTTAAGTAGTATGTGTGGTAATGTATAAAAGAAAATTTCAGATGGTAAAGTGCAAAAAATCGCATAATTTTGAAGGTTTTAGTGTTTTTTCCTCTTTAAATATTGATATATAACTAGTAAGATTTTCGAGGATTTGATACTTGTATTTTACTAGGCTTCATTTAAGGGCATTCCTAAGGCTGTTAAGGCGTTGCCGCTGCACAAGGTCCCCTTGCCCCTGGACTTTTATTATATTTTGTTAACTATTTAAATATATCTTATCTAAAATAAAACACAGTAACATTTACTGGATAGTTTGGTTGGTCAAGTGGTTTGTGCGCTACTTTTGCATATTTAGGTTGTGTGTTTGAATCTTTCTCCCAACAAGGCGGCAATACGGTGGTTGCAGCGGTGCGACTGGTGGCGGAGACGAAACCTTAACTTTCTCTTTGGGACGGGCACATGGACGAACGGGCGATTTGATAGAGGAGATGAACCGGACGGACGAGAGATTTGAGACAGGAGACGAACGGAGGACGGCGATTCTCTAGACAAATGTAGAATTTGGGGATGAAAATGGCGATTCTGAGAGAGGGTGACGATTTTGAGAGAAGAGACAGATATGAGAAGTGTTAATTTGGGGGGATTTTTCTTTTAGAAAAAAAAAGATATATTTTGGGAAAATGAAAATAATTTTATTTTAAAATGAAAATAATTAATATAACATATAATCTATATCTATATCTATATCTATATATATATAAAAGCTGAATAGTGATATTTTTAGTAAGTTCCCGCCAAAAATCAGGTTGCCAAATATAGTAAGTCAGCTTTGTTATTAAGTTTGGTTTTTAATTAATGCTGCAACAACTCTTGGTGTATCTGTTTGTGACTGTCATTAAATAAGGTGGTTGTAGTGTGAATACGTTTAAACACTTTTCAAATCTAAAAACTCCATTTGATTTAAATTGATTTACAGTTTCTAATGATCTCAAATTAATTTGTCTGCATCGAAAATCAAAGCTGAATGTGTCAGTCAATTGGGTTACATTGGGCAGTTAAATATATCATCGATGTGTCAAAAATAAATTAATACAAAATAAAAAACCATATTTTCTGTTGAACTAAGAGACCCATTAAATTGATATTTTGACCTAAAAATAAATTATACTATTTTTTATACATTTGGTAGTGTAATGTCAAATATATTATTTGGATTTTTTTAAAACAAATTTCAGAATTTTCATGAAAGTTTATATTATTTTAAATAATTTTAGTTTTGTGAAAAAATCAATGTTTATACCATTTTTGGAATTTTAAAACAATCAGATTTTTTTTTGTAAAAAAAACAATGTTTATGACCAAATCCGTTAAAATATAGGTCTTTTTTAAATTAAAAAAACCCTAAATTAGAGATAGACGAAATCATTAAATAAATATATAGATCTGAAACTTTTTAGTGCAAAAAAGAACTAAAACTCTAAATAGAACGAGATCTACTAGATAAAAATAAAGATCTCATGTATTTGTTGGATTTGACGAACATATCGGATAATTAAATCGAAAATAAACTATAAAAAAAACATGAAAGTAATCTTAAAAAAACTAACCTTTGTTTATTTTTGATTGGAGATGATACCTTTTTTTGAACGAAAACTGACGCCTCGGTTTCCAATCGATTCAAGAAATGAGAAGAAAAGGAATTAACTAAAAATATTGTGTGGGTTTGTCGCGAAAATAAAGATGATTTTTTCCAATTTTTTTAAAATTAAAAAAGAAAATCAACTCTGTTTATGGAGCGAAATGAGTAATCTTTTTTATTCTTTTAAAAACCGAAATGAATAATCTATCAAGAAATGGTTAACTTTGATTTTGTGTGTGGTTGTGTTTTTAAGAAACTTAGAATAGAAATGGAAATTCTAAGACCCGAGGCGGCGGAAAATGAATGTGATAATAAGTAAGTCTGACTTGAAGTAAGTCGGACTTTTGTGTGTTTGTATTTGTAGGTTATTTCACAAATTACTTAATGACTTAGTGGTTGTTTGGGAGCACTTATGGAAAAATCCATTTAGAAAATGGACTTATCTAGAATGGACTTTTCAAAAAGTCTCTCATTCTCAATTCTCTAGAATGGACTTTTTGGATGAGTGACTTATCCAAAAGTCCATTCCAAAACAACCACCAAACATGAAAATTTATTGAAATGGACTTTTAGATCCAAAAGTCCATTTCAAAAATGCTCCCAAACAATCACTTAATGTTATCCTTTTTGTTCTTTGGTTTGGGTCCCGCTTATGTGTTTTATAGCCCAACTAATATTACTGAAATATTTGCTCCATCTGTGCGGTATTTGAGTTTTGGAAGTAGAAGCATTTGGGCCTTAGTATTTGGTCTATTTATGAGTCCCTTTTTCTTTTTCCAGATAAATTCATTTTCTTTGTGGTAATTAAAATATTCAACATAATTTATCTCTCGATCCTCTGACAGTGATTGTTAGTTCTATGATTCAAGCAAGATAATAACACTAATATTTTTTATTTTTATTATCATTAAATTCCTACTTTACTTCAACTTCAAATACTTTTGTCTTGGCCTTATGATTTATTATTTCATTATATAACTAATTTTTCATTTTTTTTATTATTCATATAGATTCGAACCAATTGGATATCTAAAAAAATTTAAAAAAAATATTAATTATATACTCCGTGCATCGCACGGGTAGACTGCTAGTATATATAAAAGCAAAATGGTTTCTATTTCTGTTTTCCCGCCTAAATAACATCTAAAAACTTTTTCCAAATATTTTTATTTTATTTTTTTATGTTTTTTGGAATATAAATTAATGTGGTTGACTTTTTAATTCCGGTATACATACTAAAATTAAGGAGAAAACATATAGGGAAGCTTAATTTTGGTATCCAATTCAATAATATATCCTCTTCAATTTAGTTAAATATGGTTTATATTAACTAAATAATTATCAAAACATACTTATGGACCGAAATTAAAGCTGAATCTTGATTGCAATCACATTAAATGTTGAATCTCTTTCTATAGAGCATGATATAAAATCGGAAACGTTTTAATATTCGGATAAATATGGATCGAATTTATAATATTACTATAAAAATTATCAAAAATTGCATTCACAATTTATAATATTACTATAAAAAATTATCAAAATAACAAATCCCTTTCTAAAACTGTAAGACACTTTTAAAAATTGTTTTCATATTTTTTTATTTTCTTCTTATAATACAGTTGTAATTTATCAAGTTAATGGCTATTATTGTGAGATAAATCAATTTTTAGAATCTAAATTAATATGGTTGACTTTTTAATTTTCGTAATACCAAAATTAAGGAGAAAACATATAGGGAAGTTTAATTTGGGTATCCGATATATCTTATTCAATTTAGTTAAATATAGTTTAAATTGGCTATATGACTACCAAAAAAAGACTTATGGAAACCGAAAGTAAGGCTAAATCTTGATTGCAATCAAGAATAAATGTTGCATATTTTTCTATAAAGCATGATTCAAAATCAAAAATATTTAAATAATCAAATAAATATGGATCAAATTTATAATGTTACTATAAAAATATTATTAAAATATGTAATTACAATTTATAATATGTAGTTTTCCATAAATGTAGAATGTATTGATTTTATTTATAGTAATTGCAATTAAATGTTCAAATGATTCAAATTGGTATAAAATCAATCAGCAGTGCCATGCAGAATTGACCAAATCATATAAATTGATAACGTCTCTTTTTTTCTTGCATCGGTGAGAATATTCCAAAATAATTAAATGTTAAAACATCTAATCTATAACAATTCATGAACCATATCCAATTATTACTATATATTAAATTTATCATATATTAAATATTCGAATTGAATGGTATTATATTATAACATATATATGATGATAATTTCCTTCAAAGTTGTTCCTACACCCTTATAAATAGTTGACGATTGTGAGATGTCATTACATGCAAACTCGGATTGTAAATTCTCTCTTGATTTCTTTGAATTTAACCACAAAAAAAATATATATGGCTCCATTTACCACACTCATGCACGATTTAAACATGAGGAAAACTATGTAACTATGAAACTTCGGTTGGTCCGCATATATGAAAGGTCATTATACAATCACAAAAATCAAGTGTTGAATCTAAAAAATCACAAAAGTAAAGTGTTGAATCCAGAATGTGTTTTTCACGATAGCGTGGTAAGATTTTATTTTCTTTTCTATATCATTTATATTTTATATAACAATATAAATGTGTTGTTACTAATAGTTTTAATATAGAATATCAACCTGGGTTATTTCATTATATCAAAGATAATGAACCCATTTTCCACATTATTCACATAACAATTATAATTTTGTAATCTATATACATATGTTATAAACTTCAAAATAAAAAATCATATGGATTTTTTTTATTATCTAAGCATTTTGATACTGCAACGAACATACTTTATACCGATTTGGAAGTAAATTGAGATTCAAGGTTATTATATTCATTTTATTTATTTATTTATTTTTATCTTATTTAATTCAAATATTTGCAGAAAATTTGAATCCCATGAAAATAACATGTCAAATATTAGATGCAAAAAATGATTTACAAGGTCCACCAAAAAGAAAATTCCCAGATTACTCGACCGGTAAAATCACAAATAGTTATTAATAATACCTCAAAAAATAATTTTTATTTACATCAAATTTGTATGGTTCGACACAACAAACCTAATATTGTCCAACACAACCCATTTCATATGATCCGACATAACACACCTCGTGCATCCCTATATATTATCTTGATATATAAATATTAAGTTAGTAAATAATCTAAATAATAAATATTAATTAAAAATATGAATATAAATGTGCTTTCCTTGTAATGAAGTGGGGGTACTTATATCTAGGATGACAACTCTTGGCACGACACGATAGTACGATACGGAAATAATATGAAAGTAATGAGTTAGTGTTTAGCCTTATCATGTTCATGTTCTTATCATGTCAACACAATAAGGTTGTATTAACTATTTGTTAAAAAGATTTGAGTATGTTTTATTAGGAACTTTGTAGTTTGTATTGTGTATTATCGTCTAACATATTGTCTAGTTGTTTAATGTGCTATCGTGTACTAATACGCAATATCATATTGTAGTCAATCTTTTCGACATATCATATCGATCATATCGTGTAGTGCCATGTCAACATGAAAATTTCCGTGTTCGTGTAAACACAATACCTTATTGAATACACATATTTCTATTTGAGTTTAGGCAAAAACTCATAGGACCGTCTTACGTCTCAATCAAAGACGGATCCTATTTGACTCACGGATCCGCGGATCCTGTTGACCAAGTCCGTGGGTCAAAGCACCTGCTGTTTTTTTTCTTCTGTTTTTCTTAACCTGTTAAAATAACAGTTTTATGAGGAAAAATATCGGTTATTTTAGATAAAGTATCATATTTTTTAATATAGCCACATAGTATGATTAAATTATATTGAAGGAAAAATAAATATATCGGAGTTAAATTAATACCTTTATGAGTAAAAATATATATTTTTTGAGATAAAATATCATGTTTTAAGAGTAAAAATATGTATTTTTTAAATAAAGTATTTATTTTTTAATAATAAATACAAAGAAAGACGAATAATAAATATGATAAAGTTAAAGTAATACTTTTATAAGTAAAAGTATTTATTTTTTGAGATAAAGTAACATATTTTTTAATATAGTCACAAATTATGAATATGTTACAATAAATATATATACAACAGAGGTAAAGTAACACTTTTATACGTTAAAAAATCTATTTTTTGAGATAAAGTATCACATTTTTTAATATAGTCGCAAATTAGAAATGAAAGAAAGAAGGAAAAATAAAAAATAAAATATGATATAGTTAAAGTAACACTTTTATAAGTAAAAGTATCCGTTTGTTGAGATAAAGTATCGATTTCTTAATACGATTACAAAACTAGGAAAAAAAGGAAAATAAAAAAATATGATGTAGTTAAAAGTAACACTTTTATAAGTATTCATTTATTGAGATAATGTATCATGTTTTTTTAATAGACTTGGGTTCGATTCTTAGCCTTTGCATTTAGAGGTGTTTTTAATTTTTTTTTAATTACCAGGCATATTTATAAATGGGTTTATATACATTGTTATACTGAAATTGCACAACAAGTACTAGTGTGTAGTGGTAACCACCTTGTGTCTATTAAGCGCGCTGAAGTGATATTGTTTTTTTTAAATAACAAATACAGGGTTGGGCGCGGGTTGGGCTGGGCGCGGGTCGGGTTTTAGGGTCCGTCTTACGGAATAGGATCCGTAAAACAGTCCTACAAGAGACCTACTCTTGAGTTTATGGTGTTGTGTTGTTATCTTGTCGACATGAAACACGACACAATTACACAATTAGGCACCCCTACTTATACCTTCTTGTTTGAAATATTTAGGCATTGTTAGGATAGTGTTTGAAAATCACTAGGTAGTTTAAACCTCTTACATAACTTGGATCTCATAATAATCTATGAACCATAATTTTTTATGTATCGGTCCAATTCAATTGAAATTTTCATGCACATATGAAAGAAGTCATATGCTTGTTGGGACTCATAATCCCCCAATTACATTTTCTTCCCAACTTCTTCCCCCAATCGCTAACCAAACATACATTACGTTTTCCGGTGCATTTCTCTAATAATACACACATTTCCCAATACATTAAATCAAACATATATTCCCCAAGAAACTTCCCCCAATCACCCCAATCACCAAACAAAGACGATATCGTACAAATCAACACGAACACCCGAGTGGGTCATGTTTCAACAGCCCAATCGGTTAACCCACCTGAGGCTTGAACAAGTAGGCCTGTCCATTCCCAGGCCTGGGCCCACTCGTCTTGATTAATTGGTTGTAGATCTTTTTTACTGTCTTTTATTAAACCTCTGTTGAGGTTTTTAGGTTTCCATTCCCATCTCTCTTTCTCTGATCGGCTCTTGTGCTTTCTATATGTTAATGAGCCTGTCCATTTAACATTTGTTTTTGAACTGGGGTATGCCCCTTTTAATTTGTAATTTTTTACCCTTTTTAATGAAATTTTCACATTTTCATCAACAAAAAAAAAGTAGGCCTGGGCTAAAATTTATTCAACCAAGTGATGGATCATGTTTGGGCTTCAGAGATTTTACAAAAGTACAAGCCCAGTCCATTTAAAAACATAAAGTTGAAATCAGTCCACATGTATTGGCTGTTTGAAATGGTTAACAAATAAGAAATCTGACCTAAATTAATATGCTAAGCCCTGATTGTGAAATTGCCCAATCAAATTTAATTTATTTAAAGACAGTTTGAGCTTCTTATATCCACATATTTTGGGAGTTGAGTTTTGTTTGTTTGTATTTATTTTGGCTCAAACAATGAGTTATTTACACTATTTAATGGTCCCCTTATGTCATGAATTGTAGTTGCATTTCTTATAACTAGTGACAAAAAGAATATAATGTTGTCTTCCATTATACAAGCAAGCCAAATTAGTCTCATGTCCATGGTTTAGTGGTAATGAATTTTTATTTTAAATTAAAAAAAAGAGGAATAATCTGGAGTTTGACCCCTTGTCCCTTGATGAAAGACAATGACATATTTAAGTCAGCATAATAAACTTTCCTTTATATTCATTTCCTCTAATTTTATTAAGAATTCACTTGATAAATCTAATGAAAAATACCTTTTCAATAAATAATTATTTGATAATTTACAACATTCTTCCTTCAAATGGTTGAACTCCAACGTTTCTGTTTGGTGATTCTGACTCTTGAATAAATGAGAGAGATCATATTCGGATCTCTTATTTTCAAATATAAATCATCAAATCTTGTGTAAAATAAATTATAATAGTGTTTTAAGGAATTTACTAAGGTTAGAATGCAACTGTAATTTCACATCTTATCTTCAAGGTTTTGATTGGGTCTGCTTTCTTGGATCCCAATTCCCAAATGTCATAAGGGTAAAGGGTTTTTTTTTACCCCCATTTTTTATCCAATCCAACAAGCTTAGATAGTTCAAATCTTGATCTTGATGACTCATAAATAAGACACTCAATCCATCTCAATCTGAAGTCCCGCGCATATGGCTGTAAACGAACCGAGCCCGAACGAACGAGGGATTGTTCGTGTTTGTTCGTTTATTTTAAAAGGTTGTTTGTGTTCGTTTGTTTAATAATCGAACATGTTCGCGAACGTTCACGAACGGTTCACGACTTAACATGCTCATTAATTGTTCATGAACAACTATATGAACATGTGTATAAAAAAAATTAAATACACATTGTTCATGAAACACTCAACTCAAAGTAAATGAACACTATGATGATTGCAAATATAAATAGATTGTAATATTAAACTAAAGTATACTTATTTTTCATAATAAAGTAATAAATATTAAGCAGTAAATATATAATTAATAATTAAAAAATGAATAATAAACAAACATCAAACGAACACTAAATGAACATGTTCGTGAACAGTTCATGAACATAAACGAACAAATTTTCTTGTTCATTTATGTTCATTAAGCTTAATAAATGAACATAAACGAAAGCTAACCGAGTTCGTTCACGAGCTGTTTGTCGAACGCTCTGTTCGTTTACAGTCCTACCCGCGCATAGCCGAAATGGCAAAAGAGCTGGACAAAAATTACAATGAAGATTATAAACAAATACAAAATTCTGAAATTACAATTGGGAAACAAGATATCTATAATCCATCCAATAATTACACACAAGTAAAGATAAAACTTAAAAGCCCATCCAATAATTCCATATAATAATTACACAAAAGCCAAATAAGATAAAAGTTAGCCTCTCCAACACTCAAAGGCAGGCCCCAAAGCAAATTTATAATGTGACAAGTCAACAGTCTATATAAACTGACACATCCATCAAATTCTTGTATTTCCAATAATGTACTGGAACCAATAAGAAAAGGGCAAATTGAAAGAATCTATAACAAGGCACATACACATCATGTGATCTAACTTTTTAACTACATAGTCCTTTGCATCCTCAAACTTCCCAAGAACACATCTTGCCAATATTTTTTCCCTTCTTGAGGTTTCTTTAAGCTTTTGCTTCTCCAAAAGGGCCTTTCAAATTTTCTGTTAAATGAAATGATACAACAAGAACAAACCCTCTTCCAATGCCTTTTCTTGGAAGCATTTAATGATGTACAAGGAGACAGCAATATCTTTCCCAAAATCTTGTCTGTGCTACAAGCTGAAAAATAATCACCCTTTTATTTTAAGTGATTATGTAAAGGGTTTTAGAGGATTAATCTGCCCTTTGTACAGTGGTCTTGAAAAGAAGGATGTATAGCTTGTGATCCATAGAGAAGTACATAAAACCACCCACTGAATGTGTTACAAATGACCCAAAACTGGTCCCTACTATACAGTGCCAAGCAGGTCCATATACCCCATCAAACTCCTGCAAAAAGCAAAAGAACATAAATAACTCAATAACTATCTACTCAAGATGTAAAGGAGCTCAATAATTAAAATAATAACACAAAAATAAAGAAGATTATCAAAACCCCTTCTCTATTAATCAACAAAAATGATTGTTATCATGATTTAATTACCTTTTTGAGTGTGAAAGCAAGGGTCTAATTAGATGTGAAAAGAACTCAAAATACTAACACAAAAACCGTTATAAAAAACCTCATCTTTTAATGACAGAAATGAGTATTACCATGATTTAATTACCTTTTTGAGTGTGAAAGCAAGAGTCTAACCAAGATGCAAAAGGAACTTAATAACTAAAACAATAATAGCACACACACACACACACACAAACCCTCATCTACTAATCAAGAAAATAATTATTATCATGATTTAATTACCTTTTTGAGTGTGAAAGCAAGAGTGCAAACCAAGATGTAAAAAGAGCTCAACAATCAAAATAATAATAACACAAGAAAATATTTATAAGAAAACCCTCATCAATTAAACAACAAAACATGATTATTACCATATGATTTAATTACCTTTTTGAGTGTGTGCGCAAGAGTCTTTGAGGTGAACTTCTCCAAGCTATCATGCGCCTTTCTTGCACAATCCACAGCATGAATCTGCATGAATGGAGGCATATCAACAGCCACAACCTTCACACCAGTGCAAGAGAAGAAATCAGCCAACTCAACCTGTGAGCTGCAAAATGACCTTCTTCTCCCTCCATTAACAACTGGAGGTATTGATGACACAGAGCTTCTCCTCTTCACCTCAACCCCTTCTTCAAATCCCTTCACCCCTTCATTTTCCATACTCTTTGACATCAATTCAAAGGCTTTTTTCACATCACACACCTCAAAAGATGGTTTTTTGGGGTCTTTCTTGGAAACCCCTTTCTTGAAATCATCTTTTTCCTTCACCTTGGTTTTTGAGCTCAAGTAGTAATTTTTCTCCTTCTGGCTGCTCGATTTTGTCAAGGTGGTGCAAGAGGTGTCCAAGGCTGGGGAGAAAGAAGGGAGATCTTTCTGGGTTTGAAAATGCGGGTCGGGTTGGGGATGTGGGTCGGGTTTGGAAACGAGTTTCTTGTGATTTGAGTAGAGTTTTGAGAAGCGGTGGGATATGTTTTGGATGGTGGAAGGGGGATTGATGGTGGGATCTGGGAGAGGGTGGATGAGGGGTTGTGGGTGGCGGTGGTGGTGGTTCTTGGCGGCGGCGGCGGAGGGGTTGGGTTTGGGCTTTCTGTGTGTGGGATCCATGGGTGTTTGGGGGTCTGGAGCTGCTAAGATGCGCCTATGGCTGGTGTTGTGTGCCATTTAAAGGATAAAATGAAAGGGGGGTTATGGGGGAGGAAAAGTGGAAAACTCTTGAATAGGGTACACTTTGAGTGTGTGCGGGGGGTAGGATGGGGGTAATGTGCATTTTAGATGTGGACTAGACTTGTAATGAGATCTGTCTGTGAAGGGGGGATTGGTGCTAAAATGCGCTGGGGGCGTAGGGGAAAAGGGGGGTGGAGTCAAATTGTTGACCTGATCTGCTCCCAGCTTACAACCCATGTGGTACTGACTGCATTAATGGCAGTACCTGGAAATTCATGTCATAAATAACACAATCTTTTTCAGTTTGCTAAGGTATAAATGATAACCACATTCTATGAAATGGATTAGTAGAAGCAGATTTTAGATTTTTGGAAAATCTTATTTCATGGTTTCTGGCATTAATGCTAAAGAAATTAATTTTTTTAATTAGGGATGAGAACTACTGAACTAGGTCAGAAATAACAATGACTCAAAATTTCAAAAAAAGAAAAAATTAGAGCTTAAATTCAAAAACTAATCACCTTTTTTATATTAGATATTATTCTCAGATAGTTTATTTGTTGAGATGTCTTTTTTGCAGTACTTCAAAAAACTAATAATGGTGTCCAAAAGGACAATATAATGAAATTTAGTTTCTAATAATTGTATACATCCAAAACCTAAATAGTGCTAATTAGGAAAACTTTTCTCTCTCAATCCCTAGCCTTTCTACTCCATCTTCTTTGTCTTCTTTTTTTCTTGAGAAGAGTAATTTTTAATGTTTTTTGTTTCTCTTAATAAATTTGTCTCAAAAAGTGGCTTCTATGTATCTCCATTGCTTTCTTTTTCCCTTTTTTTTTTTTCGAGTTAATAAGTTTATCTCATATGTGGAATTTTATTTAAAAGATTCTGATGAGTCATTGCTTGATAATATGTGATATAACCAGAATCAATTTCCTTGGTACATGTTTTGTCCAGCGTCTTCGTTGCGAGTTCTGATTCACTCTGTTTAGATTTAAATTTTTTGTTTTAGATCCATATAAGTTTATGATCTTCTAGAACTTGCAACATTTAGTTTTAAGTTTCTTCATGTGAATGAATGAAATTCATTTGGTTTACAAAAAAAAAAAATAGTACTCCAACCCTAAGTTTACTTAAATTTTCACTGTAAACCAAAAACCCTAAAGTTCAATTAAAAAATTTCTTTTACAAATAGTACTTCCAAGAATAAATTTATTTTTTTCCCAATTATATAATCATGCCTAGCTTACCGAACAAGGGCAGAGGGAGGAGGGCACTTTGGGCCCGGCCCCTTGGCATTTTTAAAAAAAAAATTCATTACACTAGAAAAAAAATTTAAAAGAAAATTTAATTATAATTTACATACTTTTTTTATCCAGTCCACCATATTTTTGTGTATCGGTTCACCTCAAATTTATTCCTGGCTCCGCCCTTAATACCGGACCAATCATGAAGAACTCGGCAGAATAACAATGGCCGCTTGCTAATAGTAAGTTGCATGTTGTGGGCCTTTGAAACAAAATTTATTTATTGATCATTGGAACAAGTTTTAAACTATATATGCTTTTAAATTATCTAATGTAAGATTTAATTTAATTAGTAAAAGCATTTAATGTTAATTACAAGATTTCCGTTACAAAAGGCTTTGTTGGTCAACAAAATTAGCTGCTTTAGGGTAGGTACATTTCGAAATTCGAGAATCGACTAGTTATCAGTGCTGTTACAGGTTGTACCTATTAAACCTAAGGTGGGGAATTCCCAAATTAATTCACATCTTAATCATTGTTATTTGTTAGTGTCGTATATTAAATTAAGATGTGATTATTAAAAAGTTGTTTTATTAACCTCGTCATTTGATGTAACAGCTGGTTGGTTACAAGGGTTCAAAAATTTGCCACCTTTGCTGTCTGGATTAATATTAAAAAGATTATATAAAATGGTGATATTTTTTATTTTCAATTTCTCAAATAGATTCCCAAAAATGGCAAAAAAAAAAAAGGAATTGCTATTATTATTATACAAAACAATACAATTGTTTTTATTCATATATGCAAATCAAAAAGATTGTTAGACCACTCTCTTTGGTTCCTTTACAAGAACACATAATTGTCAAGCTGGCATGAGAAATTTCTTGTTAGCGAGTACAAGTACTGTCTGTCTATGCACGGTTTTGTATATGACGATGTCCTAAAAAAATTGATTTGACTCGACTATGCATAGTTTTGTATATGACAATGTACTAAAAATAAAATGATTTAAGATATTACACACATTTGGAAACATATTCTTGTAGATGTAGAAATTCATTTATAAAAAGTTTATATGGATTGGATAAAAGGAGATACATTTCTTGGGGTGAGACACTAGAGACTAATATTGATCATTGATTTATAAATTTGGATGGATGAGATTTGTTCCTCTATTTTAGGCAAGTGGATAGAAACTACCATTTATTAAGGATATTTTCGAAATTTTTTTAATAACCAGATTTTTATGAGGGAAAATTTTGTAACTGAAGGCCACGTTTTTTGTAAATAAATTTACCATATATATCTACCATTACCGCAATCTGGGGACAATATTTTTTCAAAAAATTATGTTCCTTTTTGGTTTCTTCTCTTGCAGTTCTGCCATTATACTTTTTTGTATCCATAGAGTTCGAGAAAAAAAAACTCAAGCTTTTGGGTTACACTCTTGCAGCCTCTTGAGGTTTAAGAACATTTAGGTTATCATCTCAACGGGTATGTATGTTTTGTGTAATTAACAAAGTATTTTTTCCTTTTATTATTTGTCAAATTAGTTCTTAACACTAATGCTCGCCCTAATTATGCCGACATAGGTTTTTCTGCACCGGCACTATGTGGATTGGGGAAACTTCAGGGATGGCAGAGGAGTAAAATAGTTGAATTGGGAAAGTTTAAATGATTCATGAGAGAGGATTAAAGTATGGAATTTTGGGGTAAGAATGAAGAAGCAAGCATGGATGCCATTTACGGCTTACTTTGCATATTCTTTGATTGCTTTTTATTTATTTGTGCTTAGGTTTTTAACTCTCTATTTGTATACATATTCCTAATATATAAGATGAACATATTTTCATAGTTTGCTTTAACATTAAGAGGAGACAATGTCATATATTAGGCAACTCATCAGTTACAAAATGTGAGAAATATGAACATATGCCAGAGAAGCTGGTGAGTTTTTTTAAATTCTTTTTTTTTACAGTGCATGTGACCTATCTGCTTAATAAGCTCGCTCTTATTGCATAGTTAGGTTAGTGACATTGCATAGTTATATCTATTGTACCACATACAACTTCATTAAACTTCATAGTTATTTTTATTTTGTTGCATATTTTGGTGTAATGTGCTAAATAGTTATGTTGGATATATTGCATAGTCAATTTACATACAATGGTTGGTGAGCTTTTTAATTGATTTTTGTGTTTATGATTATGTTTGTCCAGATTCGAGTTTTTTTGCAATATCTGGCATCGAGAGGATATGACCAAACAACATGGAACATTCAAAAATCAGGTCTAGTTAAACTATCTATACCTTGGAGGGACTCCATAAACAAAGTTCACTATGGCATATTCGCTATGCGATATATTGAGCCTTACATGGTGGAGGAACGAGAGGTTAGGAGTGAGCTTGATGAGAGGAGCAATCCCATCCAGTCTAATTTGTGTATTAAGTATTATTCAGTTATAACTCTTGATGATGACACGAGCAAGGAGGGAAATATTTGGAAGAGGTGAAAAGAATTTGGACCGGAAAGAAAAAAGCTTAGAGATTTATTGGGAAACAACTTGGCTGTTTTTGAAGTTGAATTTTTTTTTTTTTTTGGTGTTTTTTGGGGTAATGATATAGTGATGGTGTACTATTATATTTTTACAATGTCTAGGATGAAATGTTGTTGTTTTATTACAATTAAAATATTCACAATTCCAGTTTGTTTTAGTTGTGCTAATTGTACATCAATTTTATAGTAGTGAATTATTAGTGTTAAATATTTTTTTTGTTGCATATTTAATATGGCTTGTTGCATAATCGGGTTATTATTTCTAGTTACATGTTGTTCTTAATGAAGATGATACCTCATATTAATAAGGATCCTGTTGCATATTTTTATAAGGACAATGTTTCATTTTTTAAAATGAACATGTTTGATTTTTTTAGAAGAATGATGGCGTTTATATTTTGGAATATTGAATTGCATATTTAGAACAAATATGTTACATGTTTAGAAATAACATGTTGCATATTTTTTAGATGACCCAATTGTATGCATTGTTGCATATTTAATTCGATGTTTATGCATATTTATGAGGACCACATTGCATATATATTGAATTTTCAAAGTCTTGTATGGTGTCATATTTAACTACAAAAGGCATAGAAAAATTTAATTGAATGAAGTCTTCCAATGTAGTAAATTGCATTCCAATCATTTTGCAATATCCTCCATGGTATTACTTGTTCAGTGAATATTAGAATATCATGTTTAGTTTGTCTCTTTCAACACAAAATATAGGTGTGAATGTAGACCTCAATTTCTGATTATTTGTTCTTGTTTTTTCTTTTTCTGCGCAATTTTTTGCGAAAGAATTTTGAACATGGAAGTTAGAGAAATCTGATATGGTGTTGCGTTATTTCAGCAAAAGATTAGGTTTTGAATGATGAAAATCAATTAACAGATATTGATTATTAATTTGTAACGGTTTTATCTTGGCAATTATCCATATTTGTGGTGTTTTGTCTATTATACACTTAATATGAATAATTTTATTAATTAATGCTTTTTCGTGTCTTAAATCTGAGTCACTTGTGGTTTTATTGCAACGATTAAGACCAGTCTCTACAGTCTCACCGCATGCACTGGTCTCATTAGATCCAACCCCAAAGTTTATATGTTTGACAATCATTTATAAATGGCATTTTAGAATGTCACCTTTCTCCATTTACTAGATTTCTTTTTTTACACTTCTAAGGAATTGATATTAAAATGTGCTTCTATCAAACACTTAACGATAACATACGCAGATTTTGAAAAATTTCAAACTAAAAAATCCATCATATAATACAGTTCCATTCCAAAAGTGCTCCAAAACATTATACGTTATATAATATGACGATTTAAATAGATGTTACTATTAAAAAATAGGGAAAACTACAATAACTACCCTTGAGGTATAGCCTAATTACGAAAACACCCAGCTATCTTCTAAAATTGCAAATACCACATTAATATTTGTTTCTATTTTACAAATTGCACCCTCATGAATGAGATATTTGTTAGGTGCATACAAATTCCAAATGGACGTTTATAACATCCTGAAGGGGTATTTGTAATTTTGTAAGATAACTGAGGATTTTTTTTTTTGTAATTAGGTTGAACTTATTAATTTGTTATTATCCCTTGGGAAATAAGACAGACAAGGGGAACAATCAGGCATAGGATGACAAGAATGGGATGCATGACATTAATCATAAAGCAATGGGAACTATTATCATCAATGCACAAAAGTGTTGAATGGCATTATTTTTGCAAAAATTAATGTGTGTCTGTCCCAAATGAATAGAACATGATTCACAAATCACAATCATCTCCCATTTACAAAGAACATGGGATGTCTGATCTATCTCCTATCAATCACCCCCCTACTGTGTTAATAAGAGCCTCAACCATCAACCACCTAGCAGCATGATGTTCTTCCCAGCAAAAAAATTCAAGGTTTTTTAACAAGTAATGTAGTGGTGTAGAGTTTAAAAAGTAGAACTTATACAACCAACAGCCGGAGCAGTTTCAAAGCGTCGCGCTTAAAACTATAGCTCAGCAGCAAGATATTCACAGAAAAACTCAAAGAGTTACTAATATAAATGATGGCAGAATTGGTCCTGTGACATAGGGTGGGTGCCAAAATCGGTCATTTTCGTTATTAAATTTTCTATTTGGTCCAGTAAGTTATATAATTGCGCAATGTTAGTCCTATTGCAAAACCACCGGAAATTGACAATTGACTTGCACATGATCATTTTTGGATTTCCGACTATTTATTGGGTGACATGACGGACATAAACACATCCCCTGATATGGATTTAACTCTGTCAATTTCTGATGGTTTTGCAACATTCAAGAGGCAATAGGACTAAAATTGAGCAATTTTAGAACTTACAAGGCCAATTATAAAAATAAAAAATGAACAGGACCAGTTTTGATACCTCCAAAGTTACAAGACTAATTTTGAATTTTGCCTATGAATGATACACGTATTCCCAGAATTTTTAACAGCTAGGCACCATAGAGTAGAAATGCCATCAACAAAAGGTTATATGCAAATTACAAGCTGATAATTCATCCTTCACTTCTATGAATGCATAGGGCTTACTCGTCTAAAATAACATCGACTCGGTTGACATACAACATACAAACGATAGGTCCACGATTAGACTAATTACACGCAAAGAACAGTTCAGAAGGTATTCCTAATCTTAATTAGACTCAGTACCAACGAAACAAGAAATAGAGTATGGTTCAGAGTGGGGTTTTCTATCTTTCAACTTTTAAATGTGAACAAGAGCATTTGGATAATTCCAGCCAACTTAGAAAGCATGTGCCATTCTTCCCATAACGTTAAATGCAGGTAGTTTAGCTCCATGGACTCGGGAGCCTGCCATCTCTAAAGACAGAAGTGCCACCTGAAGCTGCAGGAGAAGGAGAGGATGCTATATAACTTGTTCCTGAAACTGAGGAGTGTCCTTGGCCGGACGGTGCAAACCGTGAAGGACTACCTGCAACCACCAGAGTGGTTCGATAAGAGTGAGGTACCTGCACCATGAAATCAAACTTATGCACTTCAGGCCTAAGATGGCAAGATTATATGTTTTTAACGGAGTAAGCCATAGGCAAAATTTCACATATTATGTTTTACTAACTTAATTAGTTATTAGAAAAAGCTCTTTGAATTTCCATGGATGACGAGACTAAAAATAGCTAATTAACTGAGGCTCAATGTTATCTAGGATTCTACGGTCGTGACTTTTAAGTATTGGAATAACAGAACCAGACCAAGTAGTCATTAATCTTTTTTTTTTTTTCAATCCACGGTTAGAAAGATCTAGTAAGTACAACAATACACCCTTCCTTTCTTTCTTGATGGCAATTGTGTGGTCAGTTTGTCTATCTCATTCCCTTGGCTGATGGCTCTCTTATACAAGTTTATTTGTGGTAGCAAAATGCTTCAGGATAGGATAGGGGTGGCTAAATGGAACTGAAACCGGGTTCGAAACCGAAACCGGAACCAGAACCGTGGTCAACGGTTCCAAAACCGAAACCGTATAGACTGGCTGCCTGGATCTGGTACGTTTCCGGTTCCGGTTCCTTGGTCTAAAAAACCGTGGAACCGGCAGTTTTATCCGTCAGCAGAACCGTGGTGGAATCGGCAGTTTCCAAGGTTTAAACCAACAATTGTTTTTTTGGGGTAAAAATATGCTAGAAGAAATGTTAAATGTTTATTATGATGTTTTATATTCGTAACTACATGAGACACGTTTTAAACCAAATGTTGTAAGCGAACTACGTGAACTTTGATTTCTCTATACTCTAATAGTATATATAGACAATTTAATATTATTATTAGTATTAAGTACAAAACTTGATTGAATATTAAGATCAAGTCTTTTTCTTTCTTTTCCCATTTTTTATAACTGAAATTGATAAACAATTTAAAAAAAAAAAATTATCAAAAGATATAAACCGGTAACGTGGAGGAACCGGGTTCCAAACTAGAACTGGAACCATGAAGCGGTTTTGGAACAACCGGAACCGGCGGTTCCAAAACCATGGCCACCCCTACTTCAGGATCCAAAATGACAATCCACCTGAAAGAATGGACATAGTAAGTTGAAGTATGGTGAATCCCACCTCGCATTCCAGCATAGTTATCAAAGGCCCAAGGCGCACAAAGGCGCAGGGCGCGCGCCTTTTTGAAGAGAGGCGCAAAAAATTACAAGCCTTTTTTTTTCCTGATATTTGACCTTTTTTTCTCACTTGAGCAGCTGGGCTTATTTTTAATTAGGCCCAACTTAAGAAACCATAGGAAAACCTTATAAATACAAATCCGATTTAAAAACACAATTTTAAAAACCCACTTCAGGCCCAACTTTCAGCAGCCCACTCTAAATACTACATTTGAATAAGGCGCGCCTGACCAGGTGGGGCGCGCCTTGGAGCCTGGGCGCTCGCCTTGTTAAATTGCCTCGCCTGAGAGCCTATCAGACGCTGGCCTCTGCGCCTTGCGCCTGAGGCACGCCTTTGACAACTATGCGTTCCAGTTTTGCACATGTGCAACAAGATAAGACTCAAGAAAGCGTAATCTTGAACATACCAACTCAAAAATCTAAAAACTAAAAGAAGATCAGATCAACTATCAACAAAGATGTAAAATAATCAACCAACATTCTAATTTCTAACACACAGAGTGATTGTCATGGAATACAAATCCAATAAAGCTTTCAAAGAAATTTAAAGCATTAATAGATCATAATTTCCACAAACAGCTTCGTAACATCAGTAACTGTTTTTGGAGCTTATAGGATGTTAGATCTCATTATAAAAATAAGTGGTTGAAGTGTTTTGATAAAATAAGATGAAAGAGCTTATGGAATGCTAGTAATGGCATTTTTGTAGTTAAAATGGCCAGAGTGAAAGGAGGTTGTTAAAATAAGATCTTATTTTGAAAATAAGGTGGGATCCCACCTTTTTTAAAAAGAGTTTATAAGCTCTTAACATCTTATTTTGGGAGCTTATAAGGCCTTTTTATAAAAAAAACTTCACTAAACACTTATAGAGAGCTTATAAGCTATCAAACATCTTATAAGATAAGATGTTTTGAAGAACTTATAAGCTCAACCAAACACCCTCCAAAAGGCAATATGCTCATTTACCTTTAGCAACAATAGGATGTTGATGCATAAGAGTAAATGGAAAACCTTGAAAAGCAAGCAGAAAAGAAGAATCTCATGAACCGATAATTTTTACCACGTTAGATGTTGGCTTCCGCTGTTGAGAATCAGAAGATGGTGAAGTACTGCTCATACGAGGCAAATGACGAGAAGGCATATTATGGTTTGAAACATCATCAGCTTCTCCTCCGTCCATGTCACCACAAGGATTTCCATCTGAGCCCATTCTAGGGGTGTTGATCTTAGTCATTGACCCAGAATCAAAGGTTGTATCCACATGCAGTGGAAGAGGTGGGCGACCAGATATTTCTTGCATACTATTTTGTCTCTTTAACTGCTCTTCTGCACTCAAAATCTGTCAACAACAGTATACTACATTATTATGACTACCCAAGAAATATCAAGAGGAATACTTTTATAATAAAAGTCGAAGCAGCGCCAGAATCTCTACTCACAACAAGACATAGAATATGAATATAACCTGTTTCAGCACTTGTACTAAGCTATGTTTTTTCTCATTCAAGATTTCCAACTTCTCCTTGACCTCCTTTTTTCTTTTCTCCACATCATTTGTAGCATTTCCTGTGTTGCTTTTCTACCAAGAAATAAAAACAAATGTATAAGAAATAGGTGCAAAGTTGGGAATTAAAAATAAGAACATAGTTACTAACATCATTGTATATTTGTATTTATGATTCACGTTAGCAGTCTTCAAAGTGATAAGGTACAAATAAAGTTAACCAGCACAATAGCATCCTTTTTATTGTTGCCAATCTTTTCATATTAGCATGTTTGCAGACCACACACTTGTAAAATGCATAGTCCTAGCCAAATTGGCTGAACTCCATACTATGAATTTTCTTGGTCTCCCAACCAAAGTAGAGAGAAAACAAAGCAAACGTTATCAAAAACCAAGAAATCAGCAAGCACTGGACAACTGACTATAATGCTGCAAACAGGGACAAAACTGCTTCTTCACTACAATAAAGCTTAAAAGATATTTTGCATGTCTTATAATTCACTTTACACCAAACATTTTTTTTCTTCTAAAGGTTAAGTCAATTAAATTGTTTTGGAAGCCTCCTTGTGTCTCCTAAAAAAAAACTACACTTAATGAATAAGGAAATGTATAATCAAACAACTCTTCGGAATAAGATGATACTTCCAATAGATGCTATAAGTTAGAAACAAATATAACTTGCCAATGTAGTCCGTATGAGGTATTAGTAAGTACAAAAGGGATGTTCAAGGAGCAGGAACACCTCGATTCTTAGATAACCACGTGAAGAAAAAATGTAGACAAACTAAAAGAAAAAAAAAACAGTTAATAGCAAATGCAACAAAACAGTCATTTCAATTGAGTTTTTTAATTACGAAAAAGAAAATGGAGACATTCATATCCAAGCTTCAAACAATTGAGCTCAATTTTCTACTCTCTTTATTCCCCAAAACCATCCAACAACCATTAGAAGTGGGAATAGTCTACACCAAAATAATAAGGAAAAAAAGAGAGTAATTTTAATGCTACACATATTACTCATGAGATTCTCCTTGCATTATAATTAACCCATCAGCTTATACTTTTAGCTCTTACACTCATAAACCATCCGCTGAACCCACTGCTAAAAGGAAGTGGTAAAAACAACAATAAATTAAAATCAGCGGGATATATTTTATTTTATTCAGGCAAGCAACACTGAGGACAGATATCCAAATACAGAAACCTGTTTTAGAATCCATATTAGCTCATACGTAAATGCCATATGTACACGGTACACCAGAGTGCCAAATGTATCATTGCATAGTTATCTTTGCCACATCACAATGCTAATATATACAAAATATTGTTGCAACTGCAGGTATGGAAAAATAATATATTCACACAAAAACAATATCCACAAGGAATCAAATTGTCACAATGAACGCAATCCCAACATATTATAAATAAACATTACGAAACTAAACCACCTGATCTCCAGAACACCACTTTCAAGAATTATTCCATTAAGGATTCCAGAAGATAGCACTAAACAGAAAAGCCATCCACATCAATTCAAATTCAATAAGTGCAAAAATTCACGTCAAAAGTATTAATCTCAATTAACGCGATACCTCGACCACCGGATTCACAAGAACCTCTGATCTGTCGTCATTCTTGAAATTCTCCTCATTCTTCTGCTCCTCCATCAAAGCTTCAGATTCCTCCATCAATTTCCTCAAAGAATCTTCTCCCTCCATCACTCGCTCATCTGTCACCTTCCCCTCTCTCACCTCCTCCTTTTCCCCTTCTTCCTCCTTCAAATCCCCCTTCGGCAGCAATTCAGGTTCCGAGTAGTGATGATCAACGTGATTATCACAATCATTATTGTTCACAGCATTATCCGTAGGGATCGGATCAGTATCAGTACGATTAAGGGTAGGGGTAGGGGCTGAGGCAGGGCTAGGGTTTGAATTCGTCGCAATATTGGTTGTGACGTCGTTGGCGGAGGAGCGGAGACGGGAGAGGGCTCTAGCGCGGCGGCGGAGGAGAATCTTGAAGTCTTTGAGTGAAATATTGGGAGTTGGGGCCGGCCATCGACGGGGTACGTCGGGTACCTTGTGGAGGTTGCCTTTGTACAGTGATATAGCAACCATTTTTTTGTTTTCTTTTTTTCCTCTCTGTTTTCCTTTTCACTTTGAATTGAGGTTCTAATATATTCATAGCCTTTGCTTTTTGGATTTATCATTTTTTTAAATGACCAAGCTATCCTCATATTCCATTATTAAAGTTGTACTATTAAGTGTCAAATTATTTTTTAACTATCAATAATATCTAATAATTATTTTATTATTTTTATATCAAATCAACTTTGATCCTTATATTTTTATATTGTATCCAACTACTCTCTCAAAATTCATTTTTTTGGCAAAAACAAATTCAATTGAACCAATAGTTTAGCCAGGATTGATATTGGGGTGGATCGATATACATAAATAAAGAGGGCCATATGAAAAACTCAAATAAATTCTATCTAAACAAAATTTCTGAAAAAATACTAAGTAATTTTCCCCCCTAAAATGAACGTATGAAATTATAGGTGTAATACATAGTAAACCCGATGTACAATCTATTATATACTTGAATAATAATTGACAAGTATATTTATTATAAAATAGGACACTTATTTTCTTTATTATTTTTTTAGTGAAAATAAGACACTCATTATTAATTCATTAATTGTATACACACGCAGTATATTTTACACTGAATGCAACATGCACGTTAAATCCTAATAAAATTGCTCCTGTAAAATGCACATTTTTATTGATAGTATTACAATTTGGTCTCTTAAGTTTGAAGTTTTTGTAAATTTTTCCCTCAAATTTGAATATTTTATCTCTCACACACGTGCAATAACCTTAATTAGCAATGAAGAAATGTTGACTGTTGAGAGCCTCATTCACTTATCAATAATGAAAAGCTTATGAAATTGATCATTTCGATAAGTATTGAACCAGAGGGATTACAATTAAATCAGCAGCAAATATGAAGTACTAAATATGTAAATATCCGAAAGATCAATAACTTCTCTAACAGGGGTTGTAGACTTATTACACATACTTGTGTTAATATCAGTTCATCTTTTTTTTTTTTTTTTTTGAGAGGGATATCAGTTCATCTTTAAATTAACCATCACATTCAGTTTTAATTAGTAGTAAAATGGTTCCTCAGAGAAGCAAGAAAGCTGAGAAAACATTTCATCTTGGCTTTCTAACATGGCCTCCACAAATGATGAACTGTTTGAAGATGAAGATGCTTCAAAACTGCCACAATTCTTATCTCCAACCCCTCCACATTTTGCCCTGCCTTCAATATTTTCATCACATTTTGCTAACATCCCTCCATTTTCTTGCCCTTCCACCTCCGGGGCGACAAACGCATCTTCGAGAAAAAAATCGCTCCAACTGAAGCTCGACACGTCTTGATTCTGCATCACATTTTCCGTGTTTGTGTAATTTGAGGCTTCTGTAATGAAATTTACGGCCTGAAGTTGGGAGTAAAGGTGGTGATCAGACAGTTCTTGTTTGGTGTTTGCTGATGGTGAGAAATGATTCGAAAATGATGTAGTTTGTGGATTTTTTTGAGATTGTACTTCAGATTTGAAAATGATGGCGTTTTTTAAGTCCTTGGAGAGAGAGCTAAAACGCGTTCTGGCTTTTGGGAAGGCGCCGATGTTTCCATAGTCTGCCAGGATTTGAGAGAAGGGCTTATGAGTAACCGGATCGATTCCCATTGCAGAGAGCTTTTTTCTAAGTTTGCTGTTCCATAAGATTTTCACATCGTTATCGGTTCGTCCTGGTAGCTGCTGTGCTATTATAGGCCACCTGTAGTATATGAACATATGAATTTTTTTCAAGAATTGTTGATATTTGGAATTTATTGACATTTATGAAACAACCTAACAGGAAATATTACCAGCATGGATAAGGTATAAAGTATACATATCTGATGTTTCTGAATATTTTAAAAAAATGCAGTTAGATGTTATGAATGTTTCTTACAGTTAAGGTTGTTAGGAATGAGCTTGAAGCATGTCACATAAAATATACTACAACTTAGGCAAAATGTTCAATTTGATCCATTATATACATGAGATTTCAGTTAAAAATAAAAACCATTTAGTTTTCAATTGGATGGAAAGATTTCAAGCTAAGGATTTTAAACCCATAGTAACAAATTTATTGAGCTTGTTTGAGTAATCTTGGATTTCAAATCCTTAATTAAGCGCCTAGTTGAGTATTTTGTGAGTCGTGTGGACTCCAAATCCATCATTTGAAATCCTTTCCACAAATTCTCCACTCAAATCTAAAGCCTTGTATCCAAATGCAACATTCGAGAAGAATCAATTTGAGTAAAAGAAATAGGAGTCTTGAGAAAGCCGAGTTTCTTTATTGTCTAAAAAACTCAAATTGAGCGAATGAAATCCTCCAGGTTGCATTTGGATGAAAGGATTTTGATTTAAGCGGAGATTTAGAAAGATAATTACAAATATCTCTATGTAGGATTGATTTGAATTCCACTACAATGATTTAAAAAGGAAGAAGCTCAAAATAAGAACTCAAGGATTTGAAAACCTCTGTATTATAAAATTACCTAGACCAGTTCAAAGGATTTGGTATTATGGATTTGAAATTCTTAACTTCAAATTCACCGATCCAAATGACACCCTAAGGAAGTAGCTAGTAGCGTTCAACATATTTTGTTTTCACAAATAGAAATAGTTCTTATTAATTACCTGCTACCTATAGCAGCATGTAGCTGAATGACCAATTCCTCTTCCTGAGGGGTAAAAATCTTGTGCTTTGCATCAGTTTTCTGGTTACTATTGCACCTTTCTCTGCTACTTTTCCCATTTCTTCTCTGTCCTGCTAAACACACTATCAAAATTATCATTTTCCAACTTTTCTAACATAATATTAAACTTTATTAATCTTGTTACAAAATTATAAAATACCAAACTTTGAAATATATGCATAAATCTCAAATACTGAATCAAGAACTCAATGTGATCCCTACCTGATCTCTTCGAAAACGTCGTCCAATTACCTGTTCCTTGCTGTTTTGAACCATATGTAACCATTTTTTCATCTTCCTCTTCATTCCAAAGACCTTTTTGCATTTCAGAGCAAGATTTTTTTACCATTTTCTTAATTATATCGTTCAACTCGGATTTTGTGAATAATTATTAAAAGAGATAAGAAGAGAAGATAACAATTGATGTTAACAAGAACTATGAAAATTTTAACTGTTATTTAATAAACAACATTTAGAGAATGCAAAAGGGGTAAATGGGAATGAGCAAGAAAAGCATGAGGCTAGAGAGATTGAGCTGTATTTGCATGACTATGTGCAGCTTTTATTCATTTTTCCTAAGAGTTGGAAATGGGAAATTAATAAACAAGTTTGTATTGTAAAGCTGCATTTTTTGTGTGTATTATTTGGTTTAAAGAGCATTTTTGATCAGGTTCAAATTGGGTGAGTTATTTGGTTAAGTATAGATTCAGGCTAAGTTAATAAAACAATTGTTACAGATTGAATGAATGATTTGTCATGAGAAAGGAAATGACATGATTTCTGTTCTAGTTTAATCTGTTTACAAGTTGATAAGAGTGACTATATATTTTAATAAGGGATTTAACTAATCAGATGGACAAAACACAAAAGTAAAAAAAACAAAATAGAATAAGAAGAAAAAGAATATTAAAGAAAGTTCACACTGAATCATAAGCAAGTATCCATCAGTTACGCATGAAAAAAGAAAGTGGATCTGTTTGGTTTGGACATAATTACATAGTATGTAATTAAGTTTCATGAACTTATGATCTCCAAAAACATGGCCAAAGAGACTTATTGGAAGTCTTTTGAGTTTTCTATTAGGCCTTAATGGTTTCATTAAAAAGAATTCTTTATTTCCCTAGTTATAATAATACCAGATGTTTTATGTACATAGGCATATAAAATCTTGCAATTCCTGGAATCTTATGGTACTGAGAAAATACACATTTACTGAACATTGTAAACAATGGCGGAAGCCTCTACTTTTGCTTAATTAATAGGGAGAATTACAAAAACACCCCTGAGGTTTGGATTAATTACAAAAATAAACCAGGCATGTTTCAAAATTAAAATAAACCCCTTCAGGTTTCGTTTTGTCTTAAATTGAAGGGGGGTAAATGTAATGTTTTTGTAAATATCAGGGTTTTTTTTGAAATATTTTTAAAAATCACCGAGAAAAATGTAAGACGGAACCAAACCTCAAGGGTGTTTTTGTAATTTTCAAAGAACTCTGAGTTTTTTTATAATTAGCTCAAACCTCAGGGGTGTTTTTGTAATTATCCCTAATAAATATTACCTCCTTTTCTTCTCAAAAAAAAAAGAAGAAAAAATCTTGCAATTCCTGGAATCTTATGGTACTGAAAAAATGAACATATTACTTATGGGTAAGTAGATGTTACCCACTTGGCTAGCTACCCAAGTGGGTTCTATACCGTTAGATCAACACACACACATCCACATGGGTGTGTGTTGGTCTAACAGTATAGAACCCACTTGGTTAGTTACTCAAGTGGGTAGCATCGACTAACCCGTTATGATTTTAGTCAATGTTAATAAATATAGACATATATATAGAAAAATCTCACATTGATATAATTAATATTCTTTTAATAAAAATAAAAATGATAGATTTTGTGTTTGTTTAGTTTTACTAGGGATGACAATAATTTTGGATAAAATAGGGACTTAGCTCATCCCATTCCACCTAGCAATGGCAATGGGACGGGGAATTCACCCCGAACAGGACGAGGATTCGTGAACTTTTTCCTCATAGAGACGGGGATGGGGAATATTTTCTCCTCATTGGCGGGAATAGGGACGGGGATCGTATCCCCGCCCCGTTCTTCGCCGGAACCCAATATATGCATTTATATTTTAATACTCTTAATATATTTAATATAGTATATTCACCCAAAAAAATATTTAATATATGTAGTATAAATATGTCCATATTATATATACCAAAATGGAATAATTCTTAATTTATTTCATTTATTTCGTCTAAAGAGTGTTTTATTAGTTTTTATTATATTATATATTTTTTTAAATATCTAAAATGATAAAAATATTGAGAAATATTAATTTTTTCTTCACGGGGCAAAGATGTGGAGCATTTTCTCCCTGTTTATCTCATGGGAACGGGGATGAGAATATAGATTGCTCCCTCACTCCCGCCCTATTGACATCCTTATTTCCTCATTTTTGAGGTGCATATTGAAAACAAAAACACGTCTCGAGTTCTAGTTTTCGAACCCAAGCCCGAATTGAACTCGAATCACTAGAATAATGTATATATATTTTCATTTATTATATACAATTTATAAACTGTTTAAATATGATTGAAATGCTCAAACATAAAATATAAATTTAAAATGTATAATAGTAAATAATTATTTGGAAATTATAAAAGTCATAAGTATATTTAAAACTTATATTATTCATTGATAATATTAATTTGTCATTTTCAAAAAATTATGACAATATATTCTTTGAAAATAATATTTTCTTCAAAAATTATTTTAATATTATGAAGGAGGTCTAATGATCCAACCCATTGGTTCTCGATTGGGGCGAGTTCGAATCCATTAACATCTTGACACATCAAATCATGGGTTTTGAGAAACGTATCACAAACTCAACTTGTTGTGGGAATTATTTGGGTGATTGGTGCTAAGATGTTGGCGCGATCAATGTTTTTAAACCCGGATTGGATATCGAGCCGGACCAATAATTGGGTCACTGGTTCGACCGATTGAACTGTTTTAAAAAAATTGGTTGAATCATATGTATACGTATATAAATATATATCATATATGTATAGGAGTTAAGCAATAAATTTGGAATAAAAATTTAAATAATTGTTGAATAACATTGATAAACTTATTACCCAACTCAATGTTAATCACCTTAATATCTCTTTGACGCTAATTTAAGTATAGAGAATAGTTTTGATAATTATTAAATAAAACATACTTAAACTTCTACTATAAACATAGTTAATCAATTTACTGGAAGAAAAAAAAGAAGAAGAAAAAAGGTTGAATGACAATGGAAGATGAAGAAGTTGAATCTCAATGGAGACACACCAAATCAGAGAAAAGGAGAAAATTAGATCAAACAATCTGTAGGCAAAATTAAAGGAATTGAATCTATTACATGGTAAATTCTTTATATATTTCTATATTCGTTGTACACTTATACTGAGTTTACAAATTACCTTATTTATCCTTTTTTCTTTTCAAACTTTTTTTTTAAGAAAAACAAATAAATCGGGTCAAAGGGGGTTGGGGGTCACCGGTTTTTTTCCAATTTTTACCGGGTGGCAACAGTTTTTTTGCCACCCGGTTTAGATATATAACCGGGCCGGTGTCATGACCGGTTCCCGGTTAGACCGGTCGAACAGGCCGGCCCGGTCCGAGTTTGAAAATATTGGGCGCGATTGGATATACTTTCATTTTGAAAATTTTCATTTTGCTAGAGAATAGTGGTAAAAGAATATTAGAAGAAAAAAAAATGAATTTTGAGAGTGTGATTGGATATGAGATGAAAAAGTAATGATGAAAGCTGATTTGATTTAAAAATAGTAAATAATGATTGGATATGATTGGTAGTTAGAAATATGTGAGTAAGTGAATAATGAAATTTGTGGAAGAATGTGTAATAATGATTAGTTTTTTTGTGAAAAAATGTGTAGACGTGATTGATAAGAGAATAAATGAGAAAATGTGAAAGTGAGATAATAGCATATTTTCTTAAAATTTCCATAAACAATCGCACGTGTTGGTCAAAAAAAATTCTCCAACGAAACGAAAATAGGATCTCTCTCATATCCAATCGCAACCTCAACTTCTTGTCATCCTTCTTTTATCCAGGACTTTTGTTAAATTCATGAGGGTAATTTTATCAAAGACAAATATAGGTCTGTTTCTAACTAATTGGAAATAATTAAACTGAAAGGAGAGGTAGCAAATGATTGGAAGTGACTCATACCCGATTCTTGTGTTTCGAAGGGGCTAGAGGGGGTCGGGAGAGGCCCTTGTATTTAAATAAAACTCTAAGATTTGGGCTAATTACAAAAAAAGTGGAGAGATTTTCTTTTAAAATTACAAAAGTCCACTTGAGATATGATTTTATTGTTAATTTAAGGGGATAACTGTAATATTTCTATAAATATCGTGAGTTTTTTGAATTGCTTATGAAAAAAGAAAATGTAAGACATAATCAAACCTCATTGGATTTTTGTAATTTTCAAAATAAAATTGAATTTTTTTCATAATTAGTCCAAACTTCAAAGGTTTGTGATTATCCCTAAAAGTAACATTGAATTAGCTTCTCTCACCGACTTTCAAACAGTGATTTTAATTATAATTTTTTTAATTAAGCACTTGCAAATTTTTTCTACTGTTTTCTTTATTACATATCTAATATTCATACTACAGTTTATTTAGAGCAATAAAAAAAAAATCAAAAGTTTAAGAGGTTAGAAGGTCCTAATGTCCTACATACAACACCAATAAATTGGTAATGAAACTTTAGGATGGACTAAATGTAGCACACCTGATTCATTCATTGATCGTTACAAGTGAATTAAGAAAGATTGGACGGTGTAAGACTCCCGCCTTTCTAAGATCCAATGGCCAATCTTTCGCATAATAAGGCCCCATTTTGAAAAAAATAAAATAAAAAGAATTTTATTCATTCATGAGATAAACTTACAATTGGTTATAATAAGTGAAAGATTGATGCAAGCCTAGAAAATCATAAACCTACGTAGATCTAAAACAAAGATTTTAAACCTAAATAGATATAACTGATCCGTAGAATTAAAACTTCGCAAGAGACGCTGAACATAACACGTATCAAAGATGACAACGCTCTTACGACATATCTGTTGGAATTGGTCTTTGATAAATGGGGTGTTGACCCGATTTTGACCAATTAATTAAGTGGTTTCCATTTGTGAAAAATGGAATTAAATTATTTGTAAAAAATTCTACTTAGAGAGTAGATGAGAATAGCATTTGGAATTTCTCAAAACCGATTCCGGGTGAATGAGAAATTAATGCTAGAAGTTACCCACTTAATATAAATAAATGGTATGGAAAATAGAAAATGTGGGGGAGGAGAGATGCTTCATCCCACATAGGAAAAAGGAGGTAAAGTTGCACACTTTATTTATCCTAAGTTGGACAAATGGGTTTGGGCCCTTGGGGGCACCCAAGTTTTTAAAGGGGAGAGGACCTACATGCTTGTGGGTTTGGTCAAACACACGCGCTGCGCGCCAGCCGCCGCCCCCGCCCGCCCGGCTCGGCTCGGCCCGGCCGTGCGTCTGGGTCGTCTTTGGTGTGCGAAAGTTTGAGCCGCACGCACGGGCAGGCGACGCCCGTCTTGTCTAGGCCGTGCTCCCTGCTTGCAGTGCGTCTGTTCGATCTGAAAATGTGTCTCTTCGAGCCAAAAGACATGTTCCTTCCATACGGGCGTCTAAAACCTATAATAATCGATCCCCGGTGTCTGAAAAATAGACGAAAAACACGAAAATAATCGGATAACATTAAATCGAGCATTGCTTTTTGCATCTTGCCCTTTTCCTCCTTGAAAGCTTGAAAGTAGTCCAACACTTTGCTTGTTATTTGTTGTTCCGGTTTCTTTGTCTTTGCTAACCGGAATAGTTAAAGTCGTTGTATCTTAGAGGCGTCGGAACCGTAAGCACTCGGTATACGGGCGTTTTTCATCTTGCGGAGACGATTCTAAATCGTGGCCTCGACTAAGCCTAAACACTCTATTCGGCCCATTTTTCTTCAAACGAAACCTTCACCGAAAACTTTACCCAACAATCGCAAGGCGAAAATTCCTTCTCTTATATCATTTACGTTGAAGACGATGGCATCGATTCGATCTCGTTCACACCCATGGTCACGCTGCTCCGCTCACGGCGAAAAGCCGCCCAAGTTTTCTCGTGCCGACTTCAAACATTGGCAACAAAAGATGTGTTCTACCTCACTACTTTGGGATTGGCTCGTTTCCTAAAGGACGGCCCCCTATCGCCGTTGAAGAAGACGGTTGACAACAATCGAGAATCGCCGTGGATGCTTGGCATAACAAAATGATTTTCTATGTCAGCAACTACGTCTTGAATGGGCTAGACGACACTCTCTACAATGCCTATAGCGTTTCAAGCGCCCAAGGAATCGTGGCAATCCTTGGAGAAGAAATACAAAACGGAAGATGCCGCACAAAGAAATTTGTTGTCGGCAAATTCCTGAGTACAAGATGGTTGACACCAAGACGGTGATCAGCCAAGTTCGAGAGATTCAAATCATCCTTCACGACTTAGTGTCGAAGGGATGCTTTTGAATGAATCCTTTCAAGTGGCCGCAATTATTGAAAAATTGCCGCCATTGTGGAAGGACTTCAAAAACTACCTCAAGCACAAGCGCAAAGAGATGGGGCTTGAGGATCTCGATTGTTCGGCCGATCGAAGAAGACAACCGAAATCGAGATGTTAAAACCAAAATCTGAATGGAGGCTAAGGCCAATCTTGCCGAGTCGAGCACTAGCAAGAAACGTAAGCACTCCGGGGAAGGAGAAAGGCAAGGCCAAAAGTTCAAGGGAAATTGCTACAATTGTGGCAAACCGAACCACATGGCAAAGGATTGCCGACACCAAGAAGGGAAATCAAGGTGGCAACCAACAAGCCATGTGACGGAGGACAAGTCGGTTCCAATAGACTTGCGAGCTCGATCTCTCCGCCGTTGTGTTTGAAGCCAATATGGTGGATAATCCAGGGAGTGGTGGATAGATACGGGGCTACTCGTCACATTTGTGCCGATAAGGAGATGTTCTCCTCCTACACTCCGATCAATGGAAGAAAGTTGTTCATGGGGAACTCCTCGACTTCCAACATCGTTGGGCTTGGAAAGGTGGTGCTCAAGATGACTTCCGGGAAGGAGCTTACGCTTGTAGATGTCTTTGCATGTCCCAGGACATCCGCAAGAACTTGGTTTCCGGTCCGTTGCTTAGCAAGGCCGGATTTAAAGCTAGTGTTTGAGTCCGACAAGTTTGTAATGACCAAGAATGGTCGGTTTTTATGTAAAGGTTACCTTGATAAGGGCCTGTTCAAAATGTCTCAGTAATGTCTTTTTCCGCCAAGAGGCGAAGAATAAAAACGTTATTGTTTACTTGTTGGATTGTTCTAATTTATGGCATGATAGATTAGGACACGTAAACTTCAACACAATTAAAAGGTTAGTGAATCGAATTAATACCTACGTTTAAAACCGATTCACAAGACAAATGCGAAATTTGTGTTGAAGCAAAATTAGCCAAGGCACCGTTTCATTCGGTAATGAGAAGTACCAAACCACTCGAGTTAATTCATACGATGTGTGTGACTTAAAACTTATGCAAACTCGAGGTGGTAAGAAATACTTCATAACGTTTATAGACGATTGCACAAGATATTGTTATGTCTATCTTTTGAAAAGCAAAGATGAAGCTTTAGTAGCTTTTAAAACTTATAAGAATGAAGTTGAAAATCAGCTTAATCAGAAAATTAAGATGATTCGAAGTGATAGAGGCGGAGAGTATGTTGCTCCGTTTGAAGAATTTTGCTCGGAAGCGGGTATAATTCACCAAACGACTGCACCTTACTCACCTCAATCAAATGGTGTTGCAGAACGCAAGAATCGTACTCTTAAGGAGATGATGAATGCGATGTTGTTAAGTTAAACTTACCCCAAAACTTGTGGGGGAAGCCATACTTTCTATGAACTACATTCTTAATAAGATCCCACACAAAGTAAAAATGAAACTCCATATGAGTTATGGAAGGGACGTAAACCGTCATACAAATACCTTAAAGTGTGGGGATGTTTGGCTAAAGTCGAAATACCTAAGCCAAAACAAGTAAGAATCGGTCCGAAGACGATCGATTGTGCTTTCATTGGATATGCTAACAATAGTAGTGCATATCGTTTTTTAGTGCACAAGTCGGCTATTCCTGATATAAATGAAGGTATGATCATTGAATCAAGGAATGCTGTATTCTTCGAGAATATCTTTCCAAACAAAGAACGGAAAGAAGAAAGTTCGAGTAAACGGACTTATGAAACTACAAGGTTACCTCAAAGTTATGATGAAGAGGAACCAAGACGCAGTAAAAGGACAAAAGTAGCTAAGTCTTTTGGTCCTGATTTTCTAACTTATATGTTAGAAAACGAACCCCGAACTATTCAAGAAGCATTGTCTAGTCCGAAGCTCCTCTCTCCGAAAGAAGCTATCAATAATGAGATAGATTCTATCATGCAAAATCACACTTGGGAGTTGGTTGATCTCCCAGGGTTGCAAGCCTTTGGGATGCAAGTGGATCCTTAAAAGGAAGTATAAAGCAGATGGATCTATTGACAAGTATAAAGCCCGATTGGTAGCTAAAGGGTTTAGACAAAAGGAGGGATATGATTTCTTCGATACATATTCTCCTATCACGAGGATTACGTCCATTCGTGTTCTCATTGCTATTGCAACTTTGCATAACCTTGAGATACATCAAATGGACGTTAAAACTGCCTTCTTGAATGGGGAACTTGAAGAGGAAATTTATATGGAACAACCCGAGGGGTACATTGCACCCGGTCAAGAGCAAAAGGTGTGTAAACTTGTTAAGTCACTTTATGGACTAAAACAAGCACCTAAGCAATGGCACGAAAAGTTTGACACGACTATGAAGTCAAACGGTTTCAAGATCAATGAATATGACAAGTGCGTCTACATTAAAGGTACTACAAATGATTACGTCATAGTATGCCTTTATGTAGATGATATGTTGATTATGGGAAGTAGTCATGATTTAATCATGAAGACTAAGAACATGTTAAAGAAGAACTTTGACATGAAAGATATGGGATTATCGATGTTATATTAGGGATTAAAATCTCTAGAACTTGGATGGAATTGTCTTGTCACGATCCCATTATGTCGAGCATACTCGGGAGGTTTAATGCTTTTGACGGCGCTCCGCTAAGACACCGTAGATCTAAGTCTACACTTGGCCAAGAATAGAGGCGAACCGTTTCTCACCGGAATATGCAAGGGTAATTGGCGATCGATGTACTTAACGAATCGTACACGTCCGGACATTGCATATTCAAATGAGTAAACTAAGTAGGTTCACAAGTAACCCAAGTACGGATCACTGGAAAGCCGTGACAAGGGTACTTAGATATTTAAAGTATACCATGAACTATGGAATACTTTATACAAGATATCCAAAGCAGATTAGAAGGATACTTGTGATGCCAATTGGATATCGACAAAAAAGACTCCAAGTCCACAAGTGGATTTGTTTTCACAATAGGTGGAGGAGCGGTGTCATGGAAGTCTTCTAAGCAGACGCGTGCATAGCTCGATCCACTATGGAATCCGAGTTCATTGATTTGGATAAAGTCGGAGAAGAAGCGAGAATGGCTTAGAAACTTCTTAGAGGATATTCCTTGTTGGAATAAGCCCGTGCTCTTTGTTATGATACCTTTGTGATAGTCAATCGGAATCGGAAGGGCACAAAGCGAAGATGTATAATGGTAAGTCTAGAGACATATCGTCGGAGACAAAATACCATTAGACAGTTGATTTCGAATGGGGTTATTTCGGTTGACTACGCCAAATCAAAGGAAAACCTTGCGGATCCGCTTACAAAAGGCATAAATCGAGATCAAGTATAAACTGTTAAGGGGAATGGGTTTAAAATCCACAACTTAAAGAATGTTCATAAGCGGTAACTCCAACCTTGTGAATTGGAGATCCCAAGACCTTGGTTCAATGGGACAACTAAGTTATGAATGTTCAAATTTGAACACTTGGAAAATGTATTAGCTCATTCTCGATACATCCAAGTGTATTTAAACCTTTTGAATGTGGTGAGGTTAAGTTTAAGACTTTTAATGATTCCTATACCGAAAGGTGGAGTATTGCGGATACTCTTCAATAGGAGATCACCTATATAAGTGAGAAGTAATGGCCGCTTCAAATGAAACACTTATGAATCTAAGATATGGTCCAGGGCAGAAATGGACACAACGTGAGAACAACAAGTGTTAGAGTTGTTATTGTGTAAAAATCTTGTTGTCTTAGTTTACACAAACGGTGAGTAGTTCAAGACATCGCGTCACTAAGCGGCTAGTAAATCCGATAGTACTTTACTAAGGAAGGTTCAAAGCCACAAGCTACCTATCCTCGATGCAATAACGATTCGCCAAGACTTTCAAGCGAATCGCATACACGCATGCATTAATTTCATTCATGTGGGGATTGTTGGAATTGGTCTTTGATAAATGGGGTGTTGACCCGATTTTGACCAATTAATTAAGTGGTTTCCATTTGTGAAAAATGGAATTAAATTATTTGTAAAAATTCTACTTAGAGAGTAGATGAGAATAACATTTGGAATTTCTCAAAACCGATTCCGGGTGAATGAGAAATTAATGCTAGAAGTTAGCCACTTAATACAAATAAATGGTATGGAAAATGGAAAATGTGGGGGAGGAGAGATGCTCCATCCCACATAGGAAAAAGGAGGTAAAGTTGCACACTTTATTTATCCTAAGTTGGACAAATGGGTTTGGGCCCTTGGGGGCACCCAAGTTTTTAAAGGGGAGAGGACCTACATGCTTGTGGGTTTGGTCAAAGCACACACGCGCGCGCCGCCGCCGCCCCGGCCACGGCCGGCTCGGCTCGGCTCGGCCGGGTCCAGGTCGTGGGCTTGGGCTTGGGCTTCAAGGCCCTTAAAGACCTTTAAAACATTAAAATATTTAATTAATTTTTGTAATTAATTAAATAGATTTAATTAATTTTTGTAATTAATTAAAAGAGTTCAACTGGGAAAAACTTCGGCCCCGACGGCGCGGAGCACGCCCGTGCGGTCGGGTCGTCTTCTTAGGGTCTCGCGCCTACACGCACGCGGCGCACGCCGTCAAGGCCTGGGTCGTCTTTGGGTGCCGAAAGTTTGAGCACACGCACGCGACGGCGGCAGCGCACGCCATGCGTTGTCAGCCGTGCTCCCTGCAGTGCGCCTGCGTCATTCGTCAAAAGGTGTCTCTTCGAGCCAAAAGACATGTTCCTTCCATACGGGCGTCTAAAGCCTATAATAATCGATCCCTGGTGTCTCGAAAAGCAGGCGAAAAACACGAAAATAATCGGATAACATTAAATCGAGCATTGCATTTTGCATCTTGCCCTTTTCCCCGCTTGAAAGCTTGAAAGTAGTCCAACACTTTGCTTGTTCGCCGTTGTTCCGTTTTGTTGTCTTTGCTAACCGAACGATTAAAGTCGTTGTATCTTAGAGGCGGCGCCGAACCGTAAGCACTCGGTATACGGGGCGTTTTAGTCTTGCGGAGACTGATTCTAAATCAGGCCTCGACTAAGCCTAAACACTCTATTCCAGCCATTTTTTCTTCAAACAGAAACCTTCACCAGAAATTTTACCCAACAATATCATCGTGTAATGACTCATCTGATCTATTGGAATAGTTTGTAGTGTCATTGTAGTGTGGTTTTGTCCCACATAGATAACTTATCAATAAGTAGTCTTATTTTTGTAGAGGAAAGCAAGTGGACTTATTAATTAGAATACTTAGCCTATTCCAAGTGGGCCTTTGATTGAGCTTATATATATATATATATATTTAATATCTAATGACTTGGACTTGGCTTGACTTGAATAAAAATTAATAAATATTTTGTAATTTTATTTTCAGATTTGAAAATAAACTGTATTATTATTTTTGAAAAATTACAACTTGAATGGTTGTGTATTTTCACTTTATTCAGTTAAAATCTGAAAAGTTGTGACTGCAATTTCGAAAATGAAACATTGTGTCTCTTTATTCCAAACCTTTCATCTTCTATAAATATAAGTTATCTTCAGAAAATAAAAACACAAAATCTTCTACCCTTTGTTTTCAGAAGAATATTAAGGGCTTTGTTGTATCTTGAAGCAAGTTGCCTCAGATTATTTTTTAATCCCGATAGAGGCAATATTGTCTTTAGGAAAGTTGTTCTCGCGCCTCAAAGCCTTGTTAATTTCGTTTTTCCCTAACAATCTAAAGACAATATCATGGATTCAACCATGACTTCTACTGTGAAAGATTCCTTCTAAAATTCTGAAACCTTCAAGTTGGACAAGTTTGATGGCTCCAACTTCACGAGGTGGAAGGAAAAAATGATTTTCCTTCTCACTGCCTTGAAGATTTACTATGTGCTTGATTCGTCCCTACATCCTTTGGAAGAGCCCAACGCTAATGCAACTGAAACGCATAATCCAACCTACAAGAAACGTGTTGATGACAAGCCCTAAAGAAATCTGAAGACTCCTAAAGAAATCTGGCAAGCGTTGGACAAGATGTATCAAAATGAGAAAAGGGTACGGACAAATTTGTGGCTTTAAAATACTTTGAGTTCAGAATGTTTGATGTCAAGCCAATAATGGATCAAGTGCATGAATTGCAAATTCTGGTCTCCAAGTTGAAAGATTTGGAAATCAACATTCCTGATTCTCTCTAAATAGGGGCGGTTCTTTCAAAACTTCCCCCTTCTTGGAATGAGTATAGGAAGAAGATTCTCCTAGCCACAAAAACTTCTACAATTGAGAAGTTTCAAATGCATCTGCAAATTGAAGCAGAGAATCGAGTAAGAGATATTGTCTTTATGAATACAAAAGTGAATCACATCTCTGAGAAAACTTCTGATAAGAATAATTCTCAATTTAAAGTTAAAAGGATACTAACTTCAAAAATTCGAAAAAGAATTGAAGTGTCACAATTGTGGTAAGAAATGTCACTTTGCCAAGAAGTGCAGATTGGAGAAGGGTTTCAAGAAGGGTGTTGCATCATCTAATGGCAACAAGAATTTCAAGGAAAATCCTGAGTCTTCTAATTCGGCTAATCTAGTCGAAAATGAAATCAAAGAACTTGTTGCTATGGTTTCTGCCATGCGGATTGGTATGATAACAAAAATTCATATGGCAGACCCTGTTGCTTCTTCTGCTTGGTGGATTGATTCAGGAGCAACTATTCATGTTTGCAATAACCGCACTCAGTTCAAAACGTATGAAGAGGTTAAAGAACCATAAGAAGTCCTCATGGGAAATCATGATTCGGTAAAAGTTTTGGGCAAAGGCACTGTTGAGATCAAGTTTACTTCTGGACAAAAGCTTTGGGCAAAGGCACTGTTGAGATCATTGTTAGGAGGAATCTTGTGCTGCAAATATGCTTTGTAAGAAAGGTTTTAAAGTAGTTCTAGAGGCAGATAAGGTCCTTGTGTCTAAGATGTATTCGTAGGAAAATGCTATGTTTGTGATGGCATGTTCAAACTAAGTATCAATGAAATAAATGTTGTATTTGTTTATGTTGCTGAGTGTTCTTCTTCTTTATGGCATGCTTGATTAGGTCACTTGAATTTCAGAAATTTAAAAATATGTCTAAGCATGGTTATATTACTTATTATGATGATCATTCTGGAAAATGTGAATTATGCGTTGAAGTCAAAATGACAAGAAAGCCTTTTTCCAAAAGTTGAACGAAATACTGAAATTCTTGAACTTGTGCATTCTGATATTTGTGAATTATAAATGAAACTTTGACTAGAGGCGGTAAAAGATATTTTATCACCTTTATTGATGATCACTCCAAATTTTTGTATGTGTATCTTATGAGAACAAAAGATGAAGCCTTTGAAAAGTTTAAAGAATTTAAAGTTGAAGTTGAAATCAAAAGAAAAAGAACTGCACCTTATTCACCTCAACAAAACGGTATAGCCGAAAGAAAAAATAGAACTCTAGTAGATATGACAAATTCTATGCTTCTAAATGCTAAGTTGCCTAATAACTTGTGGGGTGAAGCATTACTTACAGCAGGTTATATTCATAACAGAATTCCTTCTAAAGTAAGTCATGTTTCACCATATGAGGTCTGGTTTGGAAGGAACCCAAATTTGTCATATTTTAAGGTGTGGGGGTGTATAACATATTATAAAGTTCCTGACCCTCAACGAATGAAATTAGGACCTCGAGGAATTAAAAGTGTTTTTGTTGGTTATGCATATTATTCTAAGGCATATAGACTTTTGGACTTAAATTCGATGTTATTGTTGAGTCTATCCATGTCGAGTTCTTTAAGAATAAATTCATTACTAATTTTATTTCTCAAGAAGATCTTTTAAGTGAGAAGGCACAAAGTGCTACTCCAAATGGGAAAAGAAAGGAGACTGAAATAACAGTTGATCCTAGGAGAAGCCAAAGACTTAGAAAAACGAAGAATATGGATCCTGATTTTATATCTTCTGAGTCATTGGTATTTGTAGTTGAAGGAGACAGAAGAAAAGTATTGAATAAAATACCCATCTTATTAAATATGGAAATTGATCCACAAACATTTTCAGAAGCTATGGCTTCGAGAGATGTAGCTTTCTGGAAAGAGGCTATAAATGATGAGATTGATTCAATTATGTCAAACAATACTTGGGTCCTGGTTGATTTGCCTGCAGGCTCAAAACTTATAGGCTACAAATGGGTATTTAGAAAGAAATTCAATGATGATGGTTCTATACAAACTTTTAAAGCAAGACCGGTAGCAAAAGGCTTTACACAAAAAGAAGGAATATATTATTTTGATACCTATGCACCAGTAGCAAGAATAACATCCATTAGAGTGTTGATGGCTTTAGCTTCTATTAATAAGTTGTTGGTTCACCAAATGGATGTTAAGGCAACTTTTTTGAATGGAGATTTAAGTGAGGAAGTCTATATGAAACAACCTGAAGGGTTTATACTTCCAGGAAATAAAAGCAAAGTGTGTAAGCTACTTAAATCTTTGAATGGTCTAAAATAAGCGCCAAAACAATGTCATGAAAAATTTGACAAAGCAATTTTGTCAAATGGTTTTAGACACAATAGTGTTGATAAGTGTATCTATTCTAAGTTTACTGATGACTATGAAGTTATATTATGTCTCTATGTCGAAGATTTACTTATAGTAAGTACAAATATGATAGGCATATCAGAAACCAAAAAGCATCTTACTCTAGTTTTTAAAATGAAAGATCTCAATGAGGTTGATACTATTTTTGGAATTAAAGTTAAAAAGCTTGATCATGGATATGCCATAAGTCAATCTCATTACATTGAGAATATACTAAATAAGTACAATCATCTTGGAATAAAAGAGTTTAATACTCTATATGATTCAAGTGTCAAGTTATGTGAGAATTCAAATAGAATAGTTGCACAACTTGAGTATGCTAGTGTCATAGGCAGTCTAATGTATGCCATGTACTGTACAAGACCTGATATAGCTTTTGCAGTTTGCAAATTATCAAGATATACAAGTAAACCAGGTGTAGATAACTTGAAAGCTATTACTCGGGTTTTGGGATATTTGAAGAAGACTATAAATTTTGCATTAATTTACAATAGTTATCCGACAGTTTTAGAAGGATATTTAGATGCAAGCTGGATTACTAGTATAAATGATAATAAATCTACATTTGGTTGGATTTTTACTTTAGGTAGAGGTGCTATAAGCTGGGCTTCTAAGAAGCAAACTTGCATTTCACATTCCACTATGGAATCTGAATTTATAGCACTAGCTGCAACAGGGAAGGAAGCAAAATGGATAAGAAATCTGTTATTAGATATCAAGTTGTGGCCACAATCGATGCCATCTATTTCCTTGTATTGCGATAGTGAGGCTACTATGTCTAATGCACATAGTAAGATTTATAATGGAAAATCGAGACACATAAGTCCTAGATATGCTTATGCTCGTGAATTAATTACTAGTGGTGTAATCAATATTGTATATGTTAAATCCATGGATAACTTGGCAGATCCATTAACCAAACCAATGTCAAGAGATATATTGATTAAAACCACTAATGGGATGGGAGTTAGACCCTTACAAAACACCAATCAACTGTAACCCAACTTTAAAACAGTAAGTCTGTTTTAAAGTTTTATGGGTAACAACAAGTTGTGGATATGTGTTTGTTAAAGACTGAAAAACTCATCCCAAAGTCTAGTAGATCGGTGCAAACTATTAGAAAATAGAGGATGATTAAGATCTTAATAGAGTTTAATAGAACTTATCCAAGTAACATGGATAAAATATTGAAACTCTATCTATATAAACATATAAGTGGTGTCGTTTCACCAAGATACATATAAAGGGTATTTACTTGGTAATGTTCACGAAAAGATTAGCACATGGCCATAATAGTGCTGAAAGCGATTTTCTCTGGATCAAGGGAAATTATTAATTTTGTGTGATGTTTCTTTGGTTTTAAGATCAGGTTTTGGTTTAATCTACGGACACCAAAATTTCTTTAGAACCTTAAGATACATTCACAAATGGAAAGTTTAAATTGAGAGATACCTTCAGTTATGCAAGTCAATTATTGTGATGACTGTGAAATAACACTGCAAACTAGTGGGGCGTTGTTGAATAATTTGTAATGTGGTTTTTGTCCCACATAGATAACTTATCAATAAGTAGTCTTGTTTTTATAGAGGAAAGCAAGTGGACTTATTAATTAGAATACTTAGTCTAGTCCAAGTGGGCCTTTGATTGAGCTTATATATATATATATATATATATATATATATATATATATATGTAATATGTAATCATGACTTGGACTTGGACTTGGATAAAAGTTAATAAATATTTTGTAATTTTATTTTCAGATTTGAAAATAAAATGTATTATTATTTTCGAAAAATTACAACTTGAATGGTTGTATCTTTTCATTTTATTCAGATTAAAATCGAAAAGTTGTGACTGTAATTTCGAAAATAAAACATTGTGTCACTTTATTCCAAGCCTTTCATCTTCTATAAGAAGTTATCTGCAGAAAATAAAAGCACAATATTTCTATCCTTTGTTTTGAGAAGAATATTAAGGGCTTTGTTATATCTTGAAGCAAATTGCCTCAGATTATTTTTTAATCCCCGCAGTAAAGGCAATATTGTCTTTAGGAAAGCTGTTCTCTCACCTCAAAGTCTTGTTAATTTCGTTTTTTCCCTAACATGATCTTCTAAACGAAATCCCACATATGAGACAAACTTATTAACTGGAAAAAAAATCACATATTAGAGACAACTAAAAACCATATATTGGGGACAAGTTTATTTAGATTAAAAGCAATAAAAATGAAGGAGCAAAAACATGCAGGTTTTTTAGAAAAAAATAAAAGAAATAGGTTGTGATTGGTTGTGAAATGTTTTCCCAAATTTTCATTTTTGAGTGAAAATATTGTTGGAAGCGTGATTGTTTCTGGAATAAATAATTTTTTTTCAAAGAAAATCTCTTTTCTCTCCAAAATTAACTCATTTTTCTCTTTCTCCCAATACCCAATTATACAATTTATTTCTCTCTCCTCCGCTATTCATATAAAGAATTCCAATAATTGTTTTTAATTTATCACTACTTTTATTATTTTTCTCTTAATCTTGATAACAAAAGGTATAAAATGAGATTCATATTGCCTATTTTTGAATCAATTTTTTATTTTTATTCAATTTTCTTGCATTATGTTTTTCACTATTTTAATAATTAACATCTTTAAAAGATTCTCCATCACGTTAATAAAATCTAAAAAAAATTCACCACTATTCTCTCGGGAAATGAAAGTGGACGAAATGAAAGCACAACTGATCACAGATTTTATTTTATTTTAGCACATCTTTTACATTGAAAAGAGTGCGACATTTGCATCAAATCTAAACATCATATGCTTTAAATTAAACTCAAAAGTGAATATTTTTTGAATATTAATTATTAATCCATTACAATAATTATTTAATTTCATCAAACATCTATTTACACAAATTTTGAATGGTGTGAGTTCATATAGATAGGGCTTGTATGGATGGATTTTCAAGTCCAATTTTCAGTTTCTAGTGTTGGAAAATGAATTTTCAAATTTTATTGGTTTTCATGTGAGAATTGGGAATATGTTTGGTTTGTTGTCTGAATTTCTGTTTGAAAATGAAAATATGTTTGGTTATAGTTTTTTAAATGTATTTTTTGACATAGGTTTGCGTGATTGTAGTGTAGTTTTACCTAGGTTTGTGTAATTGGAATGAAAAATTGTTTGGTTGTGTTTTCAAAAGAATATTTTCCATAAAAAGTGAAAACTGTAAATGATTTCATTTCTACTGAATGTTGGAAATTTTGGTTTTGATAAAGTGGGTGTCGACCTGACTTTGACCAATTTTTCGGTGGCTAAATATTTAATTCTGGAGAAATTAAATTATATATTATTAATCTACGTTCCGAGTAGATGTTCGTAGTATTTTTTATTTCTCAAAATCGAATTTCGGTGAGTGAGAAATTAATACACGAAGGTAGCCACATAAATGGGAATTATGTAAAGATTATTTAAAGGGAGATGGAAGGTTTATGCCTTATCCCACATGGAAGACAAATCATAGTTTATCCTAGTTTATTTACTAGAATGTGTTATTTGTTGTATGGGGTGGGCATGGACTTGGGCCTGGACTTTGGACTGGGCTTGGGCCGGGGTGGCTCGGCCCTATTGGGCCCGGGTCCAGGTCGTAACTCCTGCAGTGGTGGTCATCTGAAGTTAGCCCACTACCTGACTGTTATGCAGTAGTGGGGTGTAACACCTTAGTTGTTACAAATGATTAATGCCCACTACCCAGTTTTTTCTCCTGCAGGTGGAATGATTGGCTATTTATACATGTTTGTGCATTGCAGTTTAATACACAGAATTCATACTCCATCAAAAAGCATACAATCATTTTTAAAATTCGCACTAAGTCCAAGAATCGATCTTGAAGACATTTCTAGTTCGAAGGTGCTTCTGTGTTAGTGGTGCTACTACACAGAAGACGTAAGCCGTTTCATCTTTGGAAGCAATACATCAAACCGTGAGCACTAGCCGGGGCGTAATTGCTTTGCGGAAAGAGATTCGTCTCGACTCGGCTTATGAAAGTTCTATCTTTTGTAATAGCTAGTTCGATTTCTTGCAATCTTCTGCTTTTCTATAATTTGCCATTTGAAGGGAATCCCGATCCTGTAACTTTGTAATCAACAATCGCAAAGCAATTAACGAACTTCACGATGGCAAGCACAAGCAGAACCCCGATCGTCCCTCCTGCTCAGTAGCCGAAACCCAAAAAATTCATGGGTTTCGACTTGAGGAGGTGACAAAAATGCTTTTTTTACCCGACTACTCGAGTCCGGCAAAATATCTCGACCGAGGACGCTCCCGTTGTTGCTTGAAAATGAAACGAATCTTTGAAAAAAATGCACTGCGTTTGATGCATGGGGCGGTGATTTCTGTGCAGAACTATGTCCTAAACGGACTTAGTGATGCACTTTACTGTGTGTATTGTCTTTGTGAAATCCTCCAAAGAATTGTGGGATTCTTTGGAGAAGAAGTAAAACCGAAGATGCTTTGGCACAAAGAAATTTGTTGTCGGTAAGTTCTTGGATTTTGTGATGGTTGATTCTAAAACCGTGATGGAACAAGTTCAGAAGTTCCAGTTAATCCTACATGAAATCTCTGCCGAGGGAATGGCTTTGCCGGAAGCATTCCAAGTGGCCGCTTGATTGAGAAATTGCCCCCAAGTTGGAGGGATTTCAAGAATTATCTCAAATATAAGCGAAAGGAGATGGGACTAGAGGATCGATTGTCAAACTCAGAATTGAGGAAGACAATAGAAGGATTGACTCTAAGTCCAAGCTTGTCCCTATGGAGTCAAAAGCCAACTTGATGGAGCACGGCTCATCAAGTAACTCGAAGAAAAGGCCTAACGATAAAGGCAAGAAACCGTCAACTGGAAAATTCCAGGGAACTTGCTACAACTGTGGCAAACTGAACCATATGGCAAAGGATCGTTGTCATCCAAAGAAAAAGAAAACCAAACCGCAGATCCAATGCCAATGTGGTTGAAGAAAGGAGCCGACGTAGTTGACATGTCGGCGGTGGTGTTTGAAGCCAATTAGGTGGATAACCCGAAAGAATGGTTTGTGGATACGGTGCCACTTGCCATGTCTGCGTTCGATAAGTATGCATTCTCTTCTTACATCCCATCGACCGGAAGGAAGCTCCATATGGGGAATCACGCCTCTTCGATGTTGTTTGGCGTTGGAACGGTGGTGCTAAAGCCGACTTCGGAAAGGAGTTGAAGTCGAATGATGTCTTTGCATATCCCGGACATCCGCAAAAATCGGTTTTGGGTTCGCTCTTTGTCAACCATGGGTTTAGACTAGTTTTTGAGTCCGAAAAGTTTGTACTTAGAAAATTTGGACAGTTCCTTGGTAGGGGTTATCTAAACAAAGGACTGTTCAAAATGAATGTAATGACTGTACGCCGTTTTGGCGAGAATATGAATAAGATGAATCTTCTTTTTTATATTCTTTGAGTGCTCTAATTTATGGCATATTAGATTAGGACATGTAAATTTGAATACTATAAAAAGATTGGTAAATTTAGAATTGATTAATTTACTCCGTAAACTCACAAAGAAAATGTGAAGTTTGTGTTGAAGCTAAAATGGCTAAATTACCGTTTCATTCGGTTGAAATGAGCACTTCACCTTTAGAGTTGATACACACTAATGTGTGTGATCTAAAATTCGTGCAAACTAAAGGTGGTAAAAAATATTTCATCACATTTATTGATGATTGCACAAGATTTTGCTACTTATACTTGTTAAGAAGCAAAGATGAAGCATTAGAGGCTTTTAAGAATTATAAAAATGAAGTTGAAAATCAACTTGGCAGCCGAATTAAAATAATTCAGAGTGATAGAGGTGGCGAATATGTTGCACCATTTGAAGAACTATGTACCGAGTCGGGCATAATTGATCAAACAACAGCACCATATTGACCATAGTCTAACGGTGTTGATGAACGCAAAAACCGGACTCTAAAAGAGATGATGAATGCCATGTTGATAAGTTCCGGATTACCCCAGAATATGTGGGGGGAAGTTGTTTTAACAGCCAACCACATATTGAATAAAATACCACTTAAAGGAAAAGATAAGGCACCTTACGAATTGTGGAAAAATCGTAAGCCTTCTTATAAATACCTTAAAGTGTGGGGGTATTTGGCTAAGGTAGCAATACCGGAACCAAAACAAGTTAAAATTGGACCAAAGACGGTTGATTGTGTCTTTGTGGGATATGCATACCAAAGTAGTGTATATAGGTTTATGATACATAAGTCGAAAAATCCGGAAATGATCAAGGTACCATAATCGAATCAAGGAATGTTGTATTCTTTGAGGATGTCTACCCTTGTAGAGAAAATTAGAAGTGAGTACTAATAAAAGAACTCACGAAATCGCAAGTGGTTCAACACCAATTAGTGAAGAACCAAGACGCGCATGAAGAGGTCTAAGACGGCTAAGTCTTTTGGGCGGATTACATAATATTTTTGTTAGATGGTGAGCCAAACTCGATTAAAGAGGCTCTAAGCATTCCGGATGCTCCGCTCTGGCAAGCTATCAATAGTGAAATCGAGTCCATTCTCGCGAGAACCATACTTGGGAGTTGGTTGATCTCCTGTTGTCATAAACCTTTAGGATGTAAATGGATCCTAAAGAAAGAAGTATAAAGCGAGATGGAACTATTGATAAGTATAAAGCACGGCTTGTAGCCAAAGGCTTTAAACAAAAAGAAGGATATGACTTCTTTGACACCTATTCTCCAAGAACGAGGATTGCGTCTATTCGGTGCTTCTTGCGATTCTTTGCTTTGCACAATCTAGAGATTCATCGAGATGGATGTCGGGACGGCGTTTACGAATGGAGAGATAGATGCTAAAATATACATGGAACAACTTGAAGGGTTTGTTGCACCCGTCAAGAAATGAAGGTGTGCAAGTTAATAAGATCCTTGTACGGACCGAAACAAGCTCCAAAACAATGGCATCTTAAGTTTGACAATACGATGTTGTCAAATGGATTTAAAATCAACGAGTGTGATAAATGCGTATATATCAAAGGGACATCGAAGCATTTGTCATAGTTTGTCTATACGTGACGATTTGTTAATCATGGGCACTAGTCATGATACTATCATGGAGACTAAAAGAATGTTAAAGAGGAACTTTGACATGAAGGATATGGGGACTCGCGATGTAATCCTTGGGATAAAAATCAGTGAGAACTCCTAATGGAATTATCTTGTCACAATCCCACTATGTGGAGAAAGTGCTCAAGAAATTTAATGCTTTTGACATGATTCACCGTCAAAGACGCCCATTGATTTAAGTATAAATCACGGTTGCTAATAAAAGCAACCAAAGTGGCTCGGATGGAATACTCACGTATAATAGGCGATCGATGTACATCACAAATTGTACACGTCCGGACTTGGCCTACCCCCTCAGTAAATATGTTGAGTAGGTTCACGAGCAATCCATGCCATGAGCATTGGAAAGCGTTAACTGGGTGTTAAAATACTTGAAGTATACCTTGGATTATGGGCTATACTACTCAAGATATCTATCTCGTACTTGAAGGATATAGTGATGCTAGTTGGATCTCGATTCGAAGATTCTTATTCAACTAGTGGATACATATTCACCATTGGAGGTGGTGTGCGGTATCGTGGAAGTCCACGAAGCAAACGCGTGTATAGCTCGATCCACCATGGAATCGAGTTTATAGCTTTGGATAAAGCTGGTGAAGAAGCGGAGTGGCTTCAAACTTTCTCGGAAGATATTCCATGTTGGAGGAAGCCTTGTGCCTTTTGTGATGATTCATTGTGATAGCCAAGCGGCTATAGGAAGAAGGCACAGAGCAATATGTATAATGGTAAGTCTAGACATATTCGGCTTGGAGACACAATATCGTTAGACAATTGATCTCAAATGGTGTGATGTCAATTGACTACGAAAGTCAAAAGACAATTTGGCGATCCTTTGACAAAAGGATCAATCGAGATCAATTGGGTAAATTGCTAGAGGAATGGGCTTGAAGTCCACAAAGTAAAAATAACTATCATAGTGGTAACCCAACCATGATGACTGGAAATCCCAAGAACTTGGTTCAATGGGAAAACTAAACTATGAAGGTTATGTTGTAACACTTGGAAACAATGTTATAACCCATCCTTAGAAAGCAAAACCAAGTGTTGAAACACCCGCAAAGTTGTGGTGAGGCTAAGTCATTTGACTTTTAATGATTCCTACACCTCGTTGAGGTTGAGTATGGCAGGATACTCGGATAGGAAATCACCTATATAAGTAAGAAGTGCGGGCCACTTCAAAGTAACACTTATGTCCAAAGTGGTGTCCATGGCCGAAACGGACACAAAACGTGAGAACAGAAGGTGTTGAGACCTTATTGTGTTAATACTGTTGACTCGGTATACACCGTGGAGGAATAGTTCAAGGCATTGCGTCCATTAAGCCGTCAGTGTACCCGATGGTATTGACTACGGAAGGTTCAAAGCCATAAGCTACCTTTCCGAATGCAATATTGTCTCTTGAGGACTGGTTTGCGTGTCTGCATTCATGCATACATTAATTTCCACTCATGTGGGGGATTGTTGGAAATTTTGGTTTTGATAAAGTGGGTGTCGACCGACTTTGACCAATTTTTCGGTGGCTAAATATTTAATTCGGAGAAATTAAATTATATATTATTAATCTACGTTCGAGTAGATGTTCGTAGTATTTTTATTTCTCAAAATCGAATTTCGGTGAGTGAGAAATTAATACACGAAGGTAGCCACATAAATGGGAATTATGTAAAGATTATTTAAAGGGAGATGAAAGGCTTATGCCTTATCCCACATGGAAGACAAATCATAGTTTATCCTAGTTTATTTACTAGGTGTTATTTGTTGTATAAACTATAACACAAGTGGATGATCACAAGTAGGCCACACGCGCTGCTGCTGCCGCTCGGCCCGCCGCCTCGGCCTGGGACTGGGCTTGGGCTTGGGCATGGGCACGGGCACGGGCTCGGGGCCGGCTTGGGCGGGCGGCCCGGCCCTATTGGGCCCGGGTCTAGGTCCACTAAAGTTTTGCCACTCTAAAATGGGTTTGGCCCGGTTCGAGTGATTTGTTGGGATCTGTTGGAGCCCAATGCATCCGGACATTGTAGGTGTCCGGATTCATGTGACTATTGGAGTTGTAACTCCCCGCAGTGGTGGTCATCTCGAAGTTAGCCCACTACCCGATGCGAGTGGGGTGTAGAAAATGGGCTTGCCCCAGATTCGAGTGACTGTTGGACTGTTGGAGCCCAATGCATCAGGACATTGTAGGTGTCCAGATTCGTGTGATCGTTGGAGTTGTAACTCCCGTAGTGGTGGTCATCGAAGTTAGCCCACTACCCGATCACATGCAAGAGTGGGGTGTAACACCTTGGTTGTTACAAATGATTAATGCCCACTACCCAGTTTTTTCTCCTGCAGGTGAAATGGTTGGCTATTTATACATGTTTGTGCATTGCAGTTTAATACACAGGATTCATACTCCATCAAAAAGCATACAATCATTTTATGCATTCTGCACTAAGTCCAGCAACTAGTCTTCAGCACATTTCTAGTTCGAAGGTGCTTCTGTGTTAGTGGTGCTACTACATAGAAGACGTAAGACGTTTCATCTTTGGAAGCAATACGTCAAACCGTGAGTGGTGGCTCAAAAGCTACCTTTAAAACCGTAGGCAAGTGCACCTATCGTTTTATAGTATAGATTATTGAGTACCGAGTGTCATTCCCACGAGGATTCTAAGTACTAATAATTACCGTCTCTTTGTTATTTAATCTAACAATTTTCAGAGTTTTTGTTTGATGGAAAAGGAAAACAAATTATAAATTGCAAAAATGAAGGAAGATTTGTAAAATAAGAAATCAAGAGATAGAAATGTGTTTGAATGTAAATCCCTCTAGAATGTTTTTGTGATTTGACAAGTTAAAAATACAACCGTAAGCCCTTAAGCAAAAACCAACCTCTTTTAATAAAATCTCATGTCTTGTGGACCGTAGAAATTCCCAAATTAAGTTAAACCGTTTCTCAAGGTGAAAAACTTCTAATCTCAAGGTGATTAACTGAAATCTCTTTCTAGTTAAAACCCCCAAGACAACATTATAACGATTTGTGAATTCCTATATTAGGTTTGACCCTAATCCAGAAGATTTATGTCGTCATATATCTAGGATTGCATGCAACTCTTTTCACTTATATAGGTTCTATTTCACCATGAATCTCTCGATTTCCCGGATAAAAAATAAACTTCAAATCAATATTGCGCATATATCAATTCGAATGAACGAAGCATAATATAAGTGAATCACACAAAATATGAAGATTTTATTAAAAACATACACACCTTAATCACAAATCCATTCTAGAGTTCATTACATTCAAACACTAGGAGTTTAGATACACATGATTTTGACCAAAGAATAAATTACACAAGAAGATTTAAGTATTGTAGACATGGTGTACTTATCTTTCTCAAAATCTCAATTGACTTCTTTCTTGATTGATGATGTTGCTCCAAGCCTTCTTCTCCAATATTGCCCCAAGCTTTCTCCTCCAAGACCCCTTGATCCCAATTCTACTTAATGAAATGAATACAATGAATATTTCCTGAGTATCTAATGAATTCAATGTATCTTGAATTAATGAATGGAATATCCTTCCCAACTCAAACTCTTGCCTTTTATAGACATCATTTTTGTGAAAGAACACATCAATAATGCTATCTTTTGTTAAACAATTGCCTCCACTTTCATTGTTGGTTGGTGAATTCTTGTACTCAATTGATGATTGAGGGAATATGGGAACATGTTGCAGCAAAATTGGGTGTTAAAGTTGTATAAAAGTGGTCAACAAGCTTGGTAGGTGAGTTTTCCATAATTTCCGCATGGAAAAGTTGCAGAAAAGGCCCTGGACACGCCCGTGTCGCCCAGAACGGCCGGGCCGTGCTGTTTTATCACACAGGGAATCAGGGAGACATGGTCGTGCTTCCAAACACGGCCAAGCCGTGTCTCTGGACACGGCCGTGTTGGGGAACACGGTCTAGCCGTGTCGGAGGCTGTTTTATGCGGAAAAATCGAGTTTTTAGCTCCCGGCGGAACACGGCCGTGATGCCCGACACCCCCTGCCCGTGTTGGACAAAAAAGGCCCCGAAATGACGCGTTTGGCTTGGAATTTCGAGCGTTTTTGCATCCTTAAACTCCCCGGTATGTTTTGACATGAATCCATGGTCCGAAATTCACCAAAATTAGCCCCGAATGGTCAATCTACATCAATAAAAGCACCTCGGAGTAATATGAACTATGTACAATCAAAAATTTACAAAACTAACAATAAAATAACTCGAATTCTACTCAAATATACACATAAAACGTGCATAAAAAGACCCTTATCAAACCACCTTCAACTTTGAACTTTGCTTGTCCTCAAGCAAAATATTATATCAAGAAGAGGGATTCAATAAATCACAACATACAAAGATGATTTTTTTTCAACATATTGAACATAAGCAGTCAAGTTCTTGGCCTTCTCAACCCGAATTAACCATTAAGTAAAAACATAGTTTTGTAAAGCGATCGATTGTCAAGAAAGATCAGATATCGGCAGCATTATTCGACTTGAAATCATCACTCCACAAATACTGATAGTTATGAACAACTTCAATTCAATAACGCCATGAAAATACAAGAATTCAATAGATCATTGTAGTTAGCCTACTAGTCATAATCAAGCTTCTTGAACTTTATTGGAATGAGAAATCAATGAGTATTCATTCTCCTTTTTTTTTCGTTCTCTTTTTTTTTTTTTTGGGACCTTTCGAGACATGCTTCCACTAGGTTTATATTTTGAATTTCTGTTCAAACACTTCTGGGGTGGTTTCCCATACTCATATTATTGTCGCTGTTTTACGTAAAAGACAAACATGGGGCTCATGAATGCTCCTAGTTACTAAGCAACAACAAATAGAGGAGTATAACCTCGATTGGTCCATTTTTTTTCATTTTTTTTCTTTTTTTTTCACAAGCTTGGTTTAACTAGTTAACCACTACTAAATCACGAGTTCTCAGACGTTCATATCACTAGGTATCGTCGTATATGCCTTAATACATCAAGTATTTATGGTGTTAGAAATCTCATCAAAATTTTTGCCTGCATCCACGTCAATCTATCTTAGACAATCAATTGCTTCGCCTTGAAAACACAAATTAACAAGTTAATGTAGGTATAATTGGGCCAAGTTATTGACTATAAACATTCAATTTGTTAAAAATAAAAAACACATCTCTCACAAACAAGCACACAGGCATTCCGAAAATGTTATTGTACCCACCTCCAACTTTTAAAATTCACATTGTCCTCAATGTGAAAGAAAGAAATGGACAAACACACACCAAACACTCAAAAAGCAAAGAAATTATAATGATATAAAAGAGGTGGAAAAAGAAAAATACGACCTTACTACAATAGTGGAATCGGTGTTGGGCGATCATTGGGTTATTTTGGTACGGGACCTTCAACTGCATCTTCATACCTAATCAAAGTTAAGCAACACACAACTCAAATACCGTGAAATCTCAAATATTCCCAATTAAGACAACCAAGAAGATGTTCAAGAGTTTTTTTTTTAATTTGAAAATGACTCTAAGGACTTGTGATTATTTTGAAATAAAAAAAATAAAAATAAATGAAAACAATTGCACACAAACATCGGGTTGCCTCCCGGGTAGCGCTTCTTTAAAGTCGTATAGCTGGACTAACTCACCTAAATGTCAAGATTAGTCGGGCGGAGCTTCAAACTTATGAAAATCCCTTTGGTGTTTAGGAGAACTACCCCCAACCTCAAGCTTCAAAGTGTGCATTTCGACCTTTTCGATCCCCTTTTTGGGCATAAGCTTCCAACATGGACTTTGAACAACACTTTTCTCCAAGAGTTTCTCATCATGCAAAGGAATTGAATCGACAAAAGAACAAGTAGTATCCTTTTCAATATCAACATGAATTTTAAAAATTACTTGTTCATCCCCTACTCTCAAAGTTAATTTTCCCTCATGCACATCAATGATAGATTTCGCCGTAGCCAAGAAAGGACGTCCAAGAATTAGAGGAACATCAATATCATCATGCATGTCAAGAATAACAAAATCAATCGGGAACATGAATTTATCAATCTTGATAACACATCATTAATAATACCTCTAGGATGTTTAATCGATTTATCGGCTAATTGAATGTCCATCCTAATAGGTTTAGGTTCACCTAATCTCGCATGCTTGAATGTTTCATAAGACATCACGCTGATACTAGCTCCCAAGTCGGCTAGTGCCCTATCAACAGGTAAACCATCAATTGTGCAAGGGATAATAAAACTTCCTGGATCATTAAATTTTTGTGGTAGTTCATTGGAAGGACATTTATCATTCAATTGCACATTTGATAATTTGTTGAGCTTATTTTCACTAGGAATCTTTGTCATTAAGATCCCTAACATGCTTTGAAGGAGGGTCAACAAATGGAATATTGGCATGTAATTGTTTGAAAGAATTAAGGTACTTACCAAATTTGTCCTCCCTTCTATCTTCTTCTTGGTTAGACTCCGGTGAGGACTTGGGCTTGTATTCGCAACCTCCTTTTCATGAGATTTTCTTTGGGCATGTCATCATCCACGTATTTACGCATGGCGGCATTGGCATAATCATGCTCATGTGGAAAAATGATGGTGATTGCCTTTACGTGCTCCCTTGGTTTGGCTCGAGATTACCCGACAAACTACCTTGTGGCCTTTCGGAAATCATCTTCGCAATCCGCCTATTTGGTTTTCAGTTATGGATAGATGCCTCTTGATTTCTCAAGGATGTTTCCACCGCCCGGAATCGGGTATCATTGATTGCACAAACATTGTTATAAGATCTTCCAAGTTAGGCTTACCTTGATTTGGGCCGAAATCCGGAGACGTGTGTAGATCGGGATTGGGATTAGGTCGTCTTGGCCTTGGTTTCCCAACCGAAATTAGGATGTTGTCGCCACCCAGGATTGTATGTGTTCTTTGTAAGGATTACTTGGGTAATTTCTGCCTTGATTCCCAACGTAATTAGCTTTGCTTGAAAGATGAGGTATTGTGTGTGGGCAATCCCGATGATTATAATCCCCGCAAGTTTCACAAGATAAAACGTGCGGTGGTGGTTTAGAATCGCCAAATCATCGATCTTTTGGGTTAACACTTCGACCTGCACGCGGCGGCGAGCGTAACTACCGTCTCCGCATTATACACACCAACCGACCTGTTAGTTTTACCTCGTATGGATTGCCAATGGTAGCCGTTTATGGCCATTCCTCGATCAAATCCCCGAGCGGCTTCCGGCGTTTTGTTATTAAGAGTTCCCGCGCCGCCATCGATCATTTGTCTTGTTGCAAAAAGTAGCCCATTATAAAATGATTGGACTTGCATCCAAATAGGTAGGCCATGGTGTGGGCACTTTCGCAATAATTCCTTAAATCTCTCCCAAGTATCGTATAAAGTTTCATCGTCTGGCTGAGTGAATGAAGAGATTTCATTCCTTAATCTTGCGGTCTTTGCGGTGGGAAATACTTCAAAAGGAATTTTTCCGCCATAATATTCCATGTTGTAATCGTTCCTTTTGGCAAAGTATTTAACCACTGTTTTGCTCGTCCCCCAAAGAGAGTGGGAATAAGCGTAGCGGATGGCATCATCGGAGACCCGTTGATTTTGAAAGTGTCGCAAATTTCAAGAAAATTCGCGATGTGATTATTGGGATCTTCATCCGGTAGACCGTCAAATTGGACAAGCTGTTGCACCATTTGAATAACGTTGGGTTTAATTTCAAAATTGTTGGCGGCAACAGCGGGCCTTACAATGCTTGATGTCGTGCCATCCATGGATGGCTTGGCGTAATCGTACATAGTTCTTTGTTCATCCGCCATGGCAAAATCTTTGATTTCGTGTATATCCTCCTCGTAGTCTGTATTAATGCTTTCCTTCGTGTTACTACTCGGCGATTTCGCACTTCCCGCCTCGACGACGAGTAAGCATGTACTGCGATAAATAAAGATGATAAGTATAATACAAGACTTACAAATATAGATAAAAAGAAAGATAATGTAAAAATAAAAAAAAATTATTAAATTAACAAAAATAATGTGTTCTTAATATTACAATCCCCAGCAACGGCGCCAAAAACTTGGTGGCTCAAAAGCTACCTTTAAAACCGTAGGCAAGTGCACCTATCGTTTTATAGTATAGATTATTGAGTACCGAGTGTCATTCCCACGAGGATTGTAAGTACTAATAATTACCGTCTTTTTGTTATTTAATCTAACAATTTTCGAGTTTTTGTTTGATGAAAAAGGAAAACAAATTATAAATTGCAAAAATGAAGGAAGATTTGTAAAATAAGAAATCAAGAGATAGAAATGTGTTTGAATGTAAATCCCTCTAGAATGTTTTTATGATTTGACAAGTTAAAAATACAACCGTAAGCCCTTAAGCAAAAACCAACCTCTTTTAATAAAATCACATGTTTTGTGGACCGTAGAAATTCCCAATTTAAGTTAAACCCTTTCTCAAGGTGAAAAACTTCTAATCTCAAGTTGATTAACTGAAATCTCTTTCTAGTTAAAACCCCCAAGACAACATTATAACGATTTGTGAATTCCCATATTAGGTTTGACCCTAATCCAGAAGATTTATGTCGTCCTATATCTAGGATTGCATGCAACTCTTTTCACTTATATAGGTTTTATTTCACCATGAATCTCTCGATTTCCCGGATGAAAAATAAACTTCAAATCAATATTGCGCATATATCAATTCGAATGAACGAAGCATAATATAAGTGAATCACACAAAATATGAAGATTTTATTAAAAACATACACACCTTAATCACAAATCCATTCTAGAGTTCATTACATTCAAACACTAGGAGTTTAGCTACACATGATTTTGACCAAAGAATAAATTACACAAGAAGATTTAAGTATTGTAGGCATGGTGTACTTATCTTTCTCAAAATCTCAATTGACTTCTTTCTTGATTGATGATGTTGCTCCAAGCCTTCTTCTCCAATATTGCCCCAAGCTTTCTCCTCCAAGACCCCTTGATCCTAATTCTACTTAATGAAATGAATACAATGAATATTTCCTGAGTATCTAATGAATTCAATGTATCTTGAATTAATGAATGGAATATCCTTCCCAACTCAAACTCTTGCCTTTTATAGACATCATTTTTGTGAAAGAACACATAAATAATGCTATCTTTTGTTAAACAATTGCCTCCACTTTCATGGTTGGTTGGTGAATTCTTGTACTCAATTGATGATTGAGGGAATATGGGGACATGTTGCAGCAAAATTGGGTGATAAAGGTGTATAAAAGTGGTCAACAAGCTTGGTAGGTGAGTTTTCCATAATTTCCGCATGGAAAAGTTGCAGAAAAGTGCCCCGGACACGCTCGTGTCGCCCAGAACGGCTGGGCCGTCTTTGTTCATCACACAGGAATCGGGAGACATGGCCGTGCTTCCAAACACGGCACGGCCGTGTCTCGACACGGCCGTGTCTGGACACGGCCGTGTCTCGACACGGCCGTGTTGGGAACACGGCCTGCCGTGTCGGAGAGGTCATTTTTTGTGTGAAAAATCGAGTTTTTAGCTCCGTGAACACGGCCTTGTTGCCGACACCCCCTGCCCGTGTTGGACCAAAAATGCCCCGAAATGATGCGTTTGGCTTGGAATTTCGAGCGTGTTTGCATCTTTAAACTCCCCGGTATGTTTTGACATGAATCCATGGTCCGAAATTCACCAAAATTAGCCCCGAATGGTCAATCTACATCAATAAAAGCACCTCGAAGTAATATGAACTATGTACAATCAAAAATTTACAAAAATAACAATAAAATAACTCGAATTCTACTCAAATATACACATAAAACGTGCATAAAAAGACCCTTATCAGTGAGCACTAGCCGGGACGTAATTGCTTTGCGGAAAGAGATTCGTCTCGACTCGGCTTCTGAAAGTTCTATCTTTTGTAATAGCTAGTTCAGTTTCTTGTAATCTTCTGTTTTGTGTAATTTGCCATTTGAAGGGATTCCCGATCTTGTAACTTTGTAATCAACACTGAAAACTTTTGAAACAAACATAAACCCATTTTTCGGAATAATTCACGTATTTCTGTATTATATACATTATTTAATTATTAGCAATAAATTATTGCAATATAACTTTTTCATATTATAATAACAACTTAGGTAAAACAACTAAGTTTTATGAAAAATACTCTTTAATACAAAACATATTGAAAAATATACAATTACGGCAAATTATGGATATTAAAATATTTTTAAACATAACAGTTAATTGTAAAATTTACTAAACCAAAAAAAAAAAAAATAACGTGGTTACATGCTCAATACTAGCATACGCAAAAAAATGATGTAGCACTTTTCACGACCTAAAAATAATGTCGTGAATGACACAATCATTAGTATTTAAATTTTGCTCAAAATCATGTGACATGACGCAGAGTTGAATTAGCCTAGCACGTCAAACTTAATAAGCTTTTGCCAAATGACAACTAAGAATGATTGACATTCGAAATTTATATACAATAATCCTTTGTGATATATGCGAATCTTGTCAGAATTAAGATAATATATTCCATAATTTTTTGTCTAAGAGTAATATCATTGTGTAGGCCCTCATCCCTTGTAGAATTTTTCATGTACTAATGATTAAAAGGTATCTTTTTACACAAATAATAAATAATGAATGAATGTACACAAGAAGTTTAAAAATCAAAATTAGATTTATTTAATCTTAATTTCAATCCAGAAAAATAAGGCAACGGCTCTCGTGAAAAAGACTTGTCCACTGGCCTACGTTATAGACCCGTATGGTTGGATTGGACCAAACTCCAAAGACAAATCAAATTTGTTGTTGGCACAACTTTTGGGAGCCAAGCCAAGATACCACTAATTATGATGTGACTGGCTGCATCGTCATTACCACCATAAATACTTAATTTTGGCTCTGTTTGGATTCCATAATCTCATAATTATCTGTAAGTCTATTCAGATTATCATTTAATTAGGTTCATCACTTCATCTTAGCCGTTACAAAAATAAAATTCTATAAAGGATGAATTCCGTTCCTGAAGGTTCTCACTATCCCGTTTCTAGAGTTTTGTGGAGGAAGTGAATCACGGATTATGCTTCAACGAGCCAGAGTCTTGAGTTGCTTTAGATGGAGTTACCATACGAAAAATCTTCCTCTAATCTGTTACCAGACGGAACTGAGCCTCCACATTGCGGGTACATGCGAAACGAACATTACATCACTCAGATCCTTTACACCAGTTGAGCTATATGCTCCTGGGGCTAAAAATAGAACTCTATATACATGTGTGTGGAGCTTATGTCTAACACAGAAAATTTAAGTTCAAGAATGCTTTTGGATGAGCTCATAAACTTTTTAAATATTTTACAAGATGTTTCAGAATGTATAGAATGTTTTATAAAGTGTTTGATAAATCTTTGGAATTGAGCTTACAAGTACTGGAATTAACTCAAAATAAGGTGTTATGGTTTTATAAGTTTATCGGAGGAAAAAAAAAAAAGAGTAAAGATTTTCTAAACTACTTCCAAGATTTTTAACAAATTTATGTAGTTTTGCTTGTCTTAATTATACTCAATTATATGGAAAACTCAAACCCTAGCCTCATTTTCCCTCAAACTCTCATTTTGCTTTTCTTTCTTGTTCTTCATTGTTCAAGGGTGATTTTTGGTCATTTTTGGCTGGAAATCACCTCATCTACATCTTTTTATTTTTATTTTGTAAATAAGTGGTTTCTCCACGTAAATCTTGGTTATTTGTTTATTTATTGTTTGTGATTTCGTCGTCTGGTGCGGCGTTTAGTTTGTAGCCGTCTTGGTGTGATGTTATTTTTATGGGTGGGCAATTCAGACGAGCAAGTTTTTGATCCAACAAAGATAAATCAGATTGTGGTCTTCAACATGTTGCAGATCTGGAATCATAGGTACATTATAGAATTATCAAAATTGTAGGCTTTAAGCTGATTTTTGTAACTAACCTAGATGCTATGAATCTTTTCATAGTTTCATCTTTTATGAATTTTAGCATATTTATTTTTGTATTCTTTCATGTATTGCTAGTTTAAATTAATTAATAAAATTATTTTTCTTGTAAAAAAATTATACTCAATTATCATTATAACATCCTATAAATTCATGTTCTTATTCTTTTCAAAAATCTTTGACAATTCTTTTCCAAATAAGATATAGCTAAAAAGAAATTATAAGATGTACGAACGTTTAGAGTTTTCCAAATTATATTTTTAAACACATCTTATTTTTTTATTCATTTCCCAAAATACCCTCAATGTTAATCTCCATAATACTTGGAAAAATGGTAAAGCATCTAATATCACTAAATCAATACAATAAAATTTTAGTTTAGATTTGATTTGATCGTACGCAGTTGATCATATATATAACAATCGGAAGTGAGTATAAGAATTGCAGGAAAATTCAAGATCCAATAAGAAATGAGAGGTGTGAAATCGGATATCAATTTCAGGGTTGCAGCGGCGCAAATGAAACCCTGAAACCCTAAACCATATCTTTTTTTATTTTTCTCTGTTTAAATGATTTTGATGCAATTTGAGTCGTTGGTTGCAGACACGTGTCTGAATTTTGTTATTCTCGACATGCAGATTTTGTGTTTTACATGTGTTCAGGGCCTCAGGCCATTGTATTCCGATTGGGCTGGGCTCCGAAAAAATAATCAGATGGGTTTGGAGTTTGAAGTGTGATGATGGACTTATGCGTTGAATGGTCCAAGTGGATAAAAAAATAGGATGAGTTTGGGCTTCTTACTATTAGATTGTTGTTTATTGTATTTACTCAACATATTTACATATTAAGGTTTTATTTAAGTTTAAAAAATTAAAAACATAAAAATCGAAATATATATGAAACAATTTTATAAAAAGAATTATTGTATGACAATTTGTTTTAAAAATATATTGTATGCAATCTATTTATATTTTATTTGAAATTATGTTAAATGATTTATTAGTAATTATAATCTTCAAAGCATTATTATATTGATACATATGTCTGTTTATTACATTTATCGTTTACAAAATTGCAAAATTTATTAGAAATTTATTTATAAATACAATTTCATTTAAATATAGATATCCATAAAATACTTTAAACTAAAGATAATATATTATTACAAAAAAAAATAAAAAAATAAAAAAATGGTCCTTTAATTTTTAATATTAAATAGAAATTCAGTATTAAGTAAATTAAATGTAACAATTGGTAATTTATTTAGGTGTATTTTATTCTGAGACATGCAGTAATATGTAACTAACACATATTGATTTAATTATTATATATATATATGAGTTTTTTTTTTTTTGCTTTTTAAAAATGTTTATTTTTGAAAGGATGTTTCAAAAAAAATGTTAATTAACTGTTATAACATTTCTATATGTATATATGTGTGCTATATTTTAAAATATAAAATAACATTTTAAGCTTAAATTTATTTATCTATATTATATTAACGTATTATATATATATATAAATATGTGTGGGTGTCTGTGTTTGTTTGTACATTTTATTATTCAATTTCATTTTACATATATATAAATTATATTATATATTCATTTTTTTTATAAAATTTGTATTCTCAATATTATTGATGTTATCTTTTTTTTTTATATAAAATTGTAAAACAACAGGAGTACGACTACAAATGTATCAAAATCTGTTGTTTCCAGAAATGTTTCGAGCATAATTGATTTTCCTTTTTCAAACTCTTCTCTTAATGACATTACAAACGATATATTTATTTTTTTGTTTAGTCTAACTGTAGCATCCAACAAACGACCACCACTTCAAAATAATGTTAAAAATTTGGTCAATTTCTATTGTCATACGTCCTCAACATCTTCCAATATTTTCCAAGTCTAAAAAATAATTGACCTCACAATCGATGAATCCCTTGGTACTGTCATGACTTACTATTCAATTGCAATCAGTGGTAATATTGTTAATGCAACTCAGGCTCCGTCTCAATTAAATGATAGAATTACAGTGGTAAACAATGAGAGAATTGCATTGGTAAACAATGAAAGAAGAACATCTAAAATTCTTACGGGAGTCAATGCAGGTCATAAAGTATTGATTCTGCGAATGATATTAACCCCGTATGACATACGGATTCGAATCAAGTTCCAGTGAAGACAGTTCCTCTAATTGTATCGTATGCAATGAAGATAAAGAAAACTTAAGAGCAGTTTCTCTTTAATGTTGTTTGTACCTAAATAATCTGCTTTTCAGTATGACCAATTATACATTGCAGTTTCTTGATTTACAAATTATAAGGGGTCAGGAATATTAGTTTGCAGTGACAATACAACAAAAAACAAATATACAAATAATATTGTATACAAAGAAGTATTTTATATTTTGATTTTTTTTTTCATATTGATGTAACTTGATTTTTTGAAGATTTTTATAATGTTCTTTTATATTTAGATTAGATATTTTATTTATATTCAATTTAAATTGCAACATCATACCACCAACACACATCCCGTGCATCGCGCGGGTAAAAGACTAGTTCAACCTAAACTTACAATTATATTATACGATATCTTATTAATATAGACAAAATACTGATCATCAGATTGACTCTAGAAATATTTGTTGGATATGGAATTTACAATTACAACATATGGAGGTTAATACCGATCAAATTAGAATTGATACGCTTGGAAGTTACCTAGTATATACATGTAACATAACGGATTAGGGTACTTAAATCAAATCAATTATATATTTGCTCCTTTTATCTATTCCCATCTTAGCGTGAAATCAGGGGATCGTTTAAGGATCTTTGATTATATATAGAAAACACTGACACAGTACAAGTGCATGAATATGCATCAGCAGACATTAAGAAATGTTTATTACCAAATATTATAAGTATGTTTAAGTCTAACATAAGCTTAATAACAAGGCAATTGTTATTATGTGGTTATTTTTTGTGTGAAGGTATATCAGATGGATTAGGGGGTGTCCATGAATATATGGTCATGTACAAATACTATTGCACCACGTGCAAGTCATTAATTAAAAAAAAAATAGCTGGACTAGTATGGGTGATTACATTTACAGTAGTACAATACCACCTATGCCCTTTGTTGATCGGTTAATTTCTTGGTACTATTTGTTTTTAATCCGTCAAATTTAACTTATTTTGGTAAAAAAAAATTGTGTTTGATTCTTTATTTTTTATAAAAATAAATTGTATCATCTCTTAAAATAGCACATTATAATATTAACATAATTAGATTATGCAATTTTTATATTATCTTAAATATAAATATCATTTTATTTTTTAATTAAAAAATAAAACATAAAACATTAAAAATATTAATGTGATCCCATTAATTAAGACAAAATTTTACAAGACTTGATACTATAGTAAATTAATACATGATATAAGGCAATGAAGTCTAAGCGTATAAAACACTGCGGGGTGACTTGATCCAGCAGGAGAACCATTGATTCTCCTTACAGTCAGTTATAATTCCCCTATTAGCATGATGACACTTGTCACTACCAGGTTCATCACATGTGCCAGGACATGCCTATAAATACTTTGCATAGTAACATTAAATGGTAACTATTTACTCTGTCATTCTTACCTCTTACTTTTACACTTACTATCTTTATATGTCCATACCTCACAGACCTCGATCTGACTTAGGCATCGAAGGGTCTTAGCCGGGACCACCCCCAGCTAGCCTGACGTGTGTTTATCCATTTCAGGTCACCCAAAAGCTCGAAACCGATTACCCAAAAGTCCGTGACCCGAAGGTAATTATCTGATCCAAATCAGTTGGCGCCGTCTGTGGGAAATTTTTTTCTCTTTAACCAGAAAGGAGGTACATAAGTATGGAGACCCCAGTGAAGCATATCCAAAAAGGGGTGCTAGAGACCCCCATGAAGGATAAGAAAATACTAAAGCCAGAGTTCTCCTCATCTCAGTCTATTCCGGATCCTCTAGAAGCGGGGAGGCGAGACCCCAACCAGATGATCTCTATGAGGAAGGAAGACTTTGAGAAGCTAGTCATGGAAAAAAGTTAGAGCTCACGAAGGAGAGAGACAAGGAAAAAGGGTTGCTCGACCCTAACCCCATAACAGGTCTGGCTAAGGACAACGATGGTCATAAGTGTCAGAGTAAGAGAGATATCCCGGGAGGTCTCGAGAAAGAGGACGAAGCTGAAAGTAGGACCCCTCTTCCAAGACTCAGGTCCCCTGAGAAAGTGGGATTAGGGGTCGAAAGGTTGGGGGTACCCATGACGCGATTTCCATTAGGCGATAACTTGCAGGAGCTCAGTGAGCAAATCGAGCTCGCTACTAAAAAATTTGAGGAAATGAAGAGAATGAGAGTCGTTACGTCCGCTCTGCAAAAGAGATGATCTCTTTTTTGCAAGGAGATCTTGATAGAAGTGGTGACCCCGAATTTCAAGCTTCCGGACCTACCTCGCTATGATGGAAGCAGGGACCCCCAAGAACACTTAACGACATTTGAACATTTGATGCAATTGCATGGGCAATCGGATGCTATCAATGCCCGAATCTTTATCTTTACTCTGTCGGGTCGTGCGCAAGAGTTTCACGAGTTTGTTACTGGGTACATACAGTGGTGTCTTACGAGCAAATAGTAAGGAAGAGATCGGGGAGCCCACTCATAGGGTTGAAATTTATGATGAATGCAGAAACCAAGAGAACAGGGCGGCTGATCTGGACCTCATAGAAGAAAGGAGAGAGCGCGCCTATGGAAGGATCCTATTGGCTAAAGCAAGAATGATGAACGAATACAACTAGAGAGTCAAGAAAAAGAATTTTCAAGTAAGAGACCTTGTCCTGAAAAAGGTTGAGGTATCCAAGCATGTGGGAAAGTTGGATCCCAATTGGGAAGGACCGTACAAAGTAATTCAAGTAGGAGACCTCGTTCTTACTTTGCTTCTTTACTTAAAAATGAGGGGTAATTTTATAACCACGTGTTTTGATAAAAGTTATAGAGGTCAGAAATTATATGACCTAAATTTATATAGCCCATAATGGGCGTTTTTTGTTAAAAGGGGTAAGGGGCGCATGTGCGCAAGTTGATATCCCTTAACCTCATATTTTGTTAAAATTTATGTACAAGTGATAGTATATACTTCGTGTCCTTGTGAAATATTCGCTCCAAAGAACTCAAGATCGAGGGTCCTCAAGACCCTGAGACTTGAAAATTTCTCAAGGGTCTCAAAGACCCCAAAGAACGCAAGCTCGAGGGCCCACAAGACCCCGAGACTTGAAAAATTCTCAAGGATCTCGAAGACCCCAAAGAGACAGATCTCGAGGGTCCTCAAAATCCCAAAGGAGCTCCAAAGATTTAGAGACTCCAAGACCTGAGAGAAATAGACGTCGAAATTATAAAAAAAATAATATATATATATATAAAAGCCGGGGCATCACAAGTTGCAGATCTCGAAAGACCTCTGGAGCCAGGTCTCCGCTTAAAAGACCCCTGGGCATTAGCGTAAAGATATTGTTAGATCCTAAGCCTTTGAAGTCACTTAAGCGAAGCAATTAGCCTCGTAAGACCCCTAGGACTTGAACTAAGTCAAAAACTAATAGCAACAGTAAATGACGATAACAGAAATACGAAGATTAATTACTCAAAAAGCACCTAAAATGCGAGTTGCCGATGAAAAGCAAAATACAACGTTTCAGTAGCGTGATCGGAGTGCCTTTGGTAGTAATTAACATTCCCGCACTCGCATTACAAAACTAAGGGCTAACACCCTTACAAAATAATTGTTAAAACTAACGGGTGCGGGGAGTTAGGGACCTAAGAAGAAGGAGACATCTAACACGTCATCTCCATCGCTTGGAGGATGACTGATAGGAGAAGTTGTGGCCTCGGGCACCGGAACCTGATCATCTAGCAAGAACCCGGACTCATGATCCTTGAGGTTCACTTCCCCTTCAAGCGTGGGTTTCTCTCCGTTCCCATCTAGCTCGGGGTTCAGTTTGCTCATGTCAAAGTCAGCTTTGAAGCCCCCAAACTTGTGAAGTTGAGATTGGCATTTAAAGAACCCCATCACCTTGAATTCAGCCGTTTTTTCCAAAACAAGCCTGTCAAAGATAAGAGAGTTCTTGAAGTCTTGGGCACCCGTGACCCAAACATCTTTGAGCTTCTTTGAGAACTTGGGGGAGTTGAGAGCCTCTCTCTTCCTGGCCTCCTGACCCGTAGCAAAGCTCTCATGGCTCTCGTGGGTCAAGCACGCCACATCGTTTTGAGCAACTTGAAGAGACTCGTCAGAGTGCTTGGTGCGTGCTTCGAGTTCCGCCAGCTTGGCTTCCACCTGCTTAATACGGGAGTCATACTTGGCTTTGGTCTTAGCTTCAATAGCTGACTTTTCCTTCTTAATCCGTTGAACCAAAGCCTCAGCGTCTTGGCACCTAATCCTCTAATGATGGCTCCGAAGCATCAAGTTGTGTGCGATGTTAGCAGCCCGGAATAAAAAGGAAAATGGATATATAAGAAACCAGACCATAGTAAGAAAATAGAAAAAAAGTGCACGGGAAAATGAGATACCCTCATGAGGTCGTGCGCAGCTATCTCTTCCAGCTTCGTATCAGACATAACTCCTAAGGCAAATTGGCCTTGGAGTAGGATGCATGCTTGGTACAGCTCCAGCGAATCCTCTCTAGCTCGTGTCTTTATTATAGAACTCTCGGGTGAGATATTCCATTTTGGGACCACACGAGTACCTGAGAACTGCCTTTGAGGTCGTGAAGCATCGGCATGAGCTTGCTCGCGAGAATGAGCCAATTTTTGCTGGTGATCTTTGATCTCACGAAGAGCTATGGAGACCTCCTCCTTGATGGGTTTCTCTTTCTCTAAACGAGTGTTTTTCTTTGCCTTACCTCCATCGGAGCCCTTATTCTTGATCAAAAAATTTGTTATGCAGCAGGTGGTGAAATATTCTCTGCAGCAAGGTGTGAATCATCCTGTGTACCATGGTCCACTACACCATCAAGAATATTCTTTTGATTGTGATTTTTGATAGCCATTTCCTGATAGCAATGATTACAATAATTTCACCTAACAGCTCCAAGCGGCGATTTTCATCTGCCAGTCGATTCTCCTCCATAGGTTTCTTTTTTTGGTTCTTGTTGTCTTCCTTATTATTAATTATTCTTCTAGTGTAATTGTTGTGTGTGTAATGACATATGTGGTGTGTGTGTGCAGACAATGTAGTTAAGTATAGGTGCAAGTGTGTGTCAGAATGTGTGCACACACAAAAATATATATTCGTATCTTATAGCGTGTATTATATTTAGGACTATTTTGGGCGGTCAAGGCGGCATGGCTGAACAAGGCCTTCTGTGCCACGTTCTTTTTTTAATGGTTTAACATATTTTTTGGATATATATAATAAAGACTGCATAATGTTTTTAAACAAGTTGTTTGGTCAAGTTGTTTGGGTCCTCCTCCTCAAGAGCTCTTGTATTTCAATTCTTTGCAACATGAAAGTTTGCCTTGTTTATTTCTTAGCCTTTTTCGCTTTTCCCAGCACGAAAGTACAATGAAAAAGTGGATTTTGTACTGAGCTCTGTTGAGGGTCGGAGATTGTATGGATACATTAATTGTTCTATGACACGCGTTGGCACTAAGCACATACTCGGATAGGGTCGCAAACTGCAAAGATCTTGTCTTTGACAACCGCTCTAAGCAATGGCGTAGCCAGAAATTATTATTGGGTGGGTCGATACAAGAAATTGGAGTGGGATAGATAAAAAAATAAAAAAATACACATAAATATTAATCAAAAAGAATTTATAAAAAAATTTACCTAGTAAATTTTTTTTAAGAATGGGGAGTCAGGGCCTGGGGGCCATAATTTGCTGAGTCACGATCTTTTCATGGACAGGAATTTAAATCTGTTAGCTGATTATTCTTTGATATTTTTCCATTTTCAGATTGTATATATATCAGAGGATATATCTTTCATACTATATACTTTTCAACAGTAATCAATATAAACAGAGAAAGTTTTCTCTCATTGCTCTTCATTCATATTTTCAATATGTTTAGCTTTCTTTTCGATTCAGTTTTTATGTTTTTTAACCAATAACCATTGCAAATTTGCTCAAATCATAGGAAGCTCTACCAACATGTAAGATTTTATGATATTAAAGAGAATAAAGAGAGAACAAAAACTCAAACAGAGGATTCACTTAATTATATTAATGTACGTTACATCAAGATACAGTTAAAAACTTTTAATTAAACTATCATTTATGTAAATCTAAATCATATTCCACTTGTGGTGGTATCCAATCATCTCCATCTAGAAACACTCTCAATGAATACCGGGAAGACGCTTCGACCTCATCTAATACATGGATAAATGGTGGTATATTTGCAGTCGCACCACTTCCTTCGTTGTCGAAAATGGCGAAGTAGGTAGTGTTCGGCGGAGAAGTATCAAGGAAATAGCCACTTACGGATGCATCCAACTAGGATTGCATGATAACAAAAGACGCATGTTTCCCTAATGAACTACCTACAAACGTCGTCTCTGATCGGTTATTTTGAAACTTATCTACTATCTACTATCTATTACTATCCTAAATGTCTGAATATTTCTGTAAACTTTTGAATAGACTAAATGCCCTGGTAAAATGACTGGACTAAAATATCCCTGTATTTAATGGTAAATTGTAATTATGCACAACCTAATAGAAAGGGCCTCACTCTGAATTCTGAAATGTAAAAATCCGTTAGGTTTTCCCTCAATTAATATACACTGCTTAAGATGACTGCGTCTCTTAAGTTCATAAAGGAATTTTATTCCCTTTTTCCAGTACTTCCAGACTGAAATAAGCTAATAAAGGATTTCTCTGAAGTTGCAAACAAATCTATCCTGGGATTCCATCTGAGAAACAAGGTAGGAATTTTACAATTCAACATATCACTTTTTTCCCTTGCTGGAAAGACATGGAAATGTTTGAACATTTTACACGGATGATATGTGAATTATGTATATATCTGTAACAAAATCTTATCATGTTTTTTAGTTTTGTTTTTTTAGTTAAATTGGAGTGAGTTATTTTTTTATACTGTATGGAATATGGGTGTGTTGTTAAAGATGATACTTTGGTATGACAAATTTATATGTTTTTGAGTTCTTTTTTTCTATTGTATGAAATAAGTTAGAGTTTGGTACAAAGAAAGACTCCACAACATCCGCTAATAACACCAAAGGTATAAATACATTTATTTTTTGTATTTATGGTCTGAATCTTGACACCCCCACCCATTTTTGTTTAATCTTTTGTGGCGGGGAAGGCGGAATGGGGATTAGATGTTAAAATCGAAATAATTGTAATCTTTATTATGATTTTGTATGAATTTGGTGGAAGCAGATGGGAAGAACAGTGACAAAGCTAATGCTATAAGGTCAAAACACTCAGTTACAGAGCAGAGCAGGAGGAGCAAGATCAATGAGAGGTGAATTATTCATATCGAATGTGTACGAATACGCGGAATTTTCGACATCTTGCACGATTTAGAATGTGTTAGGAAATGTATGCTTGTGAATGCGTGTTTATAATATTTATGGCTATTATCTTATATTATCTGTTTGTTGATTTATTTCTTGCCAAATTGCTTTCCAAGTATGCCATGATTGACAGGAGAAATAAGAATTATTTTTCTTGTGTAGTGTTTAAAACAGCGAAAGGCGTGCGACAATAGTTGATTTTCTTGTTTTTACGTTTTTGTATTCGAGTGCTCAGATGAAGAGTAGTCTTCACTATTGCCTGAGTATTAGGTACAATCTCGAGTTTGATTAACATGACTGGTCTTTCTTAATTTCAGTGATAAGGAATAAATCGGTATTCTCTTGTGTTAATTCTGGCCAAGGTTGTTGGATATCTACTTCATATACGTACATCTGTTTGAATGTTTATTATATTATTTTGTAATAATTTAATTTCTGTGTATGCAGTTTCTTGTTCTTCTTTCTTATTGATGGAGTTTTCCACATGAATTATCACCTGTTAATTTATTGTTCATTTTAAATTTTAAAATTATTTATAAGGTTATTTTGTAATCAACCCCACACTATTATATTTCATTGAGTTCGCTCACCCCCTAACTGTAAAACATATGTCCGCCACTGCTTTGAGATTGGCTTTGAGTGATTGCTTCCAACAAAGCCCATAATGTAAAAACAAATAACTTAATTACAATATTGTTGAGCAAGATGGCGAAGGAGAAGACTGAATATACAGATTGGTTTCATGTTCCCTTTTTGATCTGCTCCACTTTGTCTGAACCATTTTTGGATCAATTATGTTGTTTGTTTTGTCCACCTCCTGGAATTGCAAAGACTTCCTACTTATATGAGTTTGCATTTTGGTGAATTTGAGGTTTTTTTGTTGTTTCTTATTTTATAAAAGCAATACGGAAGTAGAAAAAAGAGCAGCAGAAAATAGACTCAAACGGCAGAAGATCTAAAGCACAGTACCAAGATGAGAGCTGAAGATATCTGGACGGAAGGAGACTCGAATGAAAGATTTTAATTCGCGTATGAGTGCTCAAGATAAATCCAATATGGGAAAATTGTTCTCTGTTGCAACTGTCAATTTGAGGTAGTGGATATTGAAGTTGAGTTATTATTTTCGTGTGTATATGACTATATTTCAGGAACACGAAAGCTTGTGGCTTTATGAATGTATATATATATATATGTACATCTGCAAAAAACGAAATAGCTAGATGATACAAGTTTCTGCACTCTTTCTCGGATATTTAATCTAATATTTTCATGGAAAAGCTTCCTGTTATCAAGAATTTAGCATAGAATAAAATACATATTGGAAATTCTTTCCATGATAATCCACATTTATCTTTTATTTATCAGTTCTATTAGTTTTATGGAACTAAACTAATTTGTTGCCTGATTTTAGACGTGCTCTCTGTTCAGTTAATATATTGATCTCCACTTTGTAGGCTGCCTTCAGTATACCATTAAAATTTATGGGCATCGGTGCACTTTGAATAATCAATACTTATATCGACTTACTTAATGACTATTGTGGTTGGTTTGTTTGAGAATGGTGAAGGCGTAACAATTGATTGTATTCACTAATTGATATAAAGAATAGATTGGTGTTTGCCTATTGCCTGTGAATTTCTAACTGCCATATGTTCATGCATAAATCAAAGTTCGTGCATATTGTCCTGTTGGTAGAAAAGATAAAAGGGAAGTATGCTCTAAATATTGCAGTGAACACACTTGATTTCTTTTAAATGTGAGTTGTTTATGTTTTTCTTTCAAATACACAACTTGGTTTCATGATCCCCTTTTGTTTCACTCAACGTTTGTCAGAACCAGTTTTTTGGATCGATTTATGTTGTTTTTCCTACTTATATGAGTTTGCATTTTGGTGAATTTAATGTTTTTTGATGTTTCTTATTTTAATACATAAACCAAGAAAAAAAGGGGGGCAGTAAATGGATTCAAAGGCAGAAGATTTAAAAACAGAATGACACAGATGAAATATAGAAGGAAGAAGACTCGAATACATAATTTTATTGGCATGTCATTTCTCAAGGTATGTCCATATGCAAAGAAGGTTATGTGTTGCAATTGTAAAAAGAAATATAAATTGGGTGTGAATTATCTCTTTTTGTTTTGTAGATATATATATATATATATATATATATATATATGTTCCATAACTTGATAATTAATAGTTTTTTTGGAGTATTTCTCAAATGAACTTTTGGATGTAAAAATCTACTTTCCATAATAATAATTTATTTGGTGATTAATTTAGAATGGACTTTTGAAAACTTCACTTCTCCAAGAAGTTCATTATAGAGAAGCCAAAATTGGAGAAGCCCGCAATGAATTTTTGCATGTCCGTATGTGGTGATAACTTTGTATCAATTTTGATCTCAATGTGATATGTTGTCTTCGTGGTTTACTAAGAGAAGAACAAGCAAAGTTTGCTGACTCTAAAGGTTTTTAAGTTTTTGCCAAATAGTATTATTATCCTATTACTCTTTTGTTTCTCTATTCCTCCTACTTGTTTTTTTTCCCATCAATATCGTGATTGATATGAATATCATTCAACCCTGATAAATTGCTTTTGACATTTGCGAGCACAGTAGGGAGATTTTAGTGAGTGTGTTGGGAGTGATCTTTATATAAGAGTATAAATATAGCAAATTACTTTGAAGAGTTGTGGAAGTTGGCTTGACTGCTAATTTGATGAATGTATTGTTTGAAATCTCTCTTGGACTGAAAATGCTTCCTCCTTATATTCCTACGAGTTTTTGTCCATTTTTCAGTTGTTTCATTTGTTCTATTTTATTTTGATATTATGGTGAAGTGTATAAATTCAAATATATATTAATTATGTTTGAATACGCAGTGAAACTATAAGTTATTCGTATTAAACATATATACCTTTACAATATTATGTTGAGTTTACGTGAGCGATTTTAGAGTCTTAGGGTGAAATTTTCATTAACCATTGATTCCACTTTGCCACTTAATTGTGTTAGGAGTCACAGTGATGAAATTGGACTATATAATGCGTGATAGAGACGAGAGTACTGCTAATTAAGAATCCTTCTTGGCAAAAGGGAATTTCTTAGAGAAACTAGTTATTTCCTTGTCTTTCACAGTAAAATACCTCACCAAAAAAAGAAGGATCAGATAGTGGGCAAGAATAGCATAAAACCTTCAGATATTTAAGTGGTGCAACAAAGACATGTATTATTGAAAATGAAAGGATTATTGTCTTCTGCATTAAGTTATTATCACAGTCAGTCAGTCGCAAGCTTGCCATTGTGAATTATTTAACACTTTATAGAAAAAACTAGATGAGGCCTGCGATACATGGGTTATCCGATTAATGAGTAGAGCTGTCAAATGGGGCAGTTCGCAGGGCCAAAGAGAAAATCAGGTCGGATCGAGCTAAAATTCCATCTGGCTGCTATTTTTTATGGTGGACGGAAGATCATTTTCGCATATATATAGATTTGATTATTAAAGTTTATATATTTTTTTAGAAAGTATTATTAAAATTTTTATTAAAATATAATGTGTTAATTCTTTGGAGAATACACATTTATAATATTAAAATTATTTCTTATCAAAAAAAAATTATACATGCATATATTCAGTTAAGATGTTTTAGTAATATATTTAGAGTTTGGTTAAAAGTATTTTTTTTGAATAGCTAATAATTACAGAATATATTCAGTTTTTAAGAATTTAATATTATATATGTTTGATACATGTTTTTATCTTAATTTTGATGATTTTATTTTTACACCAAAATAATGTTTTTAATTGTTGTCCAAATACTCCTAAATGATTTAAAATGGTTTTAATATTTTACGGAGTATTTCTTCAAGTTTTACTTTTAATAAAATTGGACAACACGTCTTATGATTTTATGTTTATATGTTTTTACTTCAAAACAAGGTTTCTAAATATTGTCTAAATACTTCCGATTGGTTTAAAATGTTTTTACTAAATTTTCGGAGTATTTCTTGGGTTTTATTTTCGATAAAAATTGGGCAACATTTACTCTCTTGGTCGACCAGGTCGCCCCATATAGGGCAATCCGTGCACGAAGATGATTTTTGAAAGAAAATGAGACGGAAGAAAAATCAAGCGGTCGACCAAGTGCCGCCTGACAGGCGTCGGCCGGCCTGGTCGACCGGCACTGCAAGTTTGGTTTTGAAAGCGAACTTGATTTTCTCTAAAACCTTTAAGGGGGACCGTTGATGATAGGGACGACGGCCGAGGTACACGCGACCGGTGCCTGCGTGTAAATTTCCCGTGTTTCGTTTCAAACTTCTATTTTTGTGCGACCGGTCGCTTTGTGCTTTTGACAAAAAAAATATGACCGTTTGAAAATGAGACATATATTTCCTTAAAATGTGGGATTGATTTCTAACAGCTATATTCTTGATTTTAATTGTATTTTTCTGTAGATTTTCAATCCCCAAGAGCACTATGCTTGATCAATCATCTCCTATAAATAGAGGAAGTTTTGGAGCAACCAAAAAAACAACAATTGAGATACAACACAACAAGATACACTTCAAGCAAATATTTGTTCTTCATTGTTATTATTCTTGTTGTAACTTTGCCTAGCTTATCACTTTCACATCTTTGAGGTCTAGGCTTCTTGATTACACTTTGCACTCAAATTGTAATATTCATTATTGAGTTGTAATCTTGATTTTTGGTTATCATTCAACACAAGATATCCTTGTGAGTGTTCTTGTGGTAAGAACACACTTGGATGATCTAGGTGATAGGTGCAAGAAGATTGTGGTGATCTTCTTATTGAGGTGTTGAAGAATTTGGTATTCTTCAAGGTTGAAGATTGTGGTAATCTTCACAAGGTGCCGTTGGAGATTGTGGTAATCTTCAAGAGAGATTGTGGTAATCTCAAAGGTGGTGTTGAAGAAGAGTGTGGTGCTCTTCAAGGTATTGTTGTAAGTTGATGTTGTATTAATTTTGGTAATTAATAAAATCTTTTTTCTTTTTGAAATCCATCACGGATATACTGGGGTGGTAGAGGATTAGGCCCTAGGTGGGTTGAACCTTTATAAATCGACGTGTGTTGTTTACATTCCGCACCTTTATTATTGTCTTTGAGCATTCGGTTCGAAAAAGAGGGTGAAATGGAAAAGATGGAGATAATCTATTCACCCCCTCTAGATTATCATAGCCGCTTGGACTTACAAGTGGTATCAAAGCCAAACTCTTTGGCAAGCTCGTTTCACATCGCGAGTGAAGAGAAACGATCGTCGGCTACAAACGAAGCTCATCTATCCGGCACCTCCACCACCAAGCCACCTCTATTTGATTCCAAAAATTATATATTTTGGAAAGAAAGAATAGAATGTTATTTACAAGGTTGCGGGTTCGATATTTAGAACGTCGTCATAAATGGAGAAATCATTCCAATGATAAACACATCACACACCTCCAAAGCCTTCAAAGAGCTCAATGATGAAGAGAAGAAAATCATCTCCTTAAACGGTAAAGCTCTCAATATTTTGTATTGTTCACTTACTAATTTGGAATATGAACATATTGTAGGAATTCGATCGGCACATGAAGTATGGAAAAAATTAGAAGCCATCTATGGAGTATTTGCAAATGAAAGGAGTCATACAAAAGCATCTACTTCTCAAAGGAATACAAGCTCAAATCTAAGGAACAAGTCTCTTACAACTTCCAACTATGAAGAAGTTGAATATTGCTTTATGGGCATCGAAGAAGAAAACGAGGTATGTCTTAAACCCTCTACTTCTTATGATATTGTTATTCAAAATGATTATAGTGATTTACAAAATTATTTTGATGATCTTCAAAATGAATTCCAAAATTTGCTTGTTAAGTACAAAAATTTGAAAAAGGAATTCAATGTTTTGAAAAATGAAAAGGATAGCTTATTTACTTCCTATGAATCACTATCATGTGCTCACACCACCACACTTGACAATGTTAGAAACCTTGAGAAACAAAATAATACTCTTGTTGAGGATATTAATTGCATGAAAAATGATTTATCTAAATCCAACTTGAGTACCGATGAAATTATTGATTGTTGTGATAATTCGAAAGTAGAACTTGATCATAAGCTTAATGTTGTCAATCATATGAAAAAGAATCAAGTCTCTAAGCATGTTGGTCATTATGCTCCTAGAATTATTACTTACTTTTATTGCGATAAAAAAGGTCATACGGTAAATACTTGTCGAGCTAGAAATAGCTCTAACTATTGTTGGAGACCTAAAAGTCTCAAAGCTAATCCTAAAGGACCCAAACACATGAGGGTACCACAAAACAATGTCATATTAGGTACCCGGCGAAATAATGATCGAAGAAAATTTATACCGCCAAGAAGACATCAAATGTCAATTTCATTTGATCAAAGGAGAAAACATTTTCAACAAAGTCATTTTCCAAGAAGAGGAAATAATCAAAAATGGGAAGAACACAATCCTTGGAAATGGCAAAGACAACATCAACAAGATGATTTTCCAAGAGAAAGACACTTTCAAAAATGGGAAAGCCACAATGCTTGGAAATGGAGCAATTGGAGAAGCCATCATCAACAAGATGTTTCTCAAAAGGGAAAATATCATCAACAATGGGAACGGCACAACCCATTGAAATGGCGTAATCAGTAACCCGTATCTATCTATTTAAATATGCATTTTATTTTTATGCATGCTTTTATTTGTGTCTTAATTACTAAACGAGTTTTCAAATATTTATTTTTTTTAATTAAGGTCTTCAATATATATTTGTACTTTTAAATTTTTTTAAAGAAGACCTTGCATGGTGTTTCTAAAACTCTTGTGCATTATCTTTATAGCATAAGCATTTTTCTTGATATCTCCTATTACTTGCCTCCACTTGTGCTATTGTGCAAATTTTGTTTAAGAATTATGTAGGATATATATCTCACATTCATTGGCTATTTCATCATCAAGTTTCTTAAACTATCGAGGTATGTTCACTCGTATTTCTCTTAGAACTCGATATTATGCACATATCTTTCAAGATATTTCATTTCAACCCCTTAAGTGCCCCTAAATGATTTTGCAAATTGTTTTTACAAAAAAGGGGCACTACTCGTTAAGTCTCGATTTTCTCGTATATATGTTTTCCCGAAACCTGTATTTATTGGACTTGGTCCAAAAAAATTACCCTTTTTGCAAAGTTTTAAAACTTTTGGGGTAAAAAATTAAATTTTGGAATTTCTGGAAATGATATTACACTGAAACTGGTACCCAGAGCAGGTACCGGTCGACCAGGGGTTGACTTTGTCGATGTTCCGTCGGCCGACCTCGGCCGACAGGGTTATTTTAGACGGGCAGTAAGTTTAAATTGAAACAGGGGATACTGAGTTTCATTTCTTCTTCTCAAGACTGCGAGCCCTAACTCATTCTCACTCCAAAATTCTCTCAAAATATCCCAATACTTCATAAATTATTTCATCCTTAAGCTCATATCTATCATATTCATCTTGTTTTTCATGGCACCCCGTCAATTCACCGGACAAAATCCTCAAAAGAGGAGAAGGAAGCAAAGGGGAGAATGTTCCTCCAACCTCCAACAAGATAATATTCCACAAGGAGATAATCAAAACCGGCTTACGGAAGAGGAGATTGTCGAATTAAGAGCCGGGGTTTCAAAATCGAGCATTCATTGGGACTCTAGTAAGTTATCACTTCTTTACGAGCCTCCCTCTAGAGCTAATAGATCTCGATTTCTAAATAAACTTGCGGAGGGGCACTATGATAACATTGGGTTAATCGACAAGAAAATTACGTGCACTCGTATGGTTCGTTTTTTAGCATTTCACGATGAATTTCCGGAAATTAGGGCTTATTTTGAAATTCAAGGTTGGGTTTCATTATGGGATAATCCATGTTTGCATTATGATGACGAGCTTATAAAACCTTTTTTTGCAAATATGTGGATTGTTGATGCTACAGTAGATAATCTGTTGGAACTTCACACATTTATTAATGGTAGGCATTTTTCATGGACATTGGTCGATATTTGCAATCATTTTAATGTGACGAATGATGGAGTGGTTAATGTGGATTGCACTCATTGGGATGATAATATTTTCGGTGTTTCACTAGATGATGTGAAAACCTTTTTAGGAGTGTATCCCGAAGTGACATATTCGGCAATGCCGCCAAATTATCGGATTATATCTATTATTTGCTCCTATTGTGTTTGTGGGAAGGAAATAAAACTTCCGAGTAATCTCGAACTCTTTCTCACCTATAAGATTGTTCGAGGAGAAAGAGTAAATTATGGGGCAATTTTTGTGTATTATTTGTCGGAATCAAGAAGGCTTACCAAGAAAAAATATACTTTGGGTAATTTGCTTTGCCGACTATTGTACTTATCGGGATACCCGGAAAATGAAATGAATACCGAAATTCGTCACAATGATTTTGATAATGCCAACATTCTACAAATGGTAAGAATGCGACGACATTTACCACGGGTTCCCACCAAAGCCGCTAGGGGACGTGCCCGACATCAACAACAACCTCGGGATGATTTCTTTAATGACAATGAGGTTGAAAATATCGGAAGAGGTAATGAGGAAGAAGAGAATGTGGGGGATGAAGAAGAGGAACAAGATGTTGGGGAGGAAGAAAATGAAGGAAACAAGGAAGAAGATGAAAACGAGCAAGATGTTGAAGATTTAAGTCTCAAAGAGAGAATGGACAAAGTGGAAAGAGATACATTTAGAGACGTAGCCTCTCTTAGGAAAGAACTCCGGGTTGTGAAGAAAGAAAATTCTAGTTTGAAAAAATCAATCGGCAAATTGAAGAAATTCATCAAAGATCTTATCCCCGGAACTTGCTTCTCTTCGGACGAGGATTGATGTCCCCACCCCTTTACCTTTTAGCATTTTTCTTTCTTGTTCATGTTGCTTTATGAACTTTTTGTATAACTCTATTGCACTAATGAGATTTGCTTGTCTTCTTGAAAGGGTTAAAATTGCAAGTTGATAATGACTTGTGGATGATCATGATGGAGTATTTGTTGGTAACAATACTCTAGTTTGACATATTTTGGTGTTGGTATGAAGTACTTGATGGTAAAAGTGCTTCTTTTAAATTTTTTGCTTTAATGCATTTGAGATGCTTTGATCATTTTGCTTAGATGGATATTATGGGACATTTGTAATATCTAATATGCATTGTTTGATGCTTGACATATATTACTTGATGGCTCTTTAATTTTTGCTTGATGGCATTGGTAATGCCTTGATATCTCTTTGGCTAAATTATCTCAATTGGGTTGAACCCTTGAGAATTTACTTTGTTTATGCCTTTTATTTGTTGGATATATGTTAAAAATTGCTTTTGGTGATGGTATGAAAATTTTTGGCTTGGATCATTTACAAAGGCTATATACAACTTCTTTTAATTTTCAAGCCCACAAAGTGTTCGATGAAATGTCACAATGAAAATTTCAACTTCTACATGAGTCTCTTGCTTCCAAAAGTCTTCAATACTTATTGAGATCATGTTTTGGCAAATAAACCGAGCGTATAAACTCTTCATGACACATTTCTCCCATTTTCCTTGGTTTTTTTTTCAATGGTTGATAACCGTCTCTTTAGCGCACTTTGAAGTATTTGTATGACGTTTTTATCATCCTAACTTTCTTTTTGATGATTCCAAAGGGGGAGAAACAGGAAATTGGCTCATTAGCTCAAAGAAGCTAATAAAAGCTTGTTATAAAAGCTATAAGCTATGGCTCATAAAAGCCATAAGTTGTGATTTTTTTTAGTCCAAGTATTGCTTGATAGACTTATATACTTGTCTAATGATGTTTTGTGACAGGGGGAGCTCATAAGCTCTTGAACAATATGTAAAAGCTAAGCTTCTAGCTTATGGTTAATTGCTTTTACATTATTCTTGATGTGCTTGTTGATAGGGGGAGCTTGTGCTTATTACTGAATATATTTACTCCCCTACTTGGTTGCTTTTATATTTTTGAAATTATGGTTGCTTCCAAACGGTAAAATGTTTTTACCGGAAAATTATTTCTAAAATTATTCTCCTATTTTGTGTAAAAATTATTTTGGTTTGTAATCATCAAAAAGGGGAAGATTGTTTGATACATGTTTTTATCTTAATTTTGATAATTTTATTTTTACACCAAAACAATGTTTTTAATTGTTGTCCAAATACTACTAAATGATTTAAAATGGTTTTAATATTTTCCGGAGTATTTCTTCAAGTTTTACTTTTAATAAAATTGGACAACACTTCTTATAATTTTATGTTTATATGTTTTTACTTCAAAACAAGGTTTCTAAATGTTGTCTAAATACTTCCGATTGGTTTAAAATGTTTTTACTAAATTTTCGGAGTATTTCTTGGGTTTTATTTTCGATAAAAATTGGCCAACATTTCTATCTCTTGGTCGACCGGTCGCCCTATAGGACAACCCGTACCTGAAGATGATTTTTGAAATAGAAAATGAGACGGAAGAAAAATCAAGCAGGTCGACCGGTCGCCCAGGGGTCGACCGGTACCTGCAAGTTTGGTTTTTGAAACAGAACTTGATTTTCTCTAAAACCTTTAAGGGGGACCGGTTGATGATAGGGACGACGGCCGAGGTACACGTCGACCGGCCGCCTGTAAATTTCCCGTGTTTCGTTTCAAACTTCTATTTCGGCGACCGGCCGCCTGTTGACAAAGAAAATATGACCGTTTGACAACGCATATTTCCTTAAAATGTGGGATTGATTTCTAACCGCTATATTCTTGATTTTAATTGTATTTTTCTGTAGATTTTCAATCCCCAAGAGGAGCCTATGCTTGATCAATCATCTCCTATAAATAGAGGAAGTTTTGGAGCAACCAAAAAAACAACAATTGAGATACAACACAACAAGATACACTTCAAGCAAATATTTGTTCTTCATTGTTATTATTCTTGTTGTAAATTTGCCTAGCTTATCACTTTCACATCTTTAAGGTCTAGGCTATTCTTGATTACACTTTGCACTCAAATTGTAATATTCATTATTGAGTTGTAATCTTGATTTTTGGTTATCATTCAACACAAGATATCCTTGTGAGTGTTCTTGTGGTACGAACACACTTGGATGATCTAGGTGATAGGTGCAAGAAGATTGTGGTGATCTTCTTATTGAGGTGTTGAAGAATTTGGTATTCTTCAAGGTTGAAGATTGTGGTAATCTTTACAAGGTGCCGTTGGAGATTGTGGTAATCTTCAAGAGAGATTGTGGTAATCTCAAAGGTGGTGTTGAAGAAGAGTGTGGTGCTCTTCAAGGTGTTGTTGTAAGTTGGTGTTGTATTAATTTTGGTAATTAATAAAATCTTTTTTTCTTTTTGAAATCCATCCCGGATATACTGGGGTGGTAGAGGATTAGGCCCTAGGTGGGTTAAACCTCTATAAATCGGTGTGTGTTGTTTACATTCTGCACCTTTATTATTGTCTTTGAGCATTCGGTTCGAAAAAGAGGGTGAAATGGAAAAGATGGAGATAATCTATTCACCCCCCTCCCCCTCTAGATTATCGTAGCCGCTTGGACTTACAATATATGCTATATTATTTAATATAAATTTATATAATCAAGAGGAATGTTAATAAAAATCTTGCAACAATAATTTATTTTTATTATATTACATTCTCGGTTATGATGTTTTATTCAATTCGGTGTTCTAAATAATTTTAAAAAAATAAATGAATTTGATTCTTAGTAATCGTGTTTATTTTTTTCTTTTGTTTTTGGTTTGTTTTTTTCTTCATATATGTTCATTTGGGCTCAAGATTTGGTCTTTTTGGATGCGGATCTGGCCGATTGGTTTTAGATATGGTAGCTTTGGAGGTTGATTGACTGCAAGAGGTATTTTCACAACGGTTTTCACCGAAGAAAGACACGAGATGGAGTTGGATCCGAGCATTTTGAAGATTGGAGGAAGATTTTGTTACGAATTTTGAACTGCTAACCATTTGATGGAGCTTTGGTTTCTTTTTTGTAACAAAATTTTCGTTTGTTTTTTTCCAAGTCCTGTATTTTTATTTTTATTTGGGTTTGTGATCACCTTTTGTAAGTTTATCTTGCAATTTTTAGTCTTTCATCTTGAATCTGGAAATTTTTTTTCCATTCAGATGGCTCTTTGTAATCTGATGGATCGGGCTATTTAGCCTATTTGTATGTTTTTCTTCATTTGGCATTAGGTCAAATCTGTCTGGGCATCGTCCCTTCTCCGTTTCAGGAAAAAAAAAAGTTCATGGAGGAGCTTAACTTTTTAGCTAAATTAATCCTTAGTATAATTACTATTGGATTTAGCTCTATGATAATTTCATTTTTAGTTCTACGCATTTGTTTTTTGGCTCGAAATGTCTTAAATATATATATATATATATATGCTTCACCTACAATATATATTTTTAAAATTTCATAAATTACATTATAATATGTAAAATTCATTGTACGATATGGACACTTATATAATAGATACAATAAAAATTTACTCAATAATAATTTTAATCTATTAATTATTTAATTAAATAATACACTTATATGGTGCACAAGTTGCTTATTTTCTTAAACACAAAAGTACAAGCGATGAAAGAAAAACTAAATGCAGTAGCCGAGTGAGTCGGAAAGATAAAATCCACTTTGAAGAAGGGTAAAAATGAGATAGACTTCAAGTACATCTATGTAGAGAATGCAGATGAAATGTGCAAAGGAGATAATCAAAACAAACAAAAGCCAAACCAAAATGTTAGTGATGATGAAATTTAAAAGGACAAAGATACTCTACAAGTATGAAGGAAAAATATGCAAAGAAATTGTCAAATTCAAGTAAGAAAAAGACATCGACATTGTCAAAATCAAATAAGAGAATGCTTCATGGAACTTAATATTGTGGAATAACTTTCTTGTCTTAAATATATTTTTTGATGTTTCATGGACCTGTTGATTGTTTTAGCAATTAAAATTTTAGGAACAATATTGACTTAGAAGAATGTATTTATAAATGATATTTCTAAGTTGTTGACATGTGATTTCAAAAGATAATGTTGAAGTTTCTTAATAGTTTAATGAAGCATTTCTGGAATTGGTGTAAGCATGTATTTGGTATTGGATTTACTCCATGCTTTGCTTCTCTTTCTTCGAGGTGAACATTTTACATTACTAAAGTAGATTATGTGTTACTCAATGACATGATTCTTTACATACTCCTCAAAACAAATTCTCTAATACATACATTTTTAGGGCAATATTTACATTATTTGCCATGATTTTTTGGTTCCACATTTATTTCTAATTGAATTAGTAAATTTATTTGGTTCACGTGCAACGCACGTGCACCTTACTAGTCAACATAAAATGAACAAAGGTGGAATACAAATCTACTTTCAAAAGTCAAAAGATGAGTAGATAGGCTTGAGAACACAATCTTTTCTTCCGGATATGACTTCTCACTCCGAAACTCACACTTCTGAAAGAATGCACGTGCAATTCCGGAAATTGAATTATTTCCACTGTACAGTTGGCAGCTACAGTAAAATTGTTTTTGAGCTCTGATGCTTAGAGTTGCATCTACCCCCTGCAGTCTACACCTAAAGAAGACAGAATATTTTGCCCAATTCTTGACTGCAACACCATATTTTGCGGTATTTACAACCGTCAAATCATGAGCCAAGAAACCTTTACCATTGATCCTTACAGATTAGTTTTTAAAGTAATAGTTAGAACTCATCGATTAATTAATGACATTTAAAGACATCCAACTCAACTAAAAAAATAAATACTTACATAATGTTGTTGGTGGCAAAGGGCTGTCAGGTTCTTCGCTGCCAGCATTGGAGGATATTATTGTCCTCCCAATCCCTTCTCCAATCAAAGATATATTGTTTTTGTCGTCACCAATTGTGACTGTCTCATGGTATTCCCCCTTCTGAATATAGATACATACTCTAAAAGGGCTATAACTAGGGGACACCTCTATTGCTTCCGAAATAGTCTTAAAGTCAGATTTTATCTGCTTAGAAACTGTAAATTTCATTGTACACTCAATATTCGTTTTGCTCCTCGTCATTGGTAGGAAAACGAATACAGCTAAGAGAGTCACGATTGTAATAATAATTGCAACAAAGATTTTAATAATTCTGTGCCAGTTCACCACATATGGTCTATGTTCTTCCATATGAGAAAGAAACACGCCGGAACCAGCATTAACAGAAATGGAGTTAGGACTAAAAGAGTCGAAACCATCAAATGAAACCCTTAATGAATCGGGTGTTAATGCGGGTGATATTTGTGTAGGCGGGAACTCAACATCCACCTCAATATCATTACAAGATGTTGAGGGTGAAATAGATGGATTTATGTTCACCTCATCCATGAGATTGGTGATATGAAATTGGATAAATAAATAAGAAAACAGAAAAAAGTGAATAAGAAAGAGAACAGAGGGAATTGTCTCTTTTTTCCCTCAAAAAACAAAAACTAATACATTCGAATCCTTAAAAATAAATAAAAATATCACTTGGAGAGAACACAAAAAATCGGCCTTTGGGAACAGAGTGTGATGGCAGAAATTTTGTTTGAATTTTGTTGGCCAAAGATTCTTCAACTGAGATAACCAAACGAAAACTTCAGTGAGTTGGCCGAGAAACTTTTAATTGCTAGAGAGGGAAGGGGGACTCTTTTAAAATGTTGAGATAAAATGTATATTTCCAAGTGTGAGTACTCTTGTTGTGTGTATGCTGGGATGTCCAAGTATGGGTATTGGTCTTATATTTATAGTTTTGGTTTAAAGATCTCCCACTCCAAGTATGTGTAATATTATTCTCAGTTACCATTTACTCATCAGTGAATTAATTTATAACCGACAAATTAGATATTTCAAACCATTTAATTCAATTTTAAACAAATGAGTTTTTTTCTTCGCGTATAAATGAATAGTTCCATATTGATCAGCTAATTAATTGAAAATCCAAGTGCTAGGAATATCATAGCACAAAATTAATTGCGGAATTTATTTTGCGCAAATAGGATCAAGAAAAAGATGATCATCTAAAGTACAATCATAGTTTTTTTAGTATATATATATATATATTGTTCTCTTCTGATAAGGTCTTATTAGATGACATGCATGACATCCATTTGTTAAGCTATTTCCTAACGTAATTAACATTAAAAAAGTTACTCGCAATTTTTCGTTAAGATTCTTTGAATATTTTTCTTTAGTACTAGTAAAAAGCACGTGTTTTGTACGTGATTCTTATAACTTTAGAGAAAATTACAAATATTTCACGTGATTCATTTAACTTTAGAAAAATATTTGAAATTCTTAATAGTTTTCTCATAACATAAATATATATTATACACACATTTACGCAACTTGACAATTTTATTGTTTTTTCAATCATGACTAATTTAGGGAACTATTTAGTATAATTTTATAATTTAATAACATATCAAATATAAGAAATAAATTAGTTAATCAAATCACTTGGAGAGATGGTACTTGGTCCTATTAGAAAAATTTTCAACTATTAAATATTTTAGAAGTAATTCATAACCTGTCAATGAGGCATACCTGGATCAGGCATATATTTAACGACTGAAAAATCTCACAACATACGGAATATCTGCTTTATATATGCTAAAGTACTGCTAGCTGCCTACCATACCGTATAAGTATATATATATATATTCTCACTAACACACCCAACCATAAACAGGGAGATGAGTGATTTAATTAGATTTTTTATTATACTTCTAGTTTGACTTTTACAAATAAATAAATATTTTTACAACATGTTCACCAGACACTCGTAACTTCTGATTTTACTTGCAAAACACTACCAACTAATGATTCTCAATTATTTTCACTTATGCTATAGTAGATCACTTCTCTAATTAAAAGCAAAAGTTTTTTACAAACACTCCCGATAATTAATTAATTTAAATGGTATAAAATCGAGTGTTGATTGAAATTATTAAACTTTTGGATAATGCAAAAGTAAATGAAAAGTCACTCAACATTATATATAAAGTGACGCTTAAATTAGATATTATTTAATTTATTACGGAAATACAATTATCATTGCTGTAAGCAATTGATATACCTACAACTCAACTTCTAATTTACTTAGCAGGAAAAGGCAATACATATCCAGGTCAGAGGATTTATTTTGTGCAAATAGGAGCAAGAAAAAGATGATCATCTAAATTATAATGATAGTTTCTTTTTAGTATATTGTTCTCTTCTGATAAGGTTTTAGATCACATGAATGGACATCCATTTGTTAAGCTATTTCCTAACTTAATTAACATTAAAAAAGTTACTCGCAATTTTTCGTTAAGCTACTTTGAATATTTTTCTTTAGTACTAGTAAAAAGCACATTTTTTGCACGCGATTCTTATAACCTTAGAGAAAATCACAAATATTTCACATGATTCATTTAACTTTAGAAAAAGCACAAACTTGTATAAAGCACTTGCAATGAAATTCGGTCATGCATATAACTTTAATGAAAAAACACTTGTGTTGCACCTAATTCTTATAACGTTAGTAAAAAGCACATTTGTTGCAACCTGATTCTTATAATTTAGAAAAACAAGCGTAATGCATGTGATTTATATAATTTTAGTAAAAGGAACATGCATTGCTTTTGATTTATATAACTTTAATAACTTAATAATTTTATTAAAATAGTAGAGGGTGTATATATATATATAAAGAGATATTACATCAATGCTTAATTAATGAAAATTGAAATATCTCAACATACTTCTAATATTTGGCGTTTATTAAATATATCAATATGAGTAGTGATAATTAATTTTAAAGAACTAAGTTTAAAATTTTCAAAATATAGATGCTAATATAATTAAATATTTTTTTATATAAATTTATAGCACATCTATCAATTATCTTGGTTATTGGGAACAACATTCTTTTGGTTCTAATTTCACTGGAAATTGTGAACCACATGAACCACTCACGTGATTGAAATCTAGTAAAATTAGAACCAAATTTAAGCCTCTCACGTGATTGAAATCCAGTGAAATTAGAACCAAATTTGAGAATTTCGTATGGTCGTTATAAGACTGCCATGCTTTTTTGCAGGATCAATATCGAAAGTTTTCTGTAGTTATAATATATTTTTGCAAAAAGTGATTTTTCATAACCTTTTTTACTTCCGCACTATAGTTTTTTTTTGAATAAATAGAAATATATAAAAAGAAAGGAAAAAGTCCAGATCACAAGTCGATCAGGTAGCAAAGGGAAAATAATGCTAAACTCAAAAAACCCACTGTTTAAGATATTTAAAAGATCAGTGGGCTTTTTTTTTAGCCTTTTTGGCCAATTGAAAATCTTTTTTAGCCATCTTTTTCAAACACATCTTTTTTAGCCATTTTGGGGTGTGAAATAACATAGCTGCCCTTTAATAGTTTTACAACCCATTGTTTGAGTCACAACATAACCAAATACTCGAAAAGCAAACACTGACCCCCCAAAAATTCGGAACCGGCGACTTGGATGGTGGCGACCGAATCGACGACGATGACTGTATCGACCTCTATAGTTTTTTTGTTAATTTCATATTTTTTTGCTGATTTATTTAGTCTATAGTTGTTTTAGGTTAGGATTTTTTTGTAGTTTTTGTAGAAATTCTAGGGTTTTATATGGATTTGGTATTGGTGGGTGAGCTTGGGATGTTGTTAATTGCGGAAAGTGGCTTGGGGAAGAAGATGATGTATTCCTATAACTCGATTTCGAGTTACAAGTAACTCGCAATCTAACATGTAACTCAATATCGAGTAATGTGAAGAACTGTGAAGATAATGATATGATACATATATCGAGTTAAATATAACTGGATACCAAATAATTGGGAGATCTAGTTACATAACTCGATATCGAATGTAACTCGATATCGAGTTTCAACAAAAAATAGTAGGCGTTAGTCAAACTAGCAATAACTCGATATCGAGTTACTGTTCAATCTTCTCTCAGTTATTATAACAAGTTATTTTATTTTTCTCCAAAAAACTTTGAATTCACATAACTTTTTCGTTTTAAATCTGTTTTGCATGTATAATATATCAAACTAATCCTCTTTTCGATATCTATAATTCAACACCGATATTGCATATTTAAAAACGAAAAATACATTTTCGATTTTTTAAAAAATTTTGAAAGAAATAGTAAGAGGATACATAGAGATAAGTGAAAGAGAGAGAAATAATCCAAATATCAGACAAATATGCTAGAAGGGTATGAATGTCATTTTACACCCCAAAATGGCTAAAAAGATGTGTCTACAAAAGATGGATATTTTTCATTTTTATATTTACAAAATGGCTATTTTCTACCATTTCCACATAAAAAATCCACTTTCACTTTCATATTCCCTTCAAGAAAAAATCAAAAGCAGTTATAATTTTGTCCAAAAACTCCAAAAATGGAGCAAAATATAATCCCTGAAGAAGAAGATGAACAACAACTCATTAATCCAAGAAATACAGAAATCCAAGAAGAAGAGATGATATTCATGATATTGATTTTCAGTTTCCTATCAATATCATAACTTTCATCCTGGAATCCCACCGCTCCCGCACCCTCCAACAGATCATGAAAGCAGAGGATTGTCAAAAACAGAGAGAAGACGCCGTAATCCACAAGAATCATACTGGAGCTTGTTTCGTCCTAATGTACCCAATTGGGACATCCTCTGACGGCGCCGTTAAAGTTCACAGAGCAACCTACATCCCTCAAGACTACGCAGAATACGAAACCATACATGTCCATGAAGGGTACGTTTCTGTCAAGTCCATCAAAGTAGAATAATGGGAATCAAGTTCTCATTCACATACAATGACAATTACTACGCCGTTTTCCCTTTCATGAGGTCTTGCTCTTGCTCCCGTTGTGTCTCTGGGTCTTGTCCTTCTTGCTCTTAGCTTGCCTTTGCCTTTAGGGTAGGAAGAGCCCCCAGCCTCGATCGTGAGTACATGTGGGGGACGCTCAATGGGTAGAGGATCGGGTTCATGAGCTGGAGAGCGGACCCTAAGACCTAGCTCAGAGGATTGAACCTCGCCTGAAGGGACCATGGATGGAGCACTGAGCGTCGGATTGCTAGAAGGAGGGCAAGACCTGAGGACCTCGTAGTTGCGATGAGCCTCTCCTTCTGCTCCTTGATGACCTTGGCTATGAGAGAAGCCTTCACATACATGCCTGAAAAGGGTTGTAAATAAGCACGTGTAAAAACAGTAATAAAATAATGTACGATAACAAGCAAGAAAAGAAAGAAATTTAAATTCACAAATTACCAAGTGATTGGGTTCGGGGAACAACAACAGGGCTAAGACCCACCGCGAATAGGACTTCTTCCCTTAGAAGCTCTCTTATATCATAATGATAGGTCGTGAGTTTATTTGAAACGAAGTCCTCAGCCCAAGAGCACTCGCCTAGATCTGAAGTACGAATGTGGGGTTTTGAAAATTTCCTGGTCTTGAAAATCTTCCAGGAGCGGTTCGGAGGAGCTTCGATATAAATAAATTTTATTTTCCAATTACCCGAAAAAGAAGGCAAATGGGTGAGGAACTTACAAAGGGGTCCAGAGGTCAGATAGAAGAACCCACGATTGTTAGTTCTGGCCAAAGAGGTAATGGAAAACAGAGCCCCAAAATGAGCTGATGAGGGATCGACTTTAAAGTGGTTCATAAGTACTATAAAGCCCAAGATTTGTCGAATAGCATTCAGGGAAAATTGAGTGAGGCAGAGCCCTAAGCGGATAAAGATGTCTTATATGTCTCGGTGTGAAGGGATGCATAGCCCGGCATCCAATGTAGCCAGGTGAAAAGAAAAACAATTTAGGGGAAGGGGGTTATGCATACGATCGTCCCATCCTGGGATAATTACTTTGTACTCGGATGGGATAAAGTAGCGATGGCTAATTAAAAAGGCTTTGCTACAACGTACCGTCGACTTAATTAACTCCCAGGAATCCTGAATCGGAAGATCGGATGGGTTCTCCCTAGAGCCGGATCTTGAAGGTCTCTTCTCCCTAATTAATCTCCCTAGAGGAAGGGACATCACTTATTGGAAGAGGATTAAGTATCCTAAGATCCGGACGAAGAGGTCCGGTCACTTCCCCTTTAGAGCTAGAACTAGAGCTAGACCCAAAACCAGAACTCGAGGAGCCTGAAGGGTCACTGCAAGAGGTGGTTCTAGAACCCATTATTTACGAAAATAATATTTAAATAAAATAAAAATAGAAAGGGCTAATGTATACTTGAGGTATAGGAGGTGACGAGCTATGAAGAAAGAAGGGCTCGAGTTCAAGGTTACCCCTGGAGTAGGCGACGACTTCAAGATCTTTGAAATACCAAGATTAGGAGATCGATCAAGACCTAATTTTTTTACAGTGAGGTTGAAAAGTGAAAGACAAGTGTTACTTTCACCCTATATAGAAGAGTAAAATAGTGGGCCCAGTAATAAATGGCACGACGTTCAAGGGCCAGTAATTAATGAATGAAAAATGCAAAAATCAATGAATGTGACTTTTCCACTTCTTAAGGCATAAATGTAGTCGTTGGGAGACCTTAGCCCTACCGAAGGATCTGGTTCACGAGGTCGAGATCGACCCAATTCTCCGAACCTCGAGAATCGGGAAGGTAATGATATTAAGCAATGAGGTCTAGGCGTATAAAACACTGCAGGGTCACTCGATCGGAGCTCCACAACCCGTGACCCGATTCACCCAGAGAAAAGGACTTGACCCGGCAGGAGAACTATTGATTCTCCTGACAGTTATGTACAATTCCCCTATTATTATGATGACACCTGTCACAACCAGGTTCCTCACATGTGCCAGGGCATGCATATAAATACTTTGCTACAGTAACATTAAATAGTAACTATTCACTCTGTCATTCTTACCTCTTACTTTTACACTTACTGTCTTTATATCTCCGTACCTCACAGACCTCGATCTGACTTAGGCATCAGAGGGTCTTAGTTGGGACCAACCTCAGCTAGCATGACGTGTGTTTATCCGTTTCAGGTCACCCAAGAGCTCGAACCCGATTACCCGAAAGTCTGTGACCTGAAGGTAATTATCAATTATCTGATCCAAATCAATATATTATATATCCAAGATACAAATCAAATATTACTTTCATTTATAAATTCCTTTCACCAAAACATGCGAAATATAAAATTTATTTATTTAGTTTTATTCCAGGAAAAAAAAAAAGGCAACGGCTCTTGTGAAAAGAATTTGTCTATCGGCCTACATTGTTAACCATCTGGTTGTATTGGACCAAGACAAATCAAATTTGGTGGTGGAACAACTTTTTGAAGCCAAGCCAAGGTACCATTAATCATATTCATAATTATGTGGTCACCATTCAATTAGGGTTTACCAATTAGTACAAAATAAAAAGAATATGCACGTGCATGGAGATTATGCCGACAAAAAGAAAAATTATATTCCAGTGCTTTCTTATTCAACTCCAAATTTAATTTTTTGATGTTTATTTCAATAATAGCTAAATATAATTGTATATTTGTATTGTTGGAATAGTTGTGAAGGAAATTACACTTTTGGGGTGCGATTTTCTTGGAAATTCGATTGTCTAATGACAAATGTAAAAGTGGATTATTGTTCTACTCCGTGAGAACATCGAAATCGAATATTTGTTTGTCCAAAATGATGTTTGGATGAAGGAGAAATTAAATCTTAAAGTGGAGTATTGGAATTAATTTATAAAGAAGAAAACATGTGTTTGTCTTCTTTGAAAGGTGGGTTTGTCCCACATGGGAAAACTAAGGCATTTTAGACTAGCATATATAATTCCACCTTTTAGTAAGGTGTAAGATTATATTGCATAGATGCTCTCTCTACACGCGCGCCCACAGGGGGGTGCAAATCATGGTCCGATTCGAGCTCCGAACCACTGACTTGTGTGCGAGCGTGACCTGCGTACATGAATGTCGGACCAAAATCGAGCCACATAGTCTAGCCTATGTTTTACAGATTTTTTATTTTCGAAATTAAATTTTAAAAGATTTTATTTTCGAAAATTTGAAACTATCTCATGTGATTGAAAATTAATTCCTCAGTTTAATTTTTGAATTAAAACCTGTAACAGCAAAATTATAATTGTTGTGTATAACTGCTGTGTAACAACAGATATGAATTGCTGTGTAACAGCAATAGGTTTAAATTCTCTGATTAATTTTCAGCTATATAAATAGCTGAATTTTCCAGCAATCATACTACACTCTTCACTTGCATTCTATATTGTTCTCTCTGCACATTGTTCTGAAAAAATCCCTTTGGCCTCCTGCATATTTTGGTGATATTTTCCAGGCATTTCTTCAGTTCACCGGATAGAAAGGTAGTTCGGTTATCCCGTCTTATCCTCGGAAACAGACGTCCAGAATAGGGGACGAACTGTTTTAAGGATAGTGTGTCAAACACACGATTCGGGCCATTTCTGTTTTTGTCAAATTCCAGAATTTGCTTTCAATAATATTTTCGAGTTTTTGCAGCATATTGTTATTTCCAGTTCTACTGAATTCTGAGTTTTTAAACTGTACTGCCATATTTTTGCAACAAACTTAAAACAGATTTAGATTTTCTTAAGATAACATTCAGTACAGTTTATAAATATCAAAGTTGGATATTTATACAGTTCGTTTCACATGTTCGAATTGCTTTTTGAAATTAGCAGAACAAATATCATTCAGTTGATTTTTTTTTAATAAGGCTGCTGCCTGGTTTTCATTCTTGAGCATGCAAATTTTGAAAGGATCTGTATAACTCTTATTTTCAGTTTTACTGCAGATTGGTTGGTTTTGCTAATAAACTATCATTGTCAAATTGGATAAAATCTTGTCAATTGATATTTCTGATTGTTGCCTTTAAAATTCTTTTCGAATTCATTCTGTACAATCATTATTTTCAATTACAATTCAGTTTAGTTTTTAAACTCAGAATATTCTTCTACAATTTGGTTTCTGAATTGTTTTTTGAAATTCAAATTCAATTTGGTATCTCATAATTTTCTGGATTCTGAATATATATTGAATTGAGTTCTAAAAACTCTTGTTTGTTGTGTTGGTCCGAATTTTATTTTGGACTAATAAATAATACCCGTGCTATTTGGAGTGGAAGGAAATTACATTGGACCTTATAATAAAAAGTTGAACAATTTATTTTGTTCTTATTGGATTTGTTCCAATTAATAGAAGTACTAAACTTTGATTTCTATTTCAGAAATGACGTCTGAAGTTCCGATTGGCGCTAATGAGACAAATGCTACGCCCAATCCAGTTGAGCCCAATCCAGTGGTTATCCCGGTTGTGCCTCGGGTAGTGGTTAACCCCACTGTTAATGTGCCGGTGAATCATGGTGAGAAACCGGAGAAATTCAACGGTTTGGATTTTAAACGTTGGCAGCAAAAAATGTTGTTTTACTTGACGACGTTGAACCTAGCAAGGTTCTTAACTGAAGATCCTCCGAAGTTGAGTGAGAATGAAACATATGTTCAAGCCGCTCACGCGGTTGACGCTTGGAATCATGCAGATTTTCTTTGTAGGAATTATGTAATGAATGGTTTAGCAGATCCATTGTATAAAGTTTATAGCTCTAAAAGAACTGCTAAAGAATTGTGGGAGTCATTAGACCACAAGTATAAGTCGAGGATGCAGGGGCTAAAAATTTATAGTTGGCCGTTTCTAGACTTTAAAATGATTGTTCCAAGTCTGTAATAAGTCAAGTGCAAGAACTTCAAGTGATTATACATGATATTCTTGCTGAAGGGATGGTTTTGAATGAAACTTTCCAAGTGGCGCAATAATTGAAAAATTGCCACCGCTTGAAAGATTTCAAGAACTATCTCAAGCACAAACGAAAGGAGATGAACGTTGAAGATCTGATTCTTAGGCTTCGGATTGAAGAAGATAACAAAGGATCTGAAAGAAAAATGTTCAATCCTGTGGCTGCTAAAGCCAATGTTGTGGAGCATGGCGAAAGCTCCAAAGGGAAAAAGAAAATCGGGAAAACTGGGAAAGGGTTCAATAATTTGGGACCAAAAGGAGGCATTTCCAAGAAGAAGTTCGAAGGAAAATGCTTCAATTGTGGCGGCAAGGGTCACAAGGCATCTGATTGCAAGAAACCGAAGAAGAATCGGGAGGCAAACATGGTTGATCACATTTCTCAAGAAGTGTCAGATATGAACCTGGCTGCAGTGATCTCCGAGGTGAACTTCGTAGGATCAAACCCGAAACAATGTTGGATTGATTCTGGTGCAATTAGGCACGTGTGTTCTGTCAGAGAAATGTTTAGTTCCTTTGAGCCAAGAGACGGCGAAAGTCAGACATGGGAAATTCACTACTTCGAGGTCAAGGAAAAGGCAAAGTGGTTCAAAGATGACGTCCGGGAAGGAACTGACTCTAAATAATGTGTTGTTTGTACCAGACATTCGTAAGAATTTGGTGTCTGGTTCGCTTTTAGATAAGCATGGTTTGCGCATTGTTTTCGAGTCAGTGGTTGTTACTTTGTTAAAAAATGGGATGTTTGTAGGCAAGGGTTATGCTACTGATGGACTGTTTAAGCTCAATGTAATGGTTGTTAAACCAAAATCTAATGAAATGAAAAACTCTTCTGTTTACTTGCTTGAGTCTTCCAATTTGTGGCATGGTAGACTAGGACATGTTAATTATGATACTTTACGTGGATTAATTAACTTAAATTATTTACCAACATTCCATATTGATTCCAAGAACAAGTGTGAAACTTGTGTTGAGGCAAAGTTAACAAGGGCATCATTTAAAATTATTGAAAGAAATAATGAACCACTTGATTTAGTTCACACCGATGTATGTGATTTAAAATCGACACAAACACGTGGTGGCAATAAGTACTTTATTACTTTTATAGATGATAACACAAAATTTTGTCATGTGTATCTTCTTAAAAGTAAAGATGAAGCTATAGAGAAATTTATTCTCTATAAAAATGAAGTTGAGAATCAACTCAACAAGAAAATTAAAGTGTTAAGAAGTGATCGTGGAGGTGAATATGAATCACCTTTTCCTGAATTATGTGCCCAACACGGAATTAGACACGAAACAACAAAGACCTTATTCACCTCAACGAGAATGGCATTGCGAACGGAAAAACCATACACTTAAAGAAATGATGAATGCCATGTTATTAAGTTAAAAACACTTGCCTCGGAACATGTGGGGAAGTCATCTTGGACGCTAATTACCTTTTAAATAAGGTACCCGTAAGAAATTAGACAAAAGTCCTTACGAGCTATGGCATGGAAGAATGCCATCCTACAAATACTTACGAGTGTGGGGGTGTCTTGCTAAGGTTGCTATACCTACACCTAAGAAGGTGAAGGTAGGTCCCAAAACTGTGCATATTTATTGGATATCAACATAACAGTGTTGCTTATCGGTTTCTTGTGCATGAATATAAAGTTGAAGATATACACAAGAACACGATAATTGAATCGAGAAATGCCTCATTCTCTGAAAATGTATTTCCTTGTAGATCGAAAGAATAAGCAAGCTCTTCTAAACGGATACATGATTCAATAGAACAAGAGCAAGAAGAAGAGGTAGAAATTAGATGCAGCAAACGAGCTAGGATAGAAAAATCTTTTGGCCCGCATTTTCTAACCTACATGCTTTGAAAGTGAACCTCAAAGTTACAGAGAAGCTATAACTTCTTCTTAAAGGACCATTATGGAAAGAGGCCATAAAAAGTGAAATTGATTCCATCTTGCAAAACCATACATGGGAACTAGTGGATCTTCCTGAGGGAAGTAAACCACTAGGTTATAAATGGATTTTCAAGAAGAAAATGAAGGCGGATGGAACAATTGATAAGTACAAGGATCGACTTGTAATTAAAGGTTACAGACAAAAAGAGGGCCTTGATTACTTTGATGCGTATTCTCCAGTTACGAGAATAACCTCCATTAGATTGGTACTTGCAATTGCCGCATTGCGAAATCTTGAAGTATATCAAATGGATGTAAAAACTGCTTTTCTAAACGGAGATTTAGAAGAGGAGATTTACATGGAACAACCTGAAGGGTTTTCTGCACCTGGGCGAGAGAACAAGGTTTGTAAACTGGTCAAGTCATTATATGGCTTGAAACAGGCACCAAAACAATGGCATGAAAAATTTGATAATGCCATGAAGGAGTGTGGATTTAAAATAAATGAATGTGATAAATGTGTTTATGTTAAAGACACTGAAAATGGCTATGTCATTTTGTGTCTTTATGTAGACGACATGCTTATCATTGGAAGTAATGATAAAATAATTAAATCCACTAAAGATATGTTGAACTCGAGGTTTGACATGAAAGATATGGGTTTAGCTGACGTGATCCTCGGAATAAAGATTTCTAGAACTTCAAATGGACCGACACTTGATCACCACATTATGTGGATAAGATTCTAGAAAAATTTAGTAAGGATGACACGTCGTTAGCTAGAACTCCTATAGACACGAGTCAACATCTATCAAAGAATAGAGGTGAGGTTGTGTCTCAATTGGAATACTCACGAGTCATAGGAAGTATGATGTACTGAATTAGTTGTACAAGACCGGACATTGCTTATGCAAAGTGAGTAAATTAAGCAGATATACGAGTAATCCAAAGACATGAACACTGAAAGGTATAGTGAGAATACTTAGGTATTTAAGATACACTCGTGATTTTGGACTACTATACAAGATATCCATTGTTATTGAAGGATACAAAGATGATGCTAATTGGATATCCGATATTAAAGACTCTAAGTTTACAAGTGGATTTGTATTCACTTTAGGAGGTGCAAAGAAATATCGTGAAATCTTCTAAGCAGCGGTTATAGCTAGATCCACAATGGAGTCCGAATTTATAGCTTTAGACAAGTGTGGAGAAGAAGTTTAATGGCTCTAACTTCTTAGAAGATATTCCAAAGTGGCCAAAGCCTTGTGCAAAGAATTTGTATACATTGTGATAGTCAATCGATTGGCGTGGCACAGAGCAATATGTATAATGGTAAGTCTAGACACATTAAATCTGAGACACAATACCATTAGACAACTACTCTCAACTCGGTGTTATCTCTATTGACTATGTGAAGTCAAAGGATAATATAGCGGATCCGTTAACCAAAGGGTTAAATCGAGAGTTAGTTGCAAAATCATCAAGAGGAATGAGACTTAAGCCTCTGGAAAAATGAGTTGATACAATGGAAACCCAACCTAGTTGACTGGAGATCCCAAAATCTAGGTTCAAAGGGACAACCTAATTGTAAAAAGACTCTAGGATCACTGTGGGGGATTTTCCCTTGTCCATTCCTTAAACAGTGAAGCCCGTGAAAAGAAGAGGATAATCATTTGGCTTTTAATAATTCTTGTGCGTCGATAAGCCGAGCTGAGTAGTACGGGCTACTCTTAAAGAAGAATCACCTATGTGAGAGAGAAGTGGGGCCGCTTCGAAGAGAATTGTGTGAGGCTCAATTCTTAGAACCTCTTGCAGAACCAAGCGTATGTTCAGGGCCATGAATGAACATAAAAATGAGAACTGAAGTATGTTAGGAAGAATCTAGTGTCAGGTATATCATCTTTTACACAAAAGGCAGAACAGTTCAAAGACATCACGTCTACTGATCAGCTAGTAAAGTAAATATATTTTCACAAGGGAAGGTTCAAAGGGTAACACCTACCTATCCTATGTAGGGTTCGACTATTGGACTTTATCACCAAATCTTTGTATCCTCGGAATTTCCTTCATGTGGGGGATTGTTGGAATAGTTGTGAAGGAAATTGCACTTTTGGGGTGCGATTTTCTTGGAAATTCGATTGTCTAATGACAAATGTAAAAGTGGATTATTGTTCTACTCCGTGAGAACATCGAAATCGAATATTTGTTTGTCCAAAATGATGTTTGGATGAAGGAGAAATTAAATCTTAAAGTGGAGTATTGGAATTAATTTATAAAGAAGAAAAACATGTATTTGTCTTCTTTGAAAGGTGGGTTTGTCCCACATTGGAAAACTAAGGCATTTTAGACTAGCATATATAATTCCACCTTTTAGTAAGGTGTAAAATTATATTGCATAGAGGCTCTCTCTACATGCGTGCCCACAGGGGGGTGCAAATCATGGTCCGATTCGAGCTCCGAACCACTGACTTGTGTGCGAGTGCGACCTGCGTACACGAATGTCGAACCAAAATCGAGCCACATAGTCTAGCCTATGTTTTACAGATTTTTTATTTTCGAGATTAAATTTTAAAAGATTTTATTTTTGAAAATTTGAAACTAACTGTAACAGCTGAAAATTAATTCCTCTAATTTTTGAATTAAAACCTATAACAGCAAAATTATAATTGTTGTGTATAACTGCTGTGTAACAGCAGATATGAATTGTTGTGTAACAACAATAAATTTAAATTCTCTGATTAATTTTCAGCTCTATAAATAGCTGAATTTTCCAGCAATCATACTACACTCTTCACTTGCATTCTATATTGTTCTCTCTGCATATTGTTCGAAAAAATCCCTTTGGCCTCCTGCATATATTTTGGTGATATTTTCCAGGCGTTTCTTGATTTGCGGATAGAAAGGTAGTCCGGTTATCCCGTCTTATCCTGGGAAATAGACGTCCAGAATAGGGGACGAATCTGTTTTAAGGTTAGTGTGTCAAACACACGATTTGGGCCATTTCTGTTTTTGTCAAATTCCAGAATTTGCTTTCAATAATATTTTCGAGTTTTTGCAAAGATATTGTTATTTCGATTCTCATCAATTTCGAGTTTTGTAAATCAGATCGCGATATTTTTGCAACATGTATTAAAACATTATCACTAATACAGTTCATGAAAATCGAAATTGAATATTAGAAGTTTTCAATATTTAACTTAATGTTGATTTGTACTAAACTTCTTATTTCAATTCGATTTATTCGTTTTGGTCAAACTGTAAATACCTCAATTGATGACATTTCTACTAGGGGTGGCAATTTGAGTTGTGTTTGGGTTTGCGGGTCGTATTGAGATATGATAATTACACAAATTTGGCCAATCCGAACACGACCTGTTTAATTATTCGGGTCAGATGGGTTAACCCAAACACGGCTTGTTTAATACACGGGTAACCCGAACACTGAATGACTTGTATATTTTTCAACCTTGAATAAATTTATTATGATAAAATGTGAATTTTGGGTTATTTATATATAGAATATTAAAAATAAAGTTGATTTTTCTTCTTCAAACGGGTTTAATGGGCATTTCAGGTTAACCCAAATTAATCGATCCATTTATTATTCGGGTTAATTGCATCTGACACGATTATGACCGGAGTCAAAGTTCTAGTTCGTTTACAAATTTGGTTTAAAACGTGTCACGGGTAGTTACGAATATAAAACATCATAATAAACATTTAACATTTCTTCTAATATATTTTTACCAAAAAAATATAAATTGTTGGTTTTAATTAAAACCGGCGGTTCTACCGCGGTTCCACCGACGGTTAAGACCATCAGTCCCACAGTTTTTGAACCCAAGGAATCGGAGCCGGCCTACATGGTTCAAAAAATATATATTTCAAAATAAACTAAAAACTACACGGCCTCCACACGGTCCCGATTCCGGTTTAAAATCCGATTTCGATTCTATTTGATCACCCCTATTTCTACTCTCATCTCATGTTGTCTACAGAGATATATAAACTAAAACTTTCTGTGTAAAGGATAGTGAAAAAAATTGATTCACAAAGAATATTAAAATTAAATGGGATTAATCCACTTTCTCTGTAAACAAAGTACTATGACTCTTGCATTTCAAAATAAAAGGATTAGGCATGAAAATGAGCAAACATGCACATAATTATTCATAATTAATTATCTTAATTAGGATGTTGTCCTGTATAACTACCATTGAACCACGATCATCAAGATTTAAAAGTGGTTTCCAAATGTTATTCAAAAATTTATGCATTTAAAGCGGTTTTACATTTTTACTTTCATTTTCAAAATATTTATAAATTCTAATTATTAACAAATGTTGTTTAATATTTTTGGTAAGTTGGAAACTTTATTTTTTGGCCACTTAAATTAATAATTAATACAAATTTTGAAAAAATATAAAAATATAAAAAACAAATTCGAGATGCGGTTTAACCGAAATCGTCGGATACAAAACCATGAACCATATTGTGTCTTATACAGTCTGATTACGGTTTTACTTTTATGGTTTTTCGAACAACTGGTTTGGAACTAGAACCATCAAACCAAACCTTAATTCAATCTCTCAAAAGTTTAAGGCGCTTAACACCTCGCAATGATGTTAAGAGCAAAGTGCACCTCTAAAGCATCCAATGCAAATTGTGATGTGTGCATGCGGGCTCGGATGGTACTCCACACCATCATTGTAGCTCCTTGAGCTAGCTCAAAATTAGTCAAAACTCACTTGGTTTACTAAGGTGCGTTATAAGGAGCTACTCAATACTCATGATAACTATTTCCAATGGTGAAATTCTATATAAGTAAACTTGTTTCATGCTTTCAATGTGAGACGTAACGCTTGACATTTCCTCCATTTCACATTTTCATATAAAATATATTTAAGTGGTGTACTTTATACAATCATTTCTTATTCACCCGAAATTGCTTTTGAGAAATTCAAAATGCTAAACTTATCTACATGCTGTACAAATCTCGTTTATCTTATTTACTTAATATTTCAAATAAATGACCCACTTAAATAACTGGTCAAAATTCATTTTATTAAACCAATTTTCCAACCACTTGTAATTCCACTTAAATCCATTAAAATCTATTTTCATAAGAAATCAATTGAATTTATGAAATGTTTGAGGATGCTGCTGGATTTTCGTGGAATCCATTAAAATCCACGTTAAAGCATCTCCAAAGATTTTCTGAGTTTTTGTGTGAATTTACACTAATTTCGAGATAGATTTAGAGGAACTCAAGCTTCAACTCCAACTCTCAACTCTATATTCCTCTCTAATATTCCTTTTTTATTATTTATTATATTGAATTAATATGTTAATCAATTTATAAATTTAGCATACATATATTACATATATTTATATTTAATATTTACTATTTCATTTTATTCAATATAATTAAATACAAATATGATTTACATTAATATAATTATTATATTACGCCTTTGACATTTTTAATGTGTATTTAGGTTATTTATATATGTGAAATTGAACATAATATAACAATTAACAATAAAATGTTAATTTAAAAAAAAACTATATCACATGATAATTATGAACATAATATATTACTTTACTACTATTAATAAGCAATAGGAGAGTTCTGTTTTGCATGTTTTTGTATGTGTTATAGTATTTTTGTTTGCGTATTTTTCGTGAATTTTATTGCATATTTGTGTTTTAGCTAGTTGATTTAGTATCTTTTGATAGAATATGTTTCCCTATTAATTAATATAGCCTGATTTTCATGTGTTAATAAAAGTATTTGGTGTTAGACAGTGGTGTTATAACACTTAACACAGGCACAGTAAAATCAGAATGCACAGCAGAAATAAAAAAAACACCAGGATTTTTAACGTGCTTAGATTCCTTAATCTTAATGCATGAGGCCACGCCCAGAGAAGAAACAATCCACTATTAGAAAAACACAACTTATTACAAATACAAATGGATTTACGAATAACATAAAGTCTCCCTCTTTATAAATTCACCAACTCTTATATTCAACCAATCTCTGATTGTTTCTTCCAAAATCTCAACCCAATTGGAATCCCTCCAACTTCAAAGCCTTGAATGGTTGAGTCGATCCACACTGTAGATCTTCACCTTCTTCTCCCGAAGAATAATAAAAGTGAACAAATGATTTTCTTGAAGAAGAACTTGTAAGCTCAAAATGTTTTTTCGGATATCTTCTTCAAGGGGCTGACTTCTCCTTTTTATAGCCTTCAAAACTGAATCCTCTTTTTCTAGAGGTTTCCTGATTCCTAGAGGACGGTTACAAGATGTAAAAGAAAAAACAGCATAATACAACCCTTTCCTTGTGGGTGAAAAATATGTACACAAGGAAAGTGATTAAATATGAATAAATGGCAATTAAAATGGCTGAATCAATTTAGATTAACAAATCAAGATTATCAGTAACATTCATATAATAAAAAATATGCCAAATATCAAAAGCACGAAATGTGGTATAAAATCCGCCCAGATTCTGTGTAACCAGTGTTGCGTCACAAAATTACAACACCAAACCTCACATTGTGCACAAAGACCAAATTTGTCAAACATGCAAACATTAACATATTTTATTACTTGGGTATGTTTGTCGTACTTTTGGTAGGTAATGGTGAACTTAGACGGGAAAATGAGCGAAAAACGGATAGTTGGCATTGGCTAATTCCTTACACAACTAAGGAAAAAGAGTTCGCACGCGTATTGCTGCAACACTTTTCATATTTTGGTTGTAACGTTTCCATCCAATGCCCAATTGATATGAATCTTGCACCATTTGAAATCCAAGAGGAATTCCTACAATGTCTATTTGTTCCACTCAGTGCAAATTCAAATGTTTTAAGGGGTTAAAAACAGGTGTAAGGGCAAACAATGTCAGGAAATTTTAGAAATGACAAACCTTAATATTTTGGCCATAACTCTCTCTAGAAAATTTATATGAAGGTCATTCAAGCAACTACAGAAAGTTACGCTCTATAGCTATAATTCACATGAAGACATTAAGAGCAAATTTTGTCATTATGGTGATGAAAATAGCACTACAAACATGTACCGCGGTGCAACCATTGTGTACCACAGTACACCCTGAGAAGAAAAAAATTGCACCAAAATATTGTATTGCGGTAAAAACATTGTGCACCGCAATACACCCTGAAGAAAAGTAAAAAATTGTACCTCTAACTCCCATACCGCGGTACAAACTAAAGATACTTGACGTAAACAGCGTTATAGGCCATGTGTACCGTGGTACATCTAAAAAAAGATGAATACCTCGATAGGGGCTTTGTGTACAGTGTTACATACTTATAAAATTTCTGGAAACCAGATCGAAGGGCCATAAATCATTTCCACCAATAAATCAAACAACCAGAGATCAACTTCACCAATATTCCTACCAACATATCAAACGACCAATGGTCATCTTCACTAACATTCCTACCAACAAATCAAAGATCAAAACATAATCGAATAAACAATAAGAGAGTGGAGAAGAATTACACTTATTTCAACATGCAAAAGTTCCCCAACTGAAAAAAGCAAAGAATCACGTCTCTTGCCGTAGAGATAGAAAACCCAGAAAAATATCACACTCTGATCTACTTAATATGTTTACAAAGACTTGGGATGACTATGCCTAGAAATAATTTTGCAGCAATAGGAAGCCTTATTTGCTAAACTTTCCATTAATTAATGGGTTTGAATGCAATTGTTGGTGGAATGTTGGTGAAGATTACTTCATGTAAATGTTTGTGATTATTATCTTTAAATAGTAATTCCACCCGTGTGTTGCACGTGTATCAGTATTTTAACTTTATTAATTTGTAAGGAAACTATTTATTAACAATGAGTTGGTATTTATTACTTTATTTTAATAATAATATTCATATAAAGTAAATAAAAATAAGTATTTGTATATCAAATTTATATTTTTAATTATAAACTTAAATGTCAAATTCAGCTCGTTTATATTTATCTCTCAATATATGAATATTTCTATATTGGTATTATATTTGTCACTCTCTTTCTCACACACACTTTACCTCTATACAAAAAAATCCATATGAGACATATATTTTCATATTGAACTTGTATTGATGAAAAAAATAATACTTGACATTATTAATAAATAAAAATCTTCACAACATTTTATTAATAAATCTATCAACTCTCCATAAATAATGTCAATGAAGAAATGTAGTTTACAAATTACGAAAAACTTCCTTATATACAACATTTGTAGTTTTGTTGCTTCATTCATTCTCATCATAAAAAATTAGGATTTTTAAACCCTTACAATTAGTCACCCTGGATACAGCAACGTACAATTGACTATGGCTGAATACTGATTTTTTCAAAAGAAGTCCAACATGAGAGAGACTGTCCTTGACTTTTGTTAATAGTCATCGCATATGAAACAATCAAAGGAAATTGTCTTCGTTGGAACTTGAAAGGCAACGTTGGATCGGATGGAGTCACTGTCATTCGAGGAATTAATACCTTTTGACCCTCATTGTATCTTTGTCGTAATCTTTGCCTCCAAAACGTGATCACCAAGCTTTGTAACAACCAACCTAGTGCTTACATAAACCAAGTGAATGGTCTATATTCCTCAACAACATCACCGGAGTTCCAACCTTCAACTTTAACTCATGATTCGGCACTCCAAAACACCTAATTGTGTTCAAAAACTCTGGTGCGTGCACATCTTACAATAAGTCAACATTTGAAACTGATTTGCACGCGTTGTCAGAGTTCAAATATATCTTACATTACCCTTCGTTCAATGAAGTCATATATTCATTTACAGAATCGACAACATCAAGTGTTGGTGCAAAGATGGCGCGACCCTCCAAATAAACTAAGCATTCATTAGTTTTACCAAACTGTGGATATGTGCTTTCTACAATTGTCGCAATAGGGTCCCTATCACATTTCAATAATATATCATCAGGAATCTCAATATCAACAATACCATCATTCGGCCCTCCAACTGATCCATCTCCTACGCTCGCGATCCATTATGAAAACTTCTTCAATGCAAGATACTCAGAATCTGAATTTAGATTTTGTAGCCTCATGTTCTTGGTTAACCTCAAAACCGTGCAATACCTCCATAAATGTGAAGAATTGATCATCGCACGAACTATGCCTTGTCTGGTGCCTTTTGGAACCACAAGTAAGATTTGCGAAAATCCCACCGAGCACCACCAGCTTTTACCTCCAAAGGGTTGATCCGAGCTATTTAGATTGTCAGTATCTCATAATATCTTTCAATGATGTATCCAAAGCTTCAAAATAATGTTTATGCATCATGGGGGATTCGTCCCAAATTATCAGTTGTGCATGTACTATTAGTTCTGCAAGCGGACTACCTTGAGATATTTTGCACGTTGATTCTTCAGTAAGAATGAATGAAAGTTTAAACCTCGAATGAAAAGTTCTTCCGTTTGGCAGAAGAAGCGAAGCTATGCCGCTAGACGCTACATTTAGAACAATTCCACCCCTAGACCTTATGGCTGTAGAAAGTGTTCGCCACACAAAAGTTTTTCCAGTGCCTCCATATCCATATACGAAGAATATATCACATTCTTCGAATCAACTGAGTCCATAACTTTATCATAAACATGTCGCTGCTCACTGTTCAAACTTTCAATCAGATTTATGTGTTCTTCGCTCAATGTTTGACGATCGTATTGCATTTCATCATAAATAAACTTATTGTGAAATATATCATAGCTCACGACATTTGGTACTGGCATCTCCAGATAATCTTTTAAATTTTTTCCGAGCTTCTGCAACAACTTCTCAACTTCTACTAATGCTGGATTTTTTATTTCATCATCACTCGCATTCAATTAAAAAATATCAAATGAATCGCTTAGTTGGATCAATTTAAATATAGCAAAATTTAATAATTCAATATAATAACATTATTCATAACAATTTGTCTATACTTGATACCTTTATATTTTCTGAGCTGGCGTTGTTTGTATAAAACATCATTCGATAAATATTTCCAACATTTTTCTCAAACATATTCTCGACTACTCAAAGAGTCCGAATAAAGCAAAGTAGTGAACAAACCTCTTACGATCGCGTGCATCCCCAATAGCTTGCCTCAGTAATACCATCAATATATTCTCTATCATTTTCCAACAACCCCAAAGCATAACATGCATCGCGATATGAACCGTACTGGGTGTTGTTAACCTTTTTTAAATCATCATGAAATTTGGCTCCTCGGATTATGTTAAGCAGACACCTAGCATAATAACTATCACCAGACCCCGGGGGTACGTAGTAAAGTCGAGCCAAAGACAATCCTCTTTTCCTAGGAACCCATTCTCTAGTGACTTTCTTCCAAACAATTTTTTGCGGAAATTCCACGTAAGTCAGATTGTTTGCCTCTGTGAATTTTTTATTAGCCTCAATCCAACCTAAAAACATACTTTGATTCAACGATTGACGTTCAATGAATCATCCAATGGATCTGAATCTGAAAAAATGATTCTCTGCTCATCTGGAAGAAAGCTCAATCGTTCGACAGGGGGATCTTTGTACTGAATTTCATATCCAAAAATTCTCCAAGCTGCTTCACATGGTGAAATATAACGACAATAATAATACATATTCACCTCATCGACATGTGTCTTTAAACCATCAACACTTGTACTCTTATAAAAAGATGCAGTGACTCTATCATTGCCTTTGTTGACATATTTGAACAAATACTTAATAGATCTGGATTGGTTGCATCATTCAACATTCAAGTGAGCTCCGTACTTCAACAAAAGATATCGGTTATGTGGAACGACCCATCTGTTATCTAGCGGAACACCATTTTTCATCACCGTTCTTCCAGTATTTCTCCGTTCTACGTCTATAGACTGGATAACCATCACCATCGATGGAAGTAGATTCTACAAATCTCTTTGGGAAATACTTGGTGTACTTATCATCTGCCATGCAAGGAAAAAATTTTCTTAGATGACCGCAAGGACCATGAATCTTCAACAACATAATACACAGGACCTGCTATCTCATCTGGAATTTCAGCTAAAATAATTCGATCAATATCACCTGCATTCGGGTATCTATCTTATTTTGATAAAAAAGAAGAATGTGAGCATGAGGAAGACCTCTCTTTTGGAACTCCACTGTGTAAATCATTGCAAAACAAATGATTTTAAATATTTTAGGTCTAGAAAATATTAAATATCTATTATTAAAATATAACTTCAATGATAAAATTTGTGTAATTAGTAATGGAATTTTCACCAATAATAACATTTCCAAAAACTTTGTTGCGTCACAAATCTCTCACCAAACCGTCTAAATTTACTTTGAAAATCCGAGCAAGAATATCAGGTCGATCATCAGCTCTAAGATTTCTTCTTTCAACGAAACGAATAATCTCTGGCATAACACCTTCTTCTGGCAGCAGGCTTCCAATAAAATGATAGTTCTGACCGTACAATTGAAAAACTGGAGGAGAATTTCCCGTGTTCATGCTCGAATCGATTTTTCCTTTCATAGAGGTGAAACAAAACATGTTGTATGATCTGATATTTTCGAGAAAATGTTTACTTTTATCACTTATCCCAAATATTAAATCATACAGTACTTGTGGGGGTTTCTTCATTGAGGCCAATTGGATTTTCCGATGTGTACAACATCCAGAGTATTTTGGCTTCATGGTATTAACACGGGAATTCAATCTCTCGTCATACCAAAAAAGTGCAGAACAATATTCACATTTGAATGATGGATCTCCCAGGTCCCAATAACCTATGATGCAAAAACCGAATATTGTATAAGATTTTCATGGAAATGGGTAAATATGATTACTATGTAAATATTATAAGGTTATTAAATAATATAAAAAAACACTATAAAAAATATAACAATTGTTCAAATAATATATAATCAAATACAATAATTAACACTCATCTATGTTAAGATAATAATTATATATATTATTTATGGGTATGGAGTTACCATCATTATGAACATTATATGCTGCAGTTGTCATTTTTCTGGATGGTGTTTGTTGTAGTATACCAGATTCCAAATTTGTAACAGTTGATGCTACAATCCTTGCTTGTGTACATGGATAAGATGTAGATGCGTTCTTTTCATTTAAACTCGACAAAAAACTTGGAACCGTATTCCTTGGTACGAAAACTGCAATGTGTAAGAAATGTAGATAAAAGATATGAACTTCAAAATTAATTTAAATAATTACGGATAACTTTAAGGTTTTGCCTATGAAAATTACCATTTGAAATATCACGGAAAGGCAATCTTGAAAATGGATAGGTTACAATGCCCAATTTAAAATTTTCACTATTTGTAAGTTTCTCGAACTTTTTAGTGCCGCAATATGTAGATGTGGATCCTGAGAATCCAATATTTTCTGCACATATACAAAGTGCCAATTATTTTGTGAGGCAAAGAAAAGAGTCTACGACTATTATATGAATATTGTAAAAAATGAATACATATAAAAGCGTAATACGGTAAAATAATTCCTAATGTTGAAAGTGAAAAGAATGGAAATTTTAATGAATGATATCGTCAAATGTTTATAATGAATAAACATATTGTGCACAATTAAAATCATGTCAATAAAGTCATATTTATAATTATTGAAATTTTAAAATATATGCCAACTAATTATTATAATAAAAACTAAGAGAGTAAAATATTTATAAAAAAATAATCTAAGAAGCATAGGGGTGAAAAATGAAAATGATGAAATTTTAGGGGTAATTAAATAATTATCTCCGGTTATCTTCAATAACAACCATGGTCGCTTCTCCGACGACTTTTCTGTTGAGCATTTCATCGCTATCTCATCAGCCTCATCATCAACTGGTTCGCGCCTCTCACCACCGTGGGTTCCGGATCGAATATCTCCGTCATCCACTCATCTCTCACGGCGCGGTGGACCAACTCGCAGAGATCCACGCCGTTGATCCCCGGCGGCGCGGAATGCGGGGGGATCCTCCCGGTCAGAAGCTCGAGAAGCAGGCAGCCGTAGCTCCAGATGTCAGATTTTAGTTAAATTGGTAATATTTTAGATTTATCCTTTATCAATATGTCCTTATTTTGAATTTTGATTCCTTTACCCATAAAGAGTTTATGACTTTTTACGGCAATAAATACATGCAACTCATTTTGATAAACAAATTATATTAAACAACAGTAACAACTATATAAATTCATGAACTTTCAAATGATATTACTGAAAAAGAGAATAGAAATCATATCATTGCTCTCTATGTTTGTTCTCTGTCGTTTATTTTTCAATAATTGTAGACCCCGTGAGTTTTGGCATTTTGATCAACAATTCGGATTACCAATCAATCAAAAGAGATTATAAAACTCGATGCAAAATTTTATAGATTAAAGAAATAATTATGATTTAAGCAGTTAAGATAAAAAACAATTAGTACTTATTACTTGATCAATTGAATTCAATAGAAAAAAGTTAACGTCCAATTGAAACATAAAAATCAATGGTAAAAGATACTTAAAATATTATCATAAATATTTCATTGAATATAATTGCCCATTTTAACTTTCCGTATTGAGTAATAAGGAAAGTTTGAATCGACCCTAATTTACATACCATTTACAATATTTTCCTAATTTAAAATATCACTGATTATAAGAATTAAAAAGAGCGGATATTTTTTGTTTCGGAATCCAAAATTTTATATAATATTTTCCTAGTTTAATATTATTTATAATAGTTTTCTAGTTTATATACATACATAATTTAGGAATACAATAAAAGTCAACATCCAATTAGTGAATAAAAATCAAAGCTATATATAGTTTTTAAAAATTATATACGTTCACTACTATGTTTCTTTTAAAACATAAAAATGGAAGAATATATATAGTTTTAAAAAATGATATATGTTAACTACTATAGATATATATATATATAGATATACGTTAACTACTATAGATATATCTATATATATAGATAGTCTTTGATATCACTGCTATCCATTTTTGAAATCTAATGACGATGATGCATCATAGGAATGATGATGACTTTTTTAAAATCCTAACTTACAGTTGTCTAAAATGATAGGAATATTGATAATGAAGCATATATATATTATTATGAGTAACATATCTTTTGGTAAACTTTGAATTTTAGATTCTTGATTTGCAATAATAAATCCAAAATCGATAACATATCTTTCTTTCTAAACAATTATTACAAAGTCCTAATATTTTGTAACTTTTAGTACAACAATAAGTAAAAATACTATTTATAATAATAATTAATTGTTGAAAAATCCTATTATTTGGTAACTTTTGGTTTAATTATAATGGGGGGAAAAGTTTTATATTTTTTTTTTATTTTTTCCTTTTTTTTCCTTATTTCTTTTTTTTGCGGAAAAAATGGGGGACATGATCAAATTAGTGGTAATAGAGAATATAACAATGCAATAATTCAGAGAATTTCGACATCTATGCATAAACTTATCAACGAATTAGCATTAATCGACACATTGGTATGTAAATGGAAGATATAAGATTTTTTATTATCCAAAAGCTATAAGACTTTTTATTCAAAAATTATAATATCATTTATATTTGTAATGAACATATAGTAAAAGTATAATTCAAATACAAATATAATCAAGAATACTAATTTAACAATATCATACTAATTGCAATTGAACCAATACAAAATAAATATTCAGATATTTGTTCTAGAGCATGATATAAGAAACAAAAATTTCATTAATAATAATATATTGTTCATAAAAACACTCCATAAAAAAGTGACATAAAAAATATTCAAATATAAAAAAAAGTCTAGAAGTAGTTCAAAAACATCAATCATATATAATTCTAATTATTTTCCTTCTTGATAAACGCCTTAGTTTTCTTCAAAGAGCCGATACTGGAGAATTCTGCCTCAAACTTTCTTTTAACATTATTGACATCATCAAGATCCAGAAAAGAGTATGGATTCTTTAGTTTGGCTTTGTCTGGAGAAGAAACTTCTTCCTCGGACAAATTAAGATGATCCTGTTAAAGTAATATGTCATTAATTTGCTATCTATAAAAATTTCAAATAAAAGAAAAGAAATGTAATAAAATCCTATCACAATATAAAATTAATACCTTATCACCAATTGATTCAGAATGAATGACTCTAGAGTTAAGTTTCGAGTCCTGTGACAAAATAATAAAAATAAAATATACCTATTTGAATATAATTTTCTTGCTCATTACAGTCAATCGCAAATTAATCAACTTTTATTCATACATGACTTTCAATAAAAGTTGACTCAAATCTTGATGTAAACTCTGAATCCATAGTCAACTTTACGACAGTAAAAGCGTTTCTAAAACTATGGAAGACGCTGACACAAAAAATTTAATATAATTACAAATTGTATTTCGATATATAATTGGACAATATAAGAAGCCATTATAAGGAGGTAGAAGTTTAATTTAATTTTTTTTCTGTTTTTTGTTGCCGAGAAAATGGAGGACATATCGAAATATTGGTAACGGAGAATGTAACAATGCAATAATTACTTAAAAAGCAACAATATCGAAGTTTCTATCAAATATAACACTTAAAAATGAAAACGGAATAAAAACAACTTAAAATCTACAATATATGGAATGTAACAGAAAATAAAAAAAATATAGTGTATATAAAAAATAATACAATATAAGGAATAAAAACTAATTGAATCGTCTATAAGAAGCAAAAAAATAATTACATAACGACGAATGTAACAAAAAATATGTTAGCATGAGGAATAATACAAAAACAAGCAAATCATACAAAGAAAAAAACTTAAAAAAATACAACAAAACTATAAAAAATAATAAAAAAAAAAGAAACTCACCAAATTTTGTCCGTACAAATCTACAATATAGTGTATATAAAAACTCTTCCTTATTGCAGTATTCGAGTTCAATACTGTCGGTGTTGGCCGGACACTTGATGAAAACGAAAATAGAGGGGAACATGATGATGAAGCCATATTTGTTGTTTAGGCTTCGAATTTAGGATCAACAATATGAGAAAAGTGTTGAAGATATGTAGAAGAATAATAAAAGTGATGAAGATATGTAGAAAAACAATAAAAGTGATGAATATGTGTATTGAAACAAATAAAAGTGATGAAGATATGTAGAAGAACAGAAGAACTGACGTTTAGCTTTAGTTCATATAATTAAGGTGGAAAAAAATTACCGTAGCTTTAGTTCATATAATTATGGTGGGAAAAAAATTACCATTTATAATACACGTCCTATAATACAATGATCTTTAATAATATTACAATGATCTTCTTATAATACATTCCTAATATAGGAATTTATAATAATTACCATTTATAATTTATAATAATTACCATTTATAATGTTTAGAATTCTTTCCTAATATAATAAGCAAAAAGAGCGGGAAAAAAATTTTCCGGACTTCTGTTATTATATATATATATATATTTAATTGAATTGATGGCTCTATTTACAAGCATGAACTAATTCTCTTGTTCTAGGATTATGGTGAGTTGAATCAAATAAACAAATATGAATACTGATTGATTGATTGTGTCGTGTTGAATTGCTTAAATTTATAATTGATTGTTTGACCAATTGTTGATTATCCTTTGGTAATAATTGAGATCGAAAGAAGATATTATTACCAGATCAAATTCAATTAAGGATTATATATGAATCAGAAATGTATTGTCTAGCTTTGTTAATTATTTTTGCCAATTAAGATTCTACAAACTTGGTACGTGAATACGGAAATTATTAGATTTATTTCCTCAAAAAAAAAAAAAATTGGTATGTGAATAAGGAAATTATTAGATTTATTTTTAGTTTATACCTATTTTCTAAATTGCTTGATCACATAACTAATCGATTGATATTCTGCTTAGGAATTTGATGAGACAAATCTAAAATTCTAGACGTTTTTCTCCATTAATATTTCATTAAATATTAGCACATCAGTTCTGGATACTTGTTTTTATTTATTAATTTATACAATTTGAATCTGTCAAAAAAAAAAAGATTAGGGTGTTTTAGTTTTATTTTATGTTTATTGTGGCATACAACAATTATTTGCCGGCTAAGTCTTCCTTGAGATTCGACATTGGTTAGCTAATCCCTACAATTGATCTCATACTATTGTGAGAATCGCTAGATTGATTTAGGTGTTTGGTGATCGAACAAGTTCCTAAAAATAAAATAAGAAGTAAGAGAGAAAACAAACAATTTAAAGATGGGATGATTTTAATTTGTCCCCGCCAAACTATGCATGTTTTTCTACTTTGTCCACTTAACTTTGAATTATTCCACTTTACCCTTTACTTTGCAAATTGTTGCACCTAGTCTATAATTTCCAAATTTACTCCTCACTGTTAGTGGATTGTCTGTAGCTATTACATCTCGAATAATTATTTCGATCAATTTTCTTTCAAAACCTCATCATCTCTAGTCAATATACAAATAGTAATAAATTATAGTAAATTTCATTAATAAATCTAGGCTATGATACAATTTTAAGAAATCACAAAATTATATAACCATAAATGTTAAGGGGTAAATTTGGAAATTATAGCTATGATACAATTTTAAGAAATCACAAAATAAAATAATCATAAATGTTAAGGTGTAAATTTGAAAATTATACGTGTAATGAAATAATTTGCAAAATCCATGGGGCAAATAGAACAATTCAAAGTTAAGTGGACAAAGTAGAAAAACACACATAGTTTGGGGAGCAAATTAAAATTATATCTTTAAAGATTTACAGAAATTAATATTTCCCAAAAGAGATAGTCTCCCATAGGACCGTCTTACGGATCAGATCCTATCTGGATCCATACCTTAGTAAATTAAAAAAAAATGCCTTTGAATGCAGAGGCCAGTAATCGAACCCGGGTCTGTACCATAGCAGTGGACTATTCTACCACTAGATCACTGGTGCTTGTTGAGTAGTTTCATGATAACCATGAATATAACGCCATTCATAAATTATTACAAATTCCCAAAGCTCGTCATATTTATTTTCCTTCTTCACTGTACTAGACTCTTAATCTTAGAATGTATTAAAAAACATGACACTTTATCTCTATAATTGGATACGTTTACTTATAAAAGTGTTACTTTAACTACATCATATTTATTTTTTATTTTTCATCTTTATTTTGTTCCTAGTTTGTAACTGTATTAAGAAATCTGATACTTTATCTCAAAAAACTGATATTTTAACTCATAAAAGTGTTACTTTAACTCTATATTTTTTATTGTAATATATTCATAATTTGTGACTATTAAAAAATATGTTACTTTATCTAAAAAAACAAATACTTTTACTTATAAAAGTATTACTTTAACTCTATCATATTTATTATTCATCTTTCTTTGTATTGAATTCACAATATTTGACTATATTAAAAAATGTGATACTTTATTTCAAAAAACAGATACTTTTACTCTTAAAACATGATACTTTGTCTCAAAAAATATATATTTTTACTCATAAAGGTGTTACTTTAACTCTGATATATTTTTCCTTCACTGTAATAATAATTTGCGACTATATTAAATATATGATACTTTATAAAAAACCAATACTTTTACTCATAAAACTGTTACTTTAACTGAGGAAGAAAAACAAAAAAAAAGGAGCAAATGGCTTTGACCCACGAACCTGGTCAACAGGATTTAGACCCGTAAGACGGTCCTATATGAGTTTTTGCCTTCCCAAAAACATAAAAAAAAATATTATGGTGTGAACAGTCCCTGTTAGAGGTAGCGGGGTACTGTTCACAATCCTCAAATTACCTTGGGGTTCGGTAGACAGTTGGAGAGGTTTTTTCCACTAAAATAGTGTATTCCCTATTTTAACAGTACCTTAAAGATGCTCTAAGAACCCCAAAATTTGAGGGATTCCATAAAAATCCAATTGAGAAAACGTAAAATGTAATTGTACTCTAAAATTTGTTAAATTCCCTGGTTGGGGTTGGGGATACCCCTTAATTTATTTTTTAATGATCGGTCATTTTATTTTTTTATTTTTATTTTTTTATAGTTTACCTTCCAGGCTTACGCCTGATTATGCCTGAGGACAACAGCTCCGGCCCCTCATTGTTGCGCCAAGGTAAACCACGGGATATGCACGCACTGACCAGTATTTTGATGGTCTGTTGACGTACAACCAGATCCTCCCAGGTAAAGAGAACAATTATGTTCGACCCCCTAATCTAATAATAATGATCTCTCCCCGAATCGAACCCGCACGGATGCTATTCAGTATGAGTTCCCACCAAATCTTCACCAGCTCGCATATGTCCCAGGGAACAATTTGATGGAGTAGAGGTTTGAACCCCTGACCTTCACCCCACAATTTCTTATGGTGGTCAGGTGGGCTAAGCCACCATGTTTTTGGATATAATGGGAGAGATAATAGGGGAGGAGACACAAGCATTCGAATGAGATCGAACATGGTCAATCGCCTTGACAACATAATTCTCAACCAATGAAACATAACATTGATTCCATCTGTCGTTTTATGTTAATTATATAATAAAATATACAATTAACAATAATGGTATGATAAAATGAAAAAATAAAGATAAACTTTATAATAAAAGATCAAATTCTGTCTTTTTGATGCTCGGAGATGGCATTTATGGCACCTGTTTATAAATTTAGTCAACTTCAAAGCTAATTTTTCTCTTCTTCAAATAAAAGACATCTGTTTTTCCTATGAGTATTTCTCTAATTAAATAGCTTCCCACCAAATTTCTGCCACTAAAATCTGAACCAAAATATTTCCTCTGCCTTTACTATCCTATTCTTCACATTCTCTACATTTTTGTTTTTACAGTTCATAATCACAAGTATTATTTAATATAATAAAACCATTTATTTCGATTGAAAAACACAATTTCCATTCAAATTTATCACATAACTCTTTAGTTCAATTTAAACTCACAAGAAAAAAAAATGTTTAATAAAAATCCAGTAATAAGTAAACTCCCAGGTCAAATTTACCTTCCCCTTCCCCTGGTCAAAAGCATAATCTGATATCTGATTACTGACTGACAACCCCTCTTTTTTTGGTGATGTAACTGAAAATCACTTCTCTTCAATAAAATAAAACCTATTTATTATAATTTATACCCACTATCCCAAAGTTAATTAATTACTCTCTTTTCCTTAACTAAGTTTACCCATTTTTTACTTAAAAAAAAAGTTTTACCCATTTTTCCTAATTTAATGTTCAATTTATTAATTGTACTAATTCTACATTTTTGGATCCATAGAGTTTCATTGCAACTTTTATTATATTATTCATTGTATAATATTGACAATAAGCTCTGATGTAGCAGATCATGTCTGATTCTTTTTCATATTATTATAAATTTAAGAAGAGAAAAAACTTAAAGAAAAGGCAAACATCACTAAAGGAAATATTGAGCTTGTTGTACCTTGTGAATCGAAACTTGTACACTGCTTAAACCGGAGTGGAATCTTGGCTTGCATCGCATTGTTGCATGCATATTCACTTTAAAGTATATTTCACTGGTAAATATAATAATAACAACATGGATAAAATCAAAAATATTCCTTTTTGAGTTGATAAATAAAAAAATAAAAAAAGGCCATCTTTTTTAAATTTGAATAAAGTGACCGACCCAGAAAGAACTTCCAACACCACCACCACTCTCTCTCTCTCTCTATCTCTCTCTCTGCCTATACATACGCACTATGTATCTATCACCTCTCTCTCTATCTCTCTCTATCTCTAGAGACGCGGTTGCAGCTATGTGTTGCTGACCTAACGTTTCTCTATTCTCTTCTTTACTTCTTTTTTTTTTTGACAGAACTCTTCTTTACTTCTTAGTTGGGTTATTTTGCCGTTTTCCTAAACGTACAAAAAACCCACCATCTTTTTCCATTACAAACACCCTCTTTCAACCTTTCTTTTAATGATCACAAGCTGTTATTCAGCTTGAATGGTACATATAACTCGGTTTTATTTGCCGAAAAATCGTGGAATTGAAATATGAAAAGGGCATGCTTAGACCTGTTGTTTTCAGTGAGCCGGCAGAGATCAATTCGGGTGCTGATTCTGTTGGGGCTTCTGTATATACTCTTGGTGTGTTTCGAAGTCCCTTTCGTGTTCAAAAATGGGTTAAGTTCAGTTTCTCAAGAGGGATTGTTTAGCAATAGTAATGGGTTTTTGAGTTCCAAGCCTTCCTTGCTAGAAAGCGAGGAGAATCTAGAGGAGAAAGAGGCACCCGTTCGCCCTCTTGATGTCCCATATCAATCAAACGTCAAGGAATTTTCTCGAACACCTCTTTCGCGATTAGATTTCACTGCTGGCATTGTGAATTTGAACCTCGAAAGTGGGATTTTGAAGTCCGCTAAAGACGCTCTCGAGGTGGGGAAAAAGCTCTGGCAAGAGCTCGAATTAGTCGAGAAAAATAGCAGTAATCGAAAATTTAGTAGTTATGGTAGTCTTAATCATAGTAGCAAGAATAAGTCTGAGTTGTGCCCCCATTCGATATCCGTAACTGGGGATGAGTTTTCGAAGAACGGTAAACTTATGATGTTGCCTTGTGGGCTAACATTAGGTTCGCATATGACGGTTGTGGGGAAACCGAGGGCGGCCCACGCGGAGACCGACCCGAAGATTTCTCTGTTGAAGGAGGGGCAATATGTGATGGTTTCACAGTTTATGATGGAGTTGCAGGGACTGAAGACGGTAGAAGGGGAAGATCCGCCGAGAATTCTGCATTTTAATCCAAGATTGAAGGGGGATTGGAGTGGAAAGCCTGTGATTGAGCAGAACACTTGTTATAGGATGCAGTGGGGACCTCGCAGCGGTGTGAAGGTTGGAAATCTCGTGCCGATGAAGAGACTGGTGAGTGGATATAATTGAATTATGTTGCTTGCTTTGTGTTTGGTAAATTGATTGAGCTAAATTTTTGTTCGTTTTTCCTTTTGGGAAAAAATGGAAATGCTTGATGATTTACATATGGGTGAAATTATCTTCTAACTTAGTTAAGATACATATATGGATGTGTATTAAGTTTGGGTGCACGTGATGTGGGGGGAGGTTTGATTCTCTTGGGGAATATAGATAGACTTCATTCATTTGAATTCACTCCAAAAGTAGGGTGACAAATCTTATGCATGTCTAATAATGGTATACCATATCTGATTATATCGATTTTTAAGCAATTTTAGAATGGACATAAAATTTCCGTCAGGATAGACCCAGATTTGAATGCCGAATTAGGATTGAGGTACATCATGTAAACTAGCTGTCCACTTTGTTACTGCATTTATATGCGTTGAGCTTTAAGCTGTGCTTGCATGGTGTAATTGTGTTGTGGCACTGTAAATTATGGGCTGTTCTTTGAATTTTCTGCAGTTGATGAATTGGTGAAATGCGAAAAGTGGATACGAGATGATGATAATGGGTCGGAGGAATCGAAGGCGACATGGTGGTTAAACCGGTTAATAGGGCGAACTAAAAAGGTGACTATTGATTGGCCATTCCCTTTTGCTGAAGGCAAATTATTTGTGCTCACTCTCAGTGCTGGCCTGGAAGGTTACCATGTCAATGTTGATGGGAGGCACGTCACCTCCTTTCCATATCGCACCGTGAGTAACTTACTGCTGTTTTTAGTCTTATAATTTTTCAGGAAGTGTGCTTAAGATTTTATTTAATTTTAGGGATTTGCCCTTGATGATGCCACCGGGTTATCATTGAATGGGGATGTTGATGTTCATTCTATTTTTGCTGCCTCATTGCCCACATCACACCCCAGTTTTGCTCCTCAGAGACATCTTGATTTGTCTGAAAGATGGAAAGCTCCGCCTATTCCTTCTGGGCCGGTCGAACTCTTCATTGGTATTCTTTCAGCGGGCAACCACTTTGCCGAACGGATGGCTGTGAGGAGATCTTGGATGCAGCATAAGCTAATCAAATCATCAAATGTTGTTGTCCGTTTCTTTGTTGCATTGGTGGGTTAAGAATGATTGGTTGTTTTTGAAAATCTTAAGGTATTCCTTAAAAATCCTTAGGTTTAGGCTGTTGGAACTAATTTTGAAACCACTTTCGACAGAATGGAAGAAAGGAAGTAAATATAGAAGTAAAGAAAGAAGCTGAGTTTTTTGGAGACATCGTTATAGTACCGTACATGGACAACTATGACCTTGTTGTTCTGAAAACTGTTGCCATCTTCGAATATGGGGTGAGTATAACTTGAAGCTGAGTTTTTTTTTTTTTTTTTTTGCGTACTTGAATTAACTGGTGTATGATGTGATTTCAGGTGCGGACCGTATCTGCAAAGTATATTATGAAGGGTGATGATGACACATTTGTTAGGGTAGACGCGATTGTTAACGAAGCAAAGAAAGTTCCGGAGGGCAGGAGCTTATATATTGGGAATATAAATTACCATCATAAGCCCCTGCGCAGTGGTAAATGGGCAGTCACATATGAGGTCAATTTAAACCTCTACAGTTTATTCTCAATTTTGGTTTTTGCTTTCTTTCTTTATTTCCTTGGCTTCTCTTTTCAGTTAACCCTTGCATTGATCTTTTGTGCAAATTGGCACTGTAGCTCTATTAAAATCCTCTTGGTGGTGGTGTTGAGTCTAGTTTCAATAGAAACTTGCTAAAAGTTGGTTTCCAAATAGGCAAATAATGGATAGCTATGCCGCTAACTATTATGGCCATAGTGTTACGGACTATCTATTAGCAATAACTTTAATTGGGCTCAATCTGGCTGCAGTTTGCAAAGCCAGAAGGGGGATTATAGCACGTAGAATAATGCCAAACCACTGGGAAATGCTCTGTGCCCTCATACCTCCTTTTTACACATAATTCGATATTTGACTGCAATTTTTACTTCATTTCACTTCAAGTTCAAAGTAATACTACTATGTCGGAACAGGGTTATACTCCATTATAATCCCCCTATGTGCTGTTCCAAGTCGTAAAAGATGAATCATTCAGAGATTCATTTGGGATTGAGAAACTTGCTTATTTTCTAAATTTAGAAAAGTGGTTGCATCGATGAAGGTGGATTTTCTCTTTTCTTTTTTCCTTTTTTCTGTGGCGTGTTTTGTACGGAAACCCTTCCTGTCTACACTAATGTGAATTAAGTTTCTAAGTATAATTGTTAGGATATCCTCATTCTGATGGTTAATTTGTCTTTCACAAGATCTATATGTTCTTGGAGCTTGGCTCATTGACTTTGTAAATGAAAGATGTACATCACTACATGGCAATGAGTGAGATTATTCCTTTTTTTTTCCCGGTTGCTCAGGAATGGCCTGAGGAAGATTATCCACCCTATGCAAATGGGCCGGGCTACATTATCTCATCCGACATTGCAAACTCTATTCTTTCGGACTTTGAGAAACACAAATTAAGGGTAAGCATGTCCATCTATGCACTGTAAGACTCACTTTTGCAGATGATACTTAACAATATCCTTGATTTTGCAGTTGTTTAAAATGGAAGACGTTAGCGTGGGAATGTGGGTGGAGAAAGTAAATAGCACAAAACCCGTCGAGTACGTTCATAGCTTGAAATTCTGCCAATTTGGGTGCATAGAAGATTACATAACGGCTCATTACCAGTCCCCAAGACAGATGATCTGTCTCTGGAATAAACTAAGACAGCAAGGAAAGCCTTCGTGTTGCAACATGAGATGACACTCGTGATCTTATGCATTAGCAACAATGTAGGAGAGACGTGTCTGCATATCGAAACGAACAATTTTTTGCAGTGATAGTAATGATATATTGTAAATCCTGTGTTACTGTTTACAGATATTCACCTCTGAAATTTATTTTTCATTCGTCATCCTGCGATATTCTCCAGTTTCATCTGTGGATGGAAAAGAATCAAATAGGTAAATATAACAAAAGAATCTTTGGCAGCACAAATCTGAGATTGTATAGATTTTCTTTCTTCCATCTTATGCATTGATCACAGAATGAACTTTATGTGTCACATTTTTCCGTTCGTACCGTAAAACGGTTCTCTTTCTCATGTGAGTTGTTATTTTCTGGTTTTTTAAGACATGGTTAATGTGAGACATATCCATTGGTTTGGACCAGTGATGAGGCAAGCAACAATAATAATTATGAGGCAGCAAGATTAGAGGAAAGAATGTGGGAAGATGACATAAAGATGGCATTATGGTGTTTGTGAAGAATGTGACATTTCAGCCAATTTTTTTCAACTCTAAATGCCTTGTCTTATATGTTGTTAGAATTGTTAGCCAAATGTTGTGAAATTGAGGGCACAGCAGTAGCCTGTGCAAGGACCACATATTCCTTTCAGTACAGGTAACTCCAGCACACTTTTAGCTGAAGAAACATTTGGGTATAATATATTTTGGAAAAATGGTTTAACTGACAGTATTTGGTTGGGCACAAAGTTAAAACTTGGGATTTTGGGCTGTTTGTGTTGCAGAAATAGTAAGAACTATTCTTCAGGTCAACTGGTCAAGGCACGAATTTTTGGGTAGTATACAACTTAGTGTGTAAAAGGTCAGGTGTCGCATTTTATAAAAAATTGGAATAATTACAACGAAAAAGAAACTCTGAGATTCCAGGCTAATTACAAAAAGAAGGGAAAATAAGATTTTTAGTCCAGTAAGTTGGACATGTTTTAGAATTAGTCCTCTAAATTGTCACATTCATTTTTTAGTCCTTTAACTTTCAAATTTTTAGATATTCAGTCCTTTAACTTAACAATTTTATTTTTGGTCCTATAACGTAACATATTTCAGAAATTTGGTCCTATAACTTAACATATTTTAGAAATTTGGTCCTATAACCTTTTTTAGGGAATTTAGTAATATAACTTAACAATAGTTAAATTTAATTAATTTATTAAAAGGTTATTTCTAAATTAATTTTATTTTTAAAATCGAATGATTTTAATTAACAATTAATTTTTAAAAAAATAATTAATCATTTTTTAATTTAATTAATTTTTTAAAAATATTTAAGCATTAATTTTTTAAACATTCTGAATTAAATGCATCTTGTACGAAGAGTCTCTGATTTACATTTCTTGGAGATAATTATCCTCACCAAAGGTTAATTCCATAAATATGACAAATTATTCTTAAGTTACTAATTTGATGTAATTATTTTAATTTTCCTAGAATTCATTAATTATTTTAGAAATTTCTATTTATTCAAACTTTTTATTAATCAAATTAATTTAATTTTAATTATTTTTATAATTTAATTAGTTTCCAAACATTGAAATTTAATTATTTTATATTTGGTCCTATAAAATAGTTAAATTTAACTATTGCTAAGTTATAAGACTAAATTTCTAAAATATATTAAGTTATAGGACCAAATTTCTGAAATATGTTAAGTTTTAGGACCAAAAATAAAATTGTTAAGTTAAAGGACTGAATATCTAGAAATTTGAAAGTTAAAGGACTAAAAAATGAATGTGACAATTTAGAGGACTAATTCTAAAACATGTCCAACTTACAGGACTAAAAATCTTATTTTCCCCAAAAAGAACTCAGCTTTACGAAAATTATAAAATTTCCCTCAATGCTTGATTTTGTCATAAATTTAAAAGGGCAGTTGTAATATTTCTTTAAAAATTAGGCGGTTTTTGAAATAACTTTTGTTTATGAAGGAGGAAAGTATAAAACAAAATGGGGTTTTAGTTTTTTTTTTAATAAGTTGGGAGTACTGGTTAGAGGGGAGGGAATAAATTTCAAAGAAATTGAAAGATACCGAGTTCGAATCTCAGTCAACACCCTTATAAAGGGTGAACGATACCACTTGAGCTACCTAGTGGTTCTAATGGGGTTTTAGTAATTAGCTGGAACCTCAGTTTTTTTTTTTTTTTTGCAATTATCTCTTAGAATATAGGACACTTGGATGTTAGATATTATACCAAGCGTATGTACGCCCACCAAGGTAATGAAGCTAATAATTAAATTTTGTTAATAATTAAATTTATTTTTAGATGGCTATGATTAATTCAATGTTTAAGGTAATTTAAATGGGTTTAATTGTTTTCAAGGGCAAATATGTAATTCTAAAGGGGCGGTTTTTTATCTATGGATAGATTTGTAATTTGGCATCTATCATTATCAGTAGAGTTGGATTTTGATTTGACCGATATTTTTGGGGACGTGATTTTTGCCAAACTAATATCACGTCTTCAACTTCTGAGTTTTGCAAAGAAGAGGCAGTTGAGGAGTTTGAAGAGAAGAATATAGACTGCTCGTGGAATTTAACAGGCCAAACAAAGAAGGAAAAAGAAAAAGCAGACTCGTAGATGGATGACCGAAAACTCAAGAAATAAGCTGGAAAACATGGGAAAAACGTTTTAATCAGGCTGGGTCCAATGTTGTCATTATGGACCTAGGCCCATGATATATCTGTCAGCCCTTGAATATAGCCCACAGCCAATCGATTATTCGATTGTCAATCCAGGCCTGCATCTTTTTCCCAAATAACAGCAATTGGGGTGTTTTGGACATTTATTGATTTATCCTACAAATGTCAAACAAAGTATTCTTATCCTACTAAAAAAATCAAATACCACAATCCTACCTCCCAAGCATATCTTCTAATGATCAATTATATAATCAATTAATAGTATAATTCTACTTAATCCAAAATAATTTATCAATCGTGTCACAAAAGGGAAACGAGCCCTATGTTGATAAGCGGCCATCCCAATTTAGGTAAAATAACATGAGACTACTAACGAGACATTTCCCATGTAATTTGAGTACGTTGACAAACTCAATGTGAACCAGAGATGATCCTCTATTCCATTCATCTTTTATTTTAACAGTATCAATACATGCCAAGTGGACATGATGACATCACATTTGAACACGTGACATTTTCACAGTTCACGGGAGTATCTGTTGAAACATTAAATGGAATAGACGATCTCAATTGGATATGAACGCCATAACATGACCAAAAAATTAAATGAAAAACAAGTTAACGATGTTAATGTGAGAATAGATATGGTAAGCCCCGAGGTCTCCATAGCATATCAGTTAGAAGGTTATATATTGTACAACGACTGGATAGGAAGAGTAATAAATAACTCTTTATCAAATTTCCCATCCACATCTCTCATTTGTGATTTTCATTTTTTTCCCCTAACATAGGCATACTAAAAAATCAGCTAAATCTACATAACTTCCTCAAAATCACACAGCTCCCAGCAGGAAAACATTACTAAAACTGCATTAGGGACGTTAATTTGGCCAAGGAAGAACTCTCTGATTGCCCACATCCTTCAAAGGGTGGATTTACCACAAATTATAAAAGTTACTTATCGTACAAATCAACTTTTTAGAAATCATCTGTGTCGTCATCTCTCATCGAGTTGGGCCCATCATCGATCCCTGAACCAGGGGCAAGTTCGTTTAAATCAAGAAAACGTCTTTTTTTTACACCGCCACCTTCTTTATCTCTACTATTCGATTCTTCCGGAGGGTCATTCGATTCTTCCACAGGGTCCATTTGTTTGTTTTCAACAATCTCGGGAGGATGCTCCTCCGGAGGATGATTATTATTTTCAGGCATCTCGTTCTTATCGACGTTCTCCTCAGAATCATGACTACCCGTAGATAACTCCGGGTTCTCACTCGCATCAGAATGATCGTCTAATTCATTCGGTTTCTCGAATTTCAAGGATTCGGGTTCTGACTCGGACATTTCGTACTGTTTGTAATTGATGCGGTTTCTAGTCGATCTTTTACTGCGCCTAAGACCCGACTGGAGCTCGTCAACCGACCTCAGTTTAGTTTCCCTCCGAGTGCGGCCCCGCGATGGTTTGAATTTGCGAGGGGCATCACTCTCATCGCCTGTACTTGAGCCATCATCATCTTCTTCTTCTTCCTCTTCTTCCTCTTCCTCCTCTTCGGGATTTTCTTCATCCCATTGATATTCTTCATCTTCGCCTTCTGAGCTACTCGATGTCTTCTTTGCCCGTTTCCTTCTCCTTAGGTATTCGTCATCGTACACAACTTCACCAACTATGTCATCATCACTGTCAAAATCTGCATCGTTGTCTGAAACAGCTTCGACAAACTCGTTCACAGAATACCGCTGAGGCTTCTGTCTTCGTCGGTTGCTACAGATCATAAAACAGTTCAGTTATTAAACAAATTTATGGAGAATGTAAAAACATTCACACAAATATATTGTATATGGGTTAATTCCAAAAAAAAAAGAAAAAAAAAAACGTTGAGGTTCAGTCTAAAAATTACAAAAAACCCAGCTATACTTCAAAATTACAAATACCCCCCATGACATTTGTTTCTATTTTACAACTTGTACCCTCAAGAAGAGGTATTTGTAGTTTTCAAGAGAACTGGAGTTTTTTTGTAATTAGGCCAAACTTCAGGAGTAGTTTTGTAATTTACCCATTGTACATTATTCACAAAGGAGAGATGAAATTGAGTACCTGCGTTCTAGTGTCTCAGTTTTCTGATCGTCATAAAAGTCATCGTCGTCGGGTGAATCCGGAGATAGCGCACTGAAGGAGTCGTGTCGGGGATATTGTGAAGGGCCACCCCATCTACCATTTGTAGAATCTTCAATTTTCACATGAGGATCTCTTTTTTCAGAAGGTTCTGGGGATGGAAGTTTCTTCCTGATATGAAGCAAATAGATAAAGGATTATATAGGAAAAGAGGGAAGAACTTCTAGAACGAACAAACATGCAAATGTAATCTCATAACAAGTTTCACATAATTTCCGGGTGCTAAAATCCATACTTGGTGACCTTTATAGCCTCATTAATTGATCGATCATAATCATCTGCACACAAAAAATAGCACAGAATAGTAATCAGAAATTTACATAATTGGCTCACATTGAAACACACACCTACATAATCAATGCAAAAGAAGGTCCGACAAGAATTGCTGAGTGAGGATGTAATTTGTAAAATAGAAACAAATACCAAGGGGGTAATTTGTAATTTTAAAAGATAATTGGTTTATTAGTAATAAGACTGAACCTCAAGGGTATTAGTCGTATTATTCCTAAATTGAAATAAAACAATAAAAGAAAATGCTTTGTAACGAAAGAACTACACTACACGTTACCGAAAGTATAAGTGACAGGTTTTCTATCACGAAGAGAGCGTCCAGCAGCAAGACCATCCATGCTGATAATGCCATCAAGCATAAGTGCTTGTCTATGCTGTTTCTTTAACAGTTTCTCCTTCCTCTGTACAAAAGCTCATCTTAGTGAAAGTAACACCAACGAGAACAAAATAGACCATGCATATCTTTATGAAGAGATTATATCTTGGCCGGAAAATATACAAACTGAACAGAGGCTAAGATCTGAAGACTGAAATAAAATAAAGGGATAATTACAAAAACCTCCCTCAGGTTCGAGCTAATTACAAAAAACCCAGAGGTTTTCAAAATTACAAAACACCCCTGATGTGGACTCTGTCTTACGTTTTCCCTTCATAAACAAAATACATTTCAAAAAACCCCACGATAGTTATAGAAATATTACAATTACCCTCTTAAATTTAAGACAAACAAACTTGAGGGGCTTTTTGTAATTTGGAAACATCTTTGGATTCTTTTGTAATTAGCTCAAACCTCAGGGATTTTATTGTAATTATCCCTAAAATAAATACAGGGTAAGGAATTAATCACCTTGTGGACCTTCTCAATTTCAGGAAGCATGTCATTTTTCAGTTTCTTCCCAACGGAAACCTCTGTTCTATTTTTACTTGAGAAAAGCTTATCCTGCAAGCAAAGGGTGTCTAATTCAGAAGGCACAGAAAAGAAAATTCAATTTATAATCGACAGGTGGGTTATAAGTACAAGGTGTAATGAGACCTTGTCGTAAAAAATGAGCTCTATGCACCTCAAAAAGACATGCGCTTTTTCACATTCAACACATAAAAGTTCCTGCCTTGATACAGTAAAATATTTTTAAGAGATGAATGCACACATATCTACATGTACACCTACATACAGCAATTCGTCAAGATGCAATAAAAACCAACCACTAGGTAGTCTTTTTTAAACATAAATGGTTGTTTGGAAAAACAATAAACAACAGGGTGCTGAGGATCGGCTGTTTACTTGTTCAGTAAGAACAGCAATTTTTTTCCCATGTAGCATGTTTTCGAACATTATTTAGACATGAATCTCACTACAATCTACCCGTTTCCCTCAGGGAAGCATGCGTAATTCTGTTATGTTTACATCTCTACGTCACCTGCTTTAAAACGTAATCTTATTTTCATTCCACTCAGAATGCTCATTCAATCCACTATTTACGGATTTTCCTTTTCAGCTCATGTTTCTCATTGGATTTCAGTACACTTAATACCTTCTAAATCATCA